>LR994580.1:17443616-17852852 GCA_905187575.2 Celastrina argiolus | reverse complement strand
TTTATTTCCGCGAAAGTTATGATGCAACAAACATCTTTTCATTGAACTATTGTTTCAAAAATAGCCTAAAACGTTTGAACTAGTCTTTATTGAGTGTTGATCGAGTTATAATAATTGTACTACGGATAGTAAACTCGACAGTTTTCAAATAAAACAGCAATGTCGACCCCAGCCGCTAAGGTATGTATTGTATTTTAATTTTAGTAATTCCATTCGTGAAATATAAAATTCGGGTAGGTACGATTTTATTGCATGTAATGATTTTCCATTAAAACGATCGGTGTGTTAAATTAGTATTTACTGTTAAAACAATTAGTTTAGTTAAATTTAATCTGAGGGGTATGAGGAGATTGCCTGACGACATCTCAATCATTTCGCTAAACATAGCATTGGTATTGTGTCTTCATTATGAAACATTTTGTAAATTATTGTTGCTTAAAATAAGGGAACGCTAACAGCTTAATTTACAATTATTTTTATTAAATATTGTATGGTTCATAAAGACACAATCGGAAAGCAAAAATCGCATATCCATCGCTTTCAAGTGACGCAATTAGGGGGCTGGTCATATACAATTTCATTTTTTTTCTTGTCATAGTATAAAATTATAATTGAAGCTTGCGTCTGTCTGGCTGTTGTTTATGTGTTTTAGGTAATTGCTTATTCAGTTATTATTTATTTGTTACAGTCACGAATGAAGAATATTATGGCGTTAATATCACCACTCCTCTTACCAGAAGAAAGTGAACCTGCTCTTTCCGAGAGTATACAACAAGATACGGAGGACTTAATCCTAGATTCATTCTTTTTTTCATCATTTTTTCATTCATCTAACAGACAGCATCATCGATATTCATAATCGGATGATCGGGAGTAAGACCCGTCGGAATAGGTTTTTAGGTTTCAAAAACTCTAAAGTTTTTTATTTTTGGCATATAGTTTCGGGACCATTTGCTGAGCCTAAAATCTGATTTTGTGTCATTTTGGACTATTGCGTTAGTAGATATTTAGGTATTTCTCTTTTTGGTCGCTGTCGGTCGAAAAGAAAATTATAGTTGAAAATTTAACCTTTGTGATGTTATTGAGGTAGTAACTGATCTATAGATGTATTTTGTGTCAGATCCATCCACGGGTTTTCGAGTATGTAATACTGATTTAAATTCTGAGCAAAATACCAACCCACATGCCCAATAGGGCAGCCACTTTATCAGAGGTAATAACCTCTGACTACACTTGTTGATTACAGTGATTCTGACACTGACAATTCTTACACGTTAATGGATTTAGATAATCAAAACAAAAAAACACATTAAGACATAACAAGTTATGATCATACCACTTGGCGGGATCCTACTATGCCAGCTTTTATGAATAAATTAATACAGCCAAGCACCAGTTTACTGTTTGACCAACAAGAGCAAAATGTGTCCAGGAAATCCTTGGAGTCACACGATAACAATTCCTATACAGTGAGTGAAGATTCATGGAAGCCAGCCTCATCGTCCAGTGCTTCAGATGAAAATAAGTCAGCTCAAAAAATAGATGAAGAAACAAGTGATGGTAAAAGAGGATACAGAAAAATAAAACCTTTACCAAAACGTCTTTTATCAAAAAAGAATCGTAATGCAGGTGTACGAAATACTGTAATAAAAATAATCCTATTGTTAAATTTAAATACGGAATTGTTGAAGATAGTAACAATTATGAATTAAATACCTATGGATTTCATCATCATCATGGATCGAGAACAAACAGTGCTACGGTTCAAAAAGGACCCACACCTTTATACGTCGAAGAGATCAAAATTTCAGCAGCTAAATACAAAGATTTACAGGAGCTTTCCAATAAAAACATAATACTAAACAGATACCATGAAGAATATTCAGGTATGGGGCATGATGGAACTATACGTGACTATTTAAATGAAACGGACGAAGATGACTCAGATAAAGAAAATTAAAAATACATTTTTTTTAATATTAAATATATTTTGCAATTATACTATGACTTTTTAATTTAAAACCCTATTAAAATGTCTATTTATTTATCAAATATATTTTTAATACATAGTAAAGTTAACTGATATTGTTATCGTAAATACCAAAATAACCTAAGATTATGACAGCAAAAATAATGTAAGCGCCGTTTATAGCTTAAATACTTATTATTTTAGTGTTTTTTTTTATTGTACATGTAAATGTCTAAAATGTATTTATGTATGTAGAATTTCAATTTACTGGCACATTTCTGTTTAAAAATATTTAAAAAAAACCGTCTCCTGTAAAATTTAGTTTTTGTCGGATACGTTAAAACGGCGGTAAGGGCTCGATATGGAGTCGATTTATATTTCTGTCCAATGAAAATATTATTATTTTTTTGTGATTTGAAATTCAGAAAGCGATTTGTTTTTAAAGCTAACACCATATTTTTATATTTGCCTTCTTTAACATTTTGTACAGAATAACAATATTTTAGCATTTTGGATTTAAACTTGACAAAGCTACGAAGAAAAGTGTGCTACGAAAAGAATGGACTCGTAGCACTAAGCCTTATTCTCTATATCTCATATCTCTATTGGCTATGAGCACAAAATACAAAATAAATCTGTCGGTGACATTCTGTGCTGTGAGGGTCTTCAATAATTTTTTTAAAACAATCTTGATCGGTAGTAACCTTTACAATCTTCTTATATAGGATCGAAAAAATCGTAATCTTTTCGATCGATATCCGTGGATATCACTCTATTCATCGATATTAATTTACCTGGCGTACTTGAGAACGGAAATATTTTCTATTTCGGCCCGGCGATGTTTACATTTTTGTGGGCCACGCGCGCAAGCTTTTGTTTAGATGTACGTCTTACCGAAGTGTTGGCACAGTAATTATTATCGCAAGTTTTGCAGTAGGATTAGTGGTTCTTAATAACGATCTCTTATTGTATCAACATCCTGATCCCCGTGATACTTTTTCTTACGGTATCAGTTTAAAGCGGATTCGTCATAACATTTATAAGTTTGACTTAAATGTTTTTATAGCCTAATAAAAGCTACTGAGTAGACGACACACTACTAATCTGCTAGTATCTTAATTATGTGTTAGACAACTTTTAACGTCTCCAAACACAAGCCTATAAAAAGGATTTGGGAAAACATAACTGAATTCGATTATTTCTAATCCAGCTGTGTAAGTCATTTGACAATATATAATTTTTTCTTATATTATAATAATGTCTATGGTAGCTTTTACACGGTCACACCACGTCAATCTGAATCCATGCAACGTTCTCGAAGTACTTTCAGTCCTTTGGCGTGATTATAACCCGCGAGCTTCGGCTTGAAACCGACACACTCAACTACTGACCCACAGAAGTCGTCTTAGGTCTTTCGTCACACATTATATGCAACAACCTGTAACATGAAATTCCTGAAAGCCAACTAACGAACACTTTGTGAACCAATAACTATGAATAGAACTCGCGGTTGTATGAAAACGTATAATTTACGAATTACGTGTCCGCTAGCCGCCATAAGCCCATTATAATGCCCAATTTATAAAGCTATTTTCGTAAACATGGCATTTCGCAATCGGAACTTTATCGTGGTTTGAATTTATGGAGAGTGCGACTGTATGACATTAAAATGTTTCAATATTTTGAATACTCCGTAGTAAACGAGGCGGTGGGTGCCTGGCAGACGGCGGGCGAATCTTAAGAATCAGTTTCGGATGGCTACAAAAATGGGGATAGTGGATATCAATTTTTTTACCATTATCTGGTACTCGAATTATTACTGCAATAGTGGAGACGACTACATGATTAAAATGTAGCTTAATGTGTACTGTATTATAGAAATAGATACATATTAGGATTGTTAATTGTAATGCTCCGACGCCTAAACAAATTACTGTATACTAACTAGTAACTTTGTACTGTACTGTTTAAAAGTTATATCGCATATTTAAAAGCTGTAAACATTTACGCAATAAAAAATTATTGTCGTCTAACAACAGTACGGTTGCATTTACGAGTAAGCACTCACCCCACAAGCTCTACAATTAGTGCTCTAGGTAGATACTAGGAAACGTTTATGTAGTAATGGACCACTTAACTACCTATATAATATTTAACATGTTAAATATAATAAGAATGAAGAAACTATAAGTTCTTGATAATTACAGTAACTAATAGTTCGTGAAACGATCAAGTTTTATTGGCTACAACTAAGACTATTAAATTAAATATGTGCATAGTAAAAGTAATACCTGTCCACCGTTGACCAAAGCTTCGCAAATCATGTCCATATTACGCCATCGATTCACCAAATTTAAAATTACACAAATTATTTATTTAACCTGTTTTCCTCGAAAATCGGGCCCCGTTACAAAACGGAGTCGATTCACATTATACTTCACACCACCTATTACGACTTAAAAGTAGGATACTACTTTTTTTCTAAGTAACACATATTTAAATGTTAGTAAGTAACTTTGTAACTATAACTTATGCGTAACCGTAGGTAAACTGGGTAGGCAATATATTTTTGAATGCCGTGAGGGCAAGACTTTTCACATATTCCTTTACGAATTAATATCCTTCAGAGTATGGCGAAAGCGCCGAGGCGACTACACAGAATTCAGCCGTGATCCGTACTATTAAAAATATGTAATTATATTGCATTCATCGGCTGTGTTTATTTGATGATTTCAATAGAATAACATCTATCTCGGTGCGATTGTTTGGAATCGCTTTGTGGCCTCTATCAAGTATGAGTATCTGTTTATTATTAAACCGTATGGTTAAACGGTTGGTTAGAGCCTCCGTATAACATTAGTTACTTGTACCTGTTAGAATATTTGAGTAGGTAACCACATTAGAAGTCTTCATTAATGACCGAAAAACCCGTCGTTTTCGGCCAGCCATTTTAAGTCTACAAATTACAATCTACGTCAACAGGAATATTTTTGCAATAGTGCTTTCAAAGGACTTTAGAACTTTAGGCCTAGCAGCTATGTTAAGCCTAAAAAATGTTATTTACGCATTATACCTACTTATACGCCAACAGAGAGCATAATATTTTGTCTTTTTACCCGACTTCGGCGAAGAAAAGGAAGGGTAATTGATTTTGGTCTATGTATGTATGTATGTATGTTCCCTCGTAGCGGCTAAACTAATGGTCCGATTTTGATGACTGAGGTGTCAATCGATTCGTATTAATGCCGCGAGTAACATAGGCTATATAATTTTTTGAAAAATTTTGGACTTTGAAAATTATACCTCAAAAACTATCTTAAAAAAAAAATTAAGATATTTGTCTCGTGTTTGGTATCAAAAGATAGGTATTGCCAAGCACATTACGAATATGTATTTATATTTTTTAATTATTATTATATTTTATTGTTAAATTCAAAATAAAGGTTTAAAATGCGGTCGTACAAGTAGTATCTAGGAGTTGATACTTTCTATGTAATGGACAATTAAATAAAAATATTGCTCTTCATACAATTATTATTTGATAACGTTGCCTTACGGAGCTTTCAAATGTTCCTGCTTGGCCTACTGACTAAGAACTTTCTGTTAAAAATTTAAAAAGTGATCGCTTATTACGATGGTTCTTGGTTAAAAACTACTCGTATTGTTGTTTTCAGATCGGCGCTGACGGCGCAAAGTCTGCCGTGCGCGAGACGATGGGCGTGCAGTACCTGTCATGGGACTACGATCACATGGGCATCGTGGCCACCCTACATTTAGCCGAGGTACTGCTTCAGTTTCTCCCCACAAGTCCTACTTACCGCGATTTGCGCAGAATAGTCGAGAAGACTTATAATATCATCGCTTTACCTTCACAACCTCGTATCTATAAAACTACAACTTTTCAGTAGGTAGAGTAAAAAAACTTTATAATTTTCGATTTTATTATGACATGGATTTTGTTATAAATGAGGTTCAAACATGTAGGTATACATCCCAAATTCATGTCATTTTTCAGAAGTTTTTTAGTTATGAGGTTGAGAAGGTAAAGCGACGTTATATATGATGCCTTATCGAGTCTATCTATCGAGGTACATGTTCTAGAGATGATGGAGGACGAAGCTGATTTAAAGGCTTTTTGCTAAAGTGATAATGCCACTAAAGTAAAAACCCAGATTTTGTTATGCGAGCATTGATTTTATATTCTTCTATACTCTATGGCTAGGCTCTTTTGGCCACAAGATATTATGATATTATGCAGGCCAAATATGAAAGCTTTATGTAGGTACTTTATGTTTGATTTATTCTATCACTAAATTACTATTGTTATACAATTATGCCATAAGTGTGAAACTAATCTGTTAATTAACTTGTTTAGCTATACTTTATCATCAACAAGCTCATTTTCTGCTTTAAAAAAATCATTTGTTATTGATATTTCAATATTATAAAACAAAGACCTCGCATATTATAGTGGTTCAGAAAGGTTTTAGTTTGTTAATTGAACTCAGTAGGTTTCGCTGCTGTCAATGCTTTAAGAAACTTATTTCTAAGACGGTACAAAGTTCGCCGGGCTAGTCCCAATATCCTAGTGCCGATTTCTCCAACACATCCTTCATTAAGTATAATGTTTCCCCTCTTGTAGGTATTTCCTGTGAATGAATGAAAAGGCATCGTATTTTAACAAGCCGTTAACACTAACAAGCGATGATGAAATCGGGAGTAATTATTAATTAATGTACGTTTACTACGTTTTCATGCGAAAACTACTTAACCGGTCATCATAAAACTTTGGCATTAGAAGTAACATAAGATATTTTTTATTCCACGCGGGCAAAGGCTATTATATAATAAATTTATGATATGTTATTGGTATTCCAGGAGTCCGAGAACAACACAGCCTGGCAACGGTTCCTGCCTACTGGGCCCGTGGCGCTGCTGCCTTTGGACTCCACAAGGAGCTCTCTGGTGTGGTCTACCTCGCCGTCACACGCCAAGGAGCTGTTGAAATTGTCCGACGAGAGTTTCGTCGATGCGGTCAACGATGCCCTAGTATGAATAACCACAATTTTACAAAAACCTTTTACCCTACTTCGTAAATTATCAAGTGCCAATTTTACCCACATATGTTAAAGTTAATCCTTCATTGTTATGGGATAACATGTTATCCCTCTCGTATTTCCTGTCAATTAATCAGAAGGCATGATATATTAACAAGCGTTGGTAAAATTGGGACTTGACATACAGGTTGTTTTGGAGATGGATAGGGTCGGTCTATGCGACCATTTTCTAGTATGGGAACTATAGTCCGATATCCTTTACTTTTTAAGTTAAGAGCAAAAAACTGCTTTTTTAAATACTTTACACTTTTTGGGTTATCAAGCTAAAAAATAGACACAGTTTCATATTAAATACAGTTTTTTTATTATTTGTCGATTTAAACACATAACACACGATGAATTAAAAGTCTTACAACTATTACGATAGCAAAAACAATCAAATTGTGATGAAAAGAAAATAATCATAAAACAAATCTTAGTGACTTTCATACATTTCGATGTGTACCTATTTAAAAAAAATCGGACTATAGTTCCCATACTAGAAAATGATCGCATAGACCTATCCATCTGCAAAATGCCTACACTCATCCACAAAACACCCTGTATATTGCCCGGACTGTTATTACGAATCTATTAGCGCGACTTTCATTAAAATTGGATCAGTAGTTTGGACATTTCGCTGGAATATTATATAATATGCCAAAATGACTTCACCATACCTAGTCCGGTAAAATTAAAACTAATGTTTTCTTTCACTAGTTAGGGAATTACTATTACTATAAGAACGAAAAGTACCTACTATTAGAACGGAAAATATTGTATGTTTATTTGTAAGACAGCGCCATCTATTGGTTAAATAGTAATTCAATTGTCGATAGGGTATATTATATTTAGTGTCAGCAGTTTAAACAGTAAAACATAAATTTGTTTATACATACAATATACATACATACATACAATCACGCCTCTTTCCCGTAGGGGTAGGCAGAGACCACTTCCCCCACTTGCTACGATCCTTACACACTTCCACTTTCATTATTCTCTTCATACACGCTCTTCGGTTTAGGGTACTCTTGACCTGGCCTTTTTTCAAGACGTTTTCAAATTTGTTTATATTTTCAGTAAATACATAAACTTTTACTTAAAATATAAATATCATTTCAAAAAATGTTTTATGAGTTTGAATCTATTTTAATCATCGTACTTATATGACATAATTGCATCTCACTTCCAGTGGAAGCAACACCCCCGCAACAGCGCGGTGGACGCGGCAACAACGTGGGTGCAGTCCTGTCTGCGGCGCGCGGGATTCCAAGATGGCGTCGCGCGGCAACTCCCGCCCAACGTGCGAGCTATTACGCCCCGATCCCGCGCCGCGTTCCCCTTCGGCTTCGGACACAGCACGAGATACGTCGCACCCAGTGTTGCTTTGATCGGGTAGGAATTTTTTTTTCATGGCGTCGCAGCTCGCGCCATTCAGTGCCCCAGGCTGCGGTTATAACTTTTCGAATGTTGCCGCCAGCTCTAAGAACTATAGGTATATGTCCAGTTTCTATATTATCTAATCCACTATACGTAGAACTACCAGGCTAGGAAAATCAAATACACGAAATGTGGACCCAACTATCAATATCAAATTTGACAACTAGTCACTCTATATTATATTTTCCCAAGAAGAATAAAATATCTTTCGAATTTTTATTATATTATATTATATAGGTTAAATATTATATTTGTGGTTGCTTTAAAGTAGGTAGATAATAAAACCATTGTTGACGCTGTTCCACTAAATGTATCTGCAATAGTCTGCAATATAAGAACGAAGCTATAAAATAGCATTTAATATTTTACAGGGACGCTGCACACCGCGTGCACCCGCTGGCGGGGCAGGGCGTGAACCTAGGCTTTGGCGACGTCAGAGACCTTACCAACTACCTCGCCGACGCGCTTTATGCGGGATTAGACATAAGTATGTAATCATGAATTTGAGAGCAATATAGAATGTGGTTGAAAACGATCATCCTTACATTTAAAACAAAGTCGTCCGCCACGTCTTTTCGCGAAAAGCTCGACTATTGCACCGACTCAATCAGTTATGTAAAGAAAGTATGCTTGCTCCACCTGTCTAATTCTTACATGCATGTTCTTTGCTTGTATCTTAGGCCCGTATAAATAAAACAATCTCAAACCCAACCTCGCTTGAGAACCTATTAGACAGATAGAAAAACGTTTCGTGAAACGAAAAGTGAACAACTTTATTAATGTTACATAGTACTTTAATTTCTTTTCTTTTTATATCGTTATATTCATATTATAGATCACAGAAAAACATTAAAATAAGTATAATTTATACTTAATAATCTTTATTGTTACGTTTTAAGAAAGAAAGAAATTAAATTATGTAACATAAGTAAAGTCTTAATTTTTAAAAATGAAACAAAACGTTTTTTTATCTGTCAAATAGCTTCTCAAGTGACTTGGGTTTGAGATTGTTTTATTTATATGGGCCTTAACATGTGATTAGGTGTAAATAAATAAATATGTATGATGTATCCAGACGACCCGTCCTGGTTGTCGAAATACGAGAGCACGCGGCAGCGGCACAACGTGCCCACCCAGCTGGCGATCGACGCACTCTACCGCCTGTACCGCGCCGACCTGCCGCCGCTCGTGCTCGCTCGCAGCGTCGGCCTGCAGATCACCAACGCACTACACCCGCTCAAGGTACCTTCCCTTCCCTAATATTGTAGATGTAAATGTACGTTTTTTTGTTACGCTTCCACGCGAAAACTTCTTAACCGATCATCGTGAATCTTTGGACAAATATTCTTGGAGGTATTAGGAATAACATAGGATACTTATATATTTTCCACGCGGCTGCGGCGGCGAAGTTGCGGGAAAAAGTACTGACTTGAAGATTACTGATTATGTATTTATTGATACATCAAGTAAAAATGTTTTATTTTTATATTTTCTAGATAATGTTTAGAAAAATATAATAATAAAGAAAATAACAACAACGCTCATTACCGTGCGTTGTATAATAACAGCAGCTTATATAAAAAAAAACATAAAATATTTGCACATAGACATGATATACATGTCTATGTGCAAATATTTCATGATATACACAAACGCACCCTCCCACGCATGCACGCACGCACGCACGCACGCACGCACGCACGCACGCACGCGCGCACGCGCATTCACGCACAAAAAATAAATGAATGATAATACTTTAATCTGCGTATCTGCCTCCTATGTAGAGTATACTGTGAAAGTACCAGAGTTGAAAGGCGAATAATATTTTTATTTAGCTGATTTCGGTGTCGGTGGCCGGTTTGCAAGACTGTGCGCAATATACAAAGAAATTCGCTTCCTTTTGCTATTGCATAAACCCAATTGCAATTGTTACCCAACACGGCTGACTAAAGAACAGGCACAAGACCGACTTTTTAGATGCCCATCCGACGGATGAACATTCTTCTTGTCGGACAATCAGGTGATCAGCCTGCATTGACCCTACCTGACTTGACATTATTTAAAACGTGGGATTCTTACTTTTGTAATTTGTATGTGTTTTTTAACTACCTATATTTATTTTTCAATTTCAGAAATTTATAATCTCCCATGCGACCACATAAGCAAAATACCTAGTGAGAAACGTCAGCAAATTCAGGTATAGATATAGAGAATTTTAGAAATAAATTGTCCTATTTTTTGTAAATAAATATTTATTACTGATTACATTTAGTTGGATTTTATTTAACTGTTTCTACCATTGCTAAAAAAATATAGATTTCTATGTCTGTTTAGGAATTAAATTTTTAGTTAAGCATTTTAATTTTGATTCTTTTTTACGTTATTATTCACATTATTATTGTTTTATTTACGAAAAAGAATCTAACAAATAACACAATAACATGCTCATTTCAGCTTTAAGTAAATATCTTATTACTGGGTAATTAGATAATGAAATGTAAAATAATGAACAACCTCATTAAGTTTCGACGTTAATTAAGTAATGCCATAATTATCTATACTATTTATAATATTATAAAGAAGAAAGATTTGTATTTTTGTATGTAACGACTTAACTCAAAAAGTACTGGACCGATTTTAATATGTAATTCTTTTTAATTAGAAAGCTTCATTATCGCTGAGTAACATAGGCTATATAAAAATCAATTGCTGTTCGTTAGTCCCGCTTAAACTCGAGATCAGGTGAACTGATTCGGCTATTTTTGGTCTTGAAATATTCGTGGAAGTCCCGGGAAGGTTTACACGGATTCCATGCTCAACGAAGCGGGCACGGGTCAGCTAGTGGTAAATAATATTTAAAAAACACTTAATTTCTGTAAATAATAAAATAAATAACCAATCATATATGAGTATCTCGACATATCAATTAGTGAGTAAAGTGAGTTTGCCTTTTGAATATAAAAATGGTATTGCATACTGAAATATTTTTTATGAAATAAAATAAACGTTCATATGGTTTTTGTAAAAAAACTTATTTTTCTGTTAAAACGTATGTATACGAGGACGTAACTAACGTAAGTTAAGGCGACGGGCACAGTCTGCAAACTAGTTCTTATTTAAAAAAATATATACCTACAGTAACTTTTTTGCAATAACAATGGAGGAACCGTTGTTCCAAATAACAATAGTTTTAACCTTCGTTCGAAAGTAGGGACGTAAGAATATTGTAAGAAATAAATGAATACTCGAAGGGACTTGAAACAAAAACTCGTTTTGGAATGCACCCCTCAGGTAAAGCAATATAAAATAAGCAAGGGACACGGACAACTAGTAACTTTAGCTAAACTTCACTTGCAAATATTATGTATTTTATTGTCGAAATGTAATACCTACCTTTCTACGATTATTTTCAAAGTAATCGGCTTTTTAGTACGAAAGTCAAATGAACAACTGATCCCTTCGTTATATTATGTTTGATCGACTGTTGAGCACTTGCTAATTTGTGGTTTTTAAAACCTAACCTTCGGTTTTTTAATTTACTTACTCTGCAAATCAACGTAAAAGTGCTATATTATTCTACTTTTCTATGAGACACTAGTTCTCTCTTAGGAAACTCGAAAAAAACGCTCAGGATGTACCTAATAGCTCTGAAATCATGACCCAGATAGAACCGTTATATTCTATAGCCAATGATGGTTGTGTATAAATAGATAGGTACGCATTTAAATACCTATCTATATTAGGCAAAACTCCCATGCGCGTAATACCTATGTTTGCGCTAAAATCCATAGGCCCATACTTTTTTTTTATGCTTCCGTAAGACCAATCCATCGCTAGCAGCAGGAATACATAGCTATTGATTTCTATTAATTGGAAAACATCTATGACGATACCATATTTGGCGAGTGTCCAACCTTTACTACAATATCTTCATTTGTATAACAATAATTTTCATTGCTATTTAATGATGAAAAGATAATTTCTTGTTAATTTCTATAGATACACTTTTTTTCATGAGTATTTATTTTAATACTTTATTATGTACCTACCCCTCGTTAAGTGAGACCCTATAGAATAACATTTATATACTTAACATAATAACAAGTATAGGGTGACCTGCGAATGCGTGAGAAAGTTCGTTATTCCATCAGTATGGGTAAAGGTCGCACAGCTGGATAACAAACACAACAAATAAAGGTCGTTTTATTGCCTTCAGTTCGGGTTTCCTGTTTCCTGAGCAGAAGTTTAAATAATTAACTTTAGCTCAGAATCATACTCAGAATTAATTCATCATTTATTTTACAAACTGGTTTTCGCTATTAACTTTTCCTACATATTATGTAAAGTGTTTTCTAACACTGTAGGTACCTACCTACTCAATTAACCCAAACATACATTGCCTAACGTCTACATAAATGTATAGGGCATTATGTATCATGCATGTATAGTATGCCTAACGTGACCACTGACCAGACGTCCCGTTTTGAACGTGTCCCCGAAATGACCTGTGTGTGGGACGCAAAATTGTCCCGTCTTCAGAAACAACGTAAATTTTGAGAAATTAGCACACAGCCGTTAAGTATCCAAAAGTAGTATCTATTTATAGTAGTCAAAATACTAAGTTATATATTTACTTAAATAAAATACTTATAGTAAAATAAATATTTTGGGGACCTCCCATACAAAAAATGTGATTATTTTGCCGTTTTGTGCGAAAAAATTACTAACTATTAGAACCAAGAATTCCTTCGTTGATCTTGGGCCGTGCCGTATGCGTCAACAACAAAATATGGAATTCGAGGGACATGACGTCACATCTGCAGCAGCTGTCTCACCGTCGCCGTCGGCCATTTTGTATTCAGTATTGATTCATACTAAAGGTTACAAGCTACAACCTAAAATAAACATTATGTTGGTCGCTTACAGTTCAGTTTGTTTTGAATATGCACATAAGTCTTTGTTTCTCGGAAACTGGTGTAATTGAAGGGTGAATAGTTACACATTTGCACATACATTTTATAGAAGATTTTTATATTTATGATAACGCCAGAAGTAGGTACGTGTTAAAGTTGAAATACCTATGTTGTTAAATAAGTAATCCAATTACTCGCCAATACATTAATTCATATCGAATAAAACATTCATTCAAATCCAATTAGGTACCTACTACGACATATTTTACCTATTATTATCTAGGTTAGATAATATTTAGGTACTATGTATTTGTATTTAGGTACATATAGGTCAATCGGGCTATTTAGGGATGGCTTCTGTAAACTCGTAATGTGATGTGGCTGTATTGATTTTGGGACGTACTATTTTAAGATGAAAACCCACTTGGGCCTCTCTCATATCCTCTTATTAGGCTGTGTCTACATTACATACCAATTACAAAATGTGTTACAAATATTAAGATTATGAGAATGTTATTCAACTTCTAAATATTAGACAAATTCTAGATTTGATGGTCTTTGACGTTTAAAAGTATACAAGTCTCCCGATATGCCTTGCCTTGAGCAACAAAAATTCTTGTTAAAAATGTAAATAAAAGTAGTAATTTGACTAACATTCCAACTTTTTGTATCAAGTTATCTACTAGTCACTCAATTTTTTTAGAAATTTTAAGAATCTAAACTTTAAGAGCGGTAGAGGGTACACATTAATCGCTTTCAAACTACACTAAAATACTATAGTAATAATACTACAAAAATAAAGTAAAAAAATATTTCACAATATTATGTACAGCAATTGAACAGTTTTTTTTAATTTTCTGTTTTTAACAGACTACTTAAAATGTAAGATAATAATTATACTAAAATAGATTCTCCAAACTCACAGAGGATCTTACTGAAGTATAATAATTATAGTATAATATTGTAAATTGACTTGGACCCGCTATTTATATTAAGGCAATTATTCAGCATGTTTCGCCGTATTAAATATTTTACCTAAAAATAATGTTTAAATAAAATAGATAAGTACTTATCGAAAATTATTCTTATAAATATAAATAAATAAATTTAAACAAAGAATATCATGTACGTAACATGATATTCTAGGTAGTTAAGTCGAATGACCATGACGCATGGGTGGTTATTGACTTCATAAAGCTGATTGATAAAAGTTATCAACCACGATGTCGAAAATTATTTTTTATTTTAATACATAGGTACAGGTAAGTAGACCTAAGTATGTATATATTTTTATATTTTTAGTAGTAAAATATATAATAATATACCTAATACATTACATACATGTAACATTATACTTACTTTGATTAATCATAATCAAAATAGGTAAAATGTTTTGTAAATTTAAAATAATGAAAGAATTATTTAAAACAATTAATAAATAATAATGAATTATTTGATTTATTATTTTAATTTTAACTATTTTTTAATTTTGTCAAGTTATTTATGTCTATCGATGTAACCTCGGCCTTATATCGATTGCCGCCATCTTGTTTCGAACTGCGCAGTTGGTTGGTTGTTGGCCCAGAAAAACTGGCGCGCGGGGAATGAAGGGGACGGTAAATGGCGTCACCTATATAAGAGCTCGTGACGTCATCGCGCCACATTTTCATCCAATTCGTCGTGATGTGTGGTCGTTTGTGAAGTGCGTCAAGAAAAAGTTCTTTTGTGCCTGGTCAGATACAGGTGTGTACTAAAAAAGTATTTATACTGTCAAAATACCTATTTACAAAATGGGTTACAGTGTTCAAGAGAGATCTGTTGTCGATTTCTGTGAAAGTAAAACGGAAACCTTATCTAATTGGGTCCGTAAGTTTAAACGAAAATCTTTAGACGCCAAGACAAAGAGAAAGCGCGACTTACGTAAAATTGCCATATTGAGCAATTCCTTGTCACGTGCCGAAACTGAGCTTCTATCGAAGCAAAGAGAACGTGCTAGAAAGTGGGCCGAATTGCAAGCTGAAATGGGCATATGCAGCAAAGAAGAGACTACTAAAGAGCAGAGAGAAAAAATCGATGATATATGGAAGAATGATCTCAGTGGTTTAGATAGCTTTTTCAAAGATTTAGATAATTTTAAACCAATTCTTAATGCTGAGCGACTATAAACTATTAATAATTAGGTAAAGTATTTTTATCTTCGTATCTGTGATACTATGCAGGATATTTTCTAAATTACAGCCCATTGCGTTTCGCGTGGGTCTGCGTCTGACGGCCGCCATCTTGGCTGCCCCTGGGGCGCGTCGCTGCTCGCTACAATGGGTTTGTAACGGTATCATGCATTTAATAGTTTAATTTTAAATTGTAAATAAATAGTAAATTGTTAGCAAATGTTTAAAGTTTAAATTGTTAGTAAATATTTCAGTTTTTCTATTAATACTAGTAGATTGGAATGGTAAATTTTATTCATATTGAATAACAGAACTGTAAAATATGTTTAAGTATTGAAATAAAACAATTTTCTGATTTGGATTTTTGGATTTCATTTCAATTTCACTATACTTTAACATCTGGAATTTCACCCACTATGTATTATTCCATGAGTCATCAACGAACTCGAAGATGGCGTGGCGTAGTAGCTGTTCGAGATGCCGACCTGTCGCCGAGTTGACTTCGTTCCCCGATTGCTGGCCGCCGCCACCGTGGCCCAGCTTCTATGACCACCAGGCAGTTGCGTAGAATGAGAAACCCGCGTGAGCGTGTCACAGTATCAGCCGACATTAGGTAAACCTTTAAGGTTGCGATAATATCAATTTGCCATATAAAAATCTATGATATTTAACTGTGTAAAGGCCATGTTATACTTTCAAGTAAACTCGCAAAAAGCGAGTCGTGTCTGCTAATATTTTCCTAGTCTAGATTAACGCCGATCGCCGACCGAGGTGTGATTACGTCACGCCACAATCACTGACTTCACAACATCAGCAAGGGGAACGTGACGCAAGACGATCTTGCATCACGCGCCTAATTGCTGATCTACGAACACGCCTGTCGTACGTCGTGCCGTGTCGTACGTTGGTTCCTCAGTGGAAACGAGTCGGCGGTGAGTTAGTGATGCTAACGAATTACTTAGTTGCCCTTCAATTTTCTATTTCTCCATATAATAGGTGTCGAGTATTTCAATATTGTACAACAGTGGACCTTACCTACATGCAGCCTTTTCACTAATGCTGAGAGAGGGAGAGGCATCAATAAAAAGCTGTGTATAACGGGTACCTATTTAAAACTTGACGGCGATAGACCAGAGGCGATATATTTCTTACCCGCGACACGAAGTAACACACAGGCCTGTGGTGTGAACTGCATCCACAAAAATATTATAAAAGGAACAGGTTTCGGAGATTTTAAGACTTACAACAAATAAAACAAATAAAAATTCCATTAAATTGGGTTGGTTGGCAAAAACGAACAGAATCGTTACATAGACACATGAATGAGTTAGCTATCAGAAAACACTGAGGGCTTAATATAAATTGGTAAGTTGTAGTAGCATTAGCTATTTCTAACTACCGTATACCTACCTGAATACCAGATTTACAATTTACTTAAACAATTCACAGTTATCATCGGGGCGGCTGATACGATGCGACGCGAACGCACAATATATTAAGTCATGAGGTGAAACCTTCGAGAAAGGCTCGCCCAGTGAACTGGATTTACAACAAAATTCATACGTATTCTGAAACCATCCTGCAAAGGACACTTTAATTTACATAATGTTAAAGCAAAATTTATACAAATAAGTAATGATGATTAACGAAGCCATTGGGTAGGTAAGTGGCAGGCTTGATGCTGCTTGTATTATTAACTTATTTAACTCGATTAAAGATATTTCAATTCTTTATTCGACATTTGATGATGAGCTCTTTGTATGGAGCATTGTTCTCTAAAGGCAAATATTGCCATTTTTGTTGTGCCTATGTACCGCAGGATGAATCGGAGGCAGAAGCAAGTTATCGCGCCATCTGTCGCTAACACCTGCATCACTACTACCCAAGACATGCAATGGCTCTGCAAAACCGTCCAGGTTTTTGATAAAAAGCATATTATTTGCAAGTAATTTTAGAAACATTTGAAAATTTACCTTATTAAAGGATTGCTCGACATCTAATACGAAAGAAAACATAAGAGTTATGAGGAACTAATAATTTTATGTACCTACATAAATGTTCAAAAAACAGACTGCGTTATTCCATCAATGTGATATTAAAGTTGAAACTTATTAATTTAATTAATACACACTGAATGTGCTTGGTACCTACCAAGCACATTCAGTGTGTCTTAATTAAATTAATAAGTTTTACCTATTATTTTCAGATCTTAAGTGCATGATGCACATACAATTTAATTAGGAAAATAACAATTCTAGAAACCAGAATATATAGATATAATAACAGCACCTTTAATATAATTTCGGTAATATTGTGAAGCTGATATCGAGCTATATATGTATACCTATATATTTGGCGCATATCGCCGCATTGTTCTGGTTATGTATACAGGACGGGCTAGTCGCCAGCACTGCCGCTAAATCCTCTTGGAGTCTGCTGTACCCGCACTTGGCAGCTCGCGGCTACAACTCCCTGGCAACTTCTCTCGGCCAAGCGAATTGGTAACGATTGACAAATACTTAATGTTGACATTTTGAGTATTCTATGTATTTACAAAAATTAAACAAAAGTTAAAGCCGATATCTTCGTATCGCATAATACTGTGTTAGTTGTGTGTTTCCTCATATATGTCCAGGCTAAAGCTATCTACATGGGGAACGGTTGAGCGTTCCATTGCAGTTGGGAGTTAAAAGGCAAGGAGGTCTTTTCAACAATTACAGCAGTAGAACGTTGGACCATTGAGAATCGCTTGTGGTCTAAAATAAAACAATAAGACCTGGCATGTGCAGGACCATTCTAAGAAAATATGAATTTAAGTATTATGTAGCAGAACGACAAAAAGTCGACATACCAGTTTATACCTTAATGTGACGCATTTTCGAAATTAAAATTCAATTATGTCGAATTCTTATGCTGAAGTTTAAATATAAATAATAATTAATGGATGGAATAAGATGGCAAAATAATTTTATTGGTAAGTTCAAAGAGCTCAATTTCATAACTTTAAATTTCTAAACATTTTATTTATAAAATGTGTAGAAATCTCCGGCTGTTTATAGATGTAGCCTAATAGATATGTTCTTACTTCTACTATTTATTAAAAATAGTAATAATTATACGATAATCATACTACAATAATTAAGTAATGTATTCAATGACTACCTGTACCTACTGTATTGTAAGAAAAAGAAAAAGTTCAGCTAGTTTTATTCTCCGCCTATTTCTTTTTTACTTAAGAACCACGTATTTCAACTTGCCTTTCTATTTTTTCCAGAATAATATTATTTCATCATTTTAAAACTACCTAACCTAAATGAGAGGATTGCCCAAATTGGAAACCTAGTAAAGTAGATTAATTTAATTTAAATGCCAATTTTACATAATAGATGAACGTAACATAAAAGAGTATCCCTAAGTAATTCTCGTGAAATGACGCGAAGGTGAACATGACGTGGAAATATAAAAACATAATTACACGAAATGGATGATAACAAAGCAAACGCTTCATGTCGCAGATAACATAAGAACATACGGCTCCTTAAATATCTTGAAACACAAGTGGATATCTACTAATCGTGATCGATCCAATTTTGAATTTCATTCTACTGTTCTCACAAGCGTGTCCTGGGAACTGCAGCCTGCAACTAATGAAGCACTAAGCAAAGTGTCTGGGTGAAGTTACTTAATTCAATATTTTTACTGTTCGTACTGAATTACCTAGTACCTACTTTGCTTTATGATATAGCTTTTGGTGACATTTGGTTCCTCGTAACTATGGAGGGTGGAGACTCTCTACCCTTCATGCTCGTTATAATATTATTTTTTATCTATCTGCATACAGCCCGGTCCTGTTTGCTGAAATGGACACAAGGTAACAATTTCTTCGAATAGAAAATAGTACCTATTGTTGCTTGTTACCATTACTTATACACTTTTTTTATTTAATGTTATCTGAAGACTTCTTACACATCTGAATAAATACAGATAAACATTAATAAGGAAGATCTCGAGTACAGATGCATCCTGAATAATAAAATTAAAATCTTACAACACTCCTTCGAAATGTTGCTATTTGTCCAGAGTCAGACGCCATACATAATAAAATTGTTATTGGTGCACTTTCTTTATAACAGTTTATAAACTACATCGTTAAATATATTTGGTAAGAAAATATTTTTTTGTAAAAGGGCAATGCCGATTTGTAGTCTTATCGTAATAGCTCGTCGTCCATCTACCAAACCTTGATTTTTATTGAGGTCGTTGTAAGAAATCAAAGTTACCAAGGCCACTCTTATAATATACTTACCTACTAGCGACATATTATACTAGTGGTAATAAACATGTTTAGAGAAAAATGGCCTTATCAAGTTTGGTTTCTTAAATAAACTAAAAATGTTAGGTAATCAAAGTTTGATTGAGAGCTGCGCGAAAGACTACACCTTCCATAAAAATTAGCAGTGCCCTTTATGTACGTAACATCTTTATTAAAAACCATATCTTATTTAAACAATTTACTTTCAGATACTCAATAAAACTTGCACGATGCAAGCTTTAATTTTTTTCAAGCACAAAAATTATAGATCGACTTGCTACTGAATATTATCTGAATGACTACTGAACCTCGAACTTATGACGGTGGAACTATAATATTATAAAACTTACTAATTTAATGACCACAACCCTATAAAGATCTATACATGCGAATTCTTGACCTTCAAGCCTACGTAACGTACTTAGGTATCATAACAAATACCTAAATAAACACAAAAGAAGCCACATACATTTCAGGTAACTTAGCAGCTCACTCTAAGAATCTCAATAGATTTATCTGCATAATGTTGTGTTGCATGGTCATTTAAATTAGATTTTATTTGTCTATACCTATTTACTTACTGAGACGCAAATTTGCTACTGATTTGCGGATTAAATTTTCTTAATAATTACACAATCTCGGTTTAAGGTAAGTCATAATTTTATAGGCTACTTTTTGCTATAATAAGCTAGATACCAAGTTAGATAACTATATAACATCGGTTAAGGAAAAAGTAGGTAAATACCTATGTTACAAGGAATAAAACATGCGAGACGAACGAAATTGAAAAGGTGAAAATTTGGAAATCGAGCTTAACAAAGCATATACTACCTACTGCATGTAAGGACGGTGGAATCTTACTACCTGATTGGAACATACTTTAGAGCATGCTGTGTGAAACCATTTGCCAATATTGAAAGTTGAACGTAACGGTTAGTAGTATCTATGTAGTTCGGTTAGTATTTATACATACCTATAACACACATTTTTATTCAATTAATACAGTTGATTCAATTAATATTACATTGCATATTATAATAACATAATATGTACATATAAATCTTTTATTGATTGCGTAATAAGGGGTTTCTGGTCAGCTACTACCCACTTATTTATACTTAGTTTTTATAGTATGCAGTTTCATCTAGGTAGACGCTGAAATCGCGCATTGTGAAAGTGGGTAGGTATAGCTATATGGCATTATAGGTTGGTTGATTGTACTTACTAACTGATGATGAGCTAGTGAGTAGGTGGAATTGTTAATGAAATATTTTCAGATAGCTAGCCTATTACCCAACTTACTTATATAGTAATGCGATTCTGCATGTGCAACTGCAATAATTTTGTTAACAAGGAGAACTGTATTTTAACAAAAATTAACACATGTGAATGACTGAATCTAACCAGATCCTTGCTGGAGGAATACCTGCTGCAGCGAATATCAACATGCTTATCACGTATGAAATTAAATAAAACATACTATGTATTATAGAAATAGAGCAAAACTTATTGAACGCTTAGGAATATTGAAGTAAATTATATATTATAAGTACCTAACTACTTATGTAAGTATAATACATTCCGAAATTTTATGAGTATACCCTGCATTACAATTGCCCTCTCGGGCAAACGCAACACTACGGCTAACAAGATTACATTTCAGAGTGGATACGTCACAGTACAGAATGTGAATATGGTTTCTACATCCAACTGCTACAGCTTGCCCAGAGTCGCGTGATCAAAAAAATACCCAAAATTGCAGATTTTATACAGGTCAAATTATTTTAATTTTGTACAGATCTATGTAAAGCTAATTTTACTCGAAACGTTATTGTCGCATAATAATATGTCGACATGTTGCTACAGACTATGGTATGTAATAAAGAACTAAACATTTTTCCTTTAAAAAGCAGTAAGAACAATTATATATGGTAAATACTAGCAACTACTCGTCAAATATAGCAACAACTAAAGGCTCCTAAGCACATGCCTGTGCTGCCCTTCAAAACGCTAGTCGCTTCTTTTGTGTTAGCAGGTCTAATGCGGTTTGCCTGACATCGGGTGCGAGCCATTACCAGTCTCATCGCTGCTCTACCTTTACAACTGTGTGTGTGCTCGACTGCCTCTTTATGTCTACTTACTGGATCAGCGTAATCGCCTGCTAAACAGCGAAGGCTAGACACATGTCAGTTAACTTATATGTCGGCAGGTCTAATGCAGTTTGCCTGATAGCGGGAGTGATCAGCTCGTTTGCTTGCTAGTACGAGTCGGTTCGATCGCCTTAGCGGTCGACAGTCTTCTTGGCCACCTGTTAATGGAAACCAGCTTTCGTGGCTAACGATACGTCCTTTCAAGAGGGTAAAATGTGCTCACTAGTCTTAAGTGTTTTCCAGTTTGCTTATCTGTCCGCGCGATAACACGTCCACCCGTCCTTCGATCAGCTCACTTTTCTGACATCGGGCACTACTATAAGCTTCCCGCCCTGACTGCAAGCGTCAGTCAATCAGATTGACACCGACTACCACTATTTGAGTCGCTATGTAAGTGTACATTGTCTAAAAGTGTTTTATTTTGATGGCCCTTTCTGCAGTATGATCAGGCAGATTGTTCCACAGACAGTGAGTTACAGGTACTCTACGCCTGTAGGATAGAACGAATTAGTCCTGTCGGCGTGCGTCGGTCTGCTCGACCGCCTGTCAACGGGCGTCGGTCTGCTCGACCTCCTGTCGGCGTGCGTCGGTCAGCTCGTGCTTCTGTCGGCGGGCGTCGAACTGCTCGAGCTTCTATCGGCAGGCGGCGGTTTGCTCGACCTCCTGTCAGCGGGCGTCGGTCTGCTCGTGCTTCTGTCGACGGGCGTCGAACTGCTCGACCTCCTGTCGGCGAGCGTCGGTCTGCTCGACCTACTGTCGGCGGGCGTCGGTCTGCTCTAGCTTCTGCCGACGGGCGTCGGTCTGCTCGACCTACTGTCGGCGGGCTTCGGTCTGCTCGATCTACTGTCGGCGGGCGTCGGTCTGCTCGACCTACTGTCGGCGGGCGTCGGTCTGCTCGACCTACTGTCGGCGGGAGTCGATCTGCTCGACATCCTGTCGCCGGGCGTCGGTCTGCTCGACGCCTGCCAGCGGGCGTCGGTCTGCTCGTGATTCTGTCGACGGGCGTCGAACTGCTCGACCTCCTGTCGGCGAGCGTCGGTCTGCTCGACCGCCTGTCACCGGGCGTCGGTCTGCTCGACCGCCTGTCACCGGGCGTCGGTCTGCTCGACGTCCTGCCAGCGGGCGTCGGTCTGCTCGACCGCCTGCCACCGGGCGTCGGTCTGCTCGACACCTGCCAGCGGGCGTCGGTCTGCTCGAGCTTCAGTCAACGGGCGTCGAACTGCTCGACCTCCTGTCGGCGAGCGTCGGTCTGCTCGACCGCCTGTCACCGGGCGTCGGTCTGCTCGACCGCCTGCCACCGGGCGTCGGTCTGCTCGACCGCCTGCCACCGGGCGTCGGTCTGCTCGACCGCCTGTCACCGGGCGTCGGTCTGCTCGACCGCCTGCCACCGGGCGTCGGTCTGCTCGACACCTGCCAGCGGGCGTCGAACTGCTCGTGCTTCCGTCGGCAAGCGTCGGTTTGCTCGACCTCCTGTCAGCGGGCGTCGGTCTGCTCGTGCTTCTGTCGACGGGCGTCGAACTGCTCGACCTCCTGTCGGCGAGCGTCGGTCTGCTCGACCGCCTGTCACCGGGCGTCGGTCTGCTCGACCGCCTGCCACCGGGCGTCGGCCTGCTCGACACCTGCCAGCGGGCGTCGAACTGCTCGTGCTTCTGTCGGCAAGCGTCGGTTTGCTCGACCTCCTGTCGGCGGGGGTCGATCTGCTCGACATCCTGTCGCCGGGCGTCGGTCTGCTCGACGCCTGCCACCGGGCGTCGAACTGCTCGTGCTTCTGTCGGCAAGCGTCGGTTTGCTCGACCTCCTGTCGGCGGGCGTCGGTCTGCTCGACCGCCTGTCACCGGGCGTCGGTCTGCTCGACGTCCTGCCAGCGGGCGTCGGTCTGCTCGACTCCCTGCCACCGGACGTCGGTCTGCTCGTCGTCTTGCCAGCGGGTCTGCTCGTCGTCTTGCCAGCGGGCGTCGGTCTGCTCGACCGCCTGCCACCGGGCGTTGGTCTGCTCGACACCTGCCAGCGGGCGTCAAACTGCTCGTGCTTCTGTCGGCAAGCGTCGGTTTGCTCGACCTCCTGTCAGCGGGCGTCGGTCTGCTCGTGCTTCTGTCGACGGGCGTCGAACTGCTCGACCTCCTGTCTGCGAGCGTCGGTCTGCTCGACTGCGTGTCACCGGGCGTCGGTCTGCTCGACCGCCTGTCACCTGGCGTCGGTCTGCTCGACGTCCTGCCAGCGGGCGTCGGTCTGCTCGACCGCCTGCCACTTTCGGCAGGCGTCGGTCTGCTCGATTTCCTGCCAGCGGGCGTCGGTCTGCGCGACTTGTCAACGGGCGTCGGACTGCTCGATTTCCTGCCAGCGGGCGTCTGTCAGCTCTAGCTTCTGCCGACGGGCGTCGGTCTGCTCGACCTACTGTCGGCGGGCGTCGGTCAGCTCGACCGCCTGTTATAGGGCGTCGGTCTGCTCGACCTCCTGTCGGGTTGCGTCGGTCTGTTCGATCTCCGGTCAGAATCCGACAGTCTGCTAGCTCTCCTGTCAACGGGTAAAGATAGCAGACCACCACTGCTACCTCTTCGGTGGGCACTAGTCTGCTCGCCTTACTGTTGGTGGGAAGAAGATAGCGTGCATCAGTCTGCTCGCTATGCTGTTAGAAGACCGGCTTCTGCTAGACCTCCTGTCAGCGGGAGTCTTTCTTCTCGCCCGTCTATCAGCGAGTGACAGTCTGCTCGCTCGCCTTCACGTCGCTGGGTGCCGGTGTTGCCGAATCAATGTGCGCCGCTCTACTCACCCTTCTAACTGCGAGCACTAGTCTGCTCGCTTTCCTGTGCAAGGGGAACGACAGGAGGTGAGGTTCAGAAGACTCCAGTTGGTAAGCGCCCATCTTCTATACGTCTCATCAGCGAAATCTGGTCTCCTAGCTGTGCAGCGGAGGCTGGGTTGGTCGCCGTCCTGCCAGCGAGCGCCGTTCTGTTCGTCCATCTGGGTACCGGCCTACTCATCGTCTTGTGAGGCAGACCTTTAATTTGCTTAACCGGTTAGTGAGCGCTGGTCATATTTCATTGCCTTGTAGCTATATTACTTTAATGTTAACTTTTAAATTGCTCTGTTAGCATTATGACCACGCAACTGGTCCCATGTACAATGAATTACAGGTACTCTACGCCTGGCCATCCGGAAAACTACAATCTGTTCTCCCATCTGACAGCCTGCCTTTTGTCTACTCGACTTCCTGTCGGCGAGCGACGGTCTGCTCGACATCCAATCGGCGGGCGCCGGTCTGCTGGACATCATGTCGGCGGGCATCGGTAGGCTGGATCTCCCTTCAGCGGACGTTGGTCTGCTCGACCTGCTGTCGGTGGGCGTCAGTCTTTTTGACCTCCAGTTGGCGGGCGCTAGTCCGCTTGATCTCCAGTCGGCAGGCGTCAGTCTGCTCGACATCCAATCGACGGGCGCCGGACTGCTCGACACCTGTCAGCGGGCGTCGATCTGTTCGACCTGCTGTCGGTGGACGTCGGTCTGCTGGACATCATGTCGGCGGGCATCGGTAGGCTGGATCTCCCTTCAGCGGACGTCGGTCTGCTCGACCTGCTGTTGGTGGGCGTCAGTCTTTTTGACATCCAGTTTTGATCTCCGGTCGGCGGACGCCGGTCTGCTCGAGCTCCAGTCGGCGGGCGCCGGTCGGCGGGCGCCGGTCTGCTCGGATCTCCAGTCGGCGGGCGTAGGTCTGCTCGATCTCCGGTCTACGTGCGTCGGTCTGCTCGACCTCCTGTCGGCGGGCGTCGGTCTGCTCGACCGCATGACTGATAGCACTGCTATCTGCCATTCTGCTCGTCGAGTCAGTGGGCGCTGGTCTACTCACCCTTTTAACTGCGTGCACTGGTTTGTTTCCTGTGCATATGGGGAATAACAGGAAGTCAAAATAAAAGCACTGGTCTCGAATATTGAGCCTAGAGACGAAAGAAGAAGCCTCAAGACGGAAGACGAAGCCTCAAGACAGAAGACGAAGCCTCAAGACGGAAGACGAAGCCTCAAGACGAAAGACGAAGCCTCAAGACGGAAAACGAAGCCTCAAGACGGAAGACGAAGCCTCAAGACGGAAGACGAAGCCTCAAGACGGAAGACGAAGCCTCAAGACGGAAGACGAAGCCTCAAGACGGAAGACGAAGCCTCAAGACGGAAGACGAAGCCTCAAGACGGAAGACGAAGCCTCAAGACGGAAGACGAAGCCACAAGACGGAAGACGAAGCCTCAAGACGGAAGACGAAGCCTCAAGACGGAAGACGAAGCCTCAAGACGGAAGACGAAGCCCAAAGATGGAAGACGAAGCCCAAAGATGGATGACGAAGCCCAAAGATGGAAGACGAAGCCTAAAGATGGAAGACGAAGTCTCAAGACGGAAGACGGAGCCTCAAGATGGAAGAAGAAGCCTCAAGACAGAAGACGGAGCCTCAAGATGGAAGACAAAGCCCAAAGATGGAAGAGGAAGCCTCTAGACGGAAGACGAAGACAGAAGACGAAGCCTCAAGACGGAAGACAGAAGACGAAGCCTCAAGACGGAAGACGAAGCCTCAAGACGGAAGACGAAGCCTCATGACGGAAGACGAAGCCTCAAGACGGAAGACGAAGCCTCAAGACGGAAGACGAAGCCTCAAGACGGAAGACAGAAGACGAAGCCTCAAGACGGAAGACGAAGCCTCAAGACGGAAGACGAAGCCCAAAGATGGAAGACAGAAGACGAAGCCTCAAGACGGAAGACGAAGCCTCAAGACGGAAGACGAAGCCTCAAGACGGAAGACGAAGCCTCAAGACGGAAGACGAAGCCTCAAGACGGAAGACGAAGCCTCAAGACGGAAGACGAAGCCTCAAGACGGAAGACGAAGCCTCAAGACGGAAGACGAAGCCCAAAGATGGATGACGAAGCCCAAAGATGGAAGACGAAGCCTAAAGATGGAAGACGAAGTCTCAAGACGGAAGACGGAGCCTCAAGACGGAAGACGGAGCCTCAAGACAGAAGACGGAGCCTCAAGATGGAAGACAAAGCCCAAAGATGGAAGAGGAAGCCTCTAGACGGAAGACGAAGACAGAAGACGAAGCCTCAAGACGAAAGACTAAGCCTCAAGACGGAAGACGAAGCCTCAAGACGGAAGACGAAGCCTCAAGACGGAAGACGAAGCCTCAAGACGGAAGACGAAGCCTCAAGACGGAAAACGAAACTTCAAGACGGAAGACGAAGCCCCAAGACGGAAGACTAAGCCTCAAGACGGAAGACGAAGCCTCAAGACGGAAGACGAAGCCTCAAGACGGAAGACAAAGCCTCAAGACGGAAAACGAAGCCTCAAGACGGAAAACGAAGCCTCAAGACGGAAGACGAAGCCTCAAGACGGAAGACGAAGCCTCAAGACGGAAGACGAAGCCTCAAGACGGAAGACGAAGCCTCAAGACGGAAGACGAAGCCTCAAGACGGAAGACGAAGCCTCAAGACGGAAGACGAAGCCTCAAGACGGAAGACGAAGCCTCAAGACGGAAGACGAAGCCTCAAGACGGAAGACGAAGCCTCAAGACGGAAGACGAAGCCTCAAGACGGAAGACGAAGCCTCAAGACGGAAGACGAAGCCTCAAGACGGAAGACGAAGCCTCAAGACGGAAAACGAAGCCTCAAGACAAGACGAAGCCCCAAGATGGAAGACAGAAGACGAAACCTCAAGACGGAAGACGAAGCCTCTAGACGGAAGACGAAGCCTAAAGACGGAAGACGAAGCCTCAAGACGGAAGACGAAGCCCCAAGATGGAAGACGAAGCCTAAAGACTGAAGACGAAGTCTCAAGACGGAAGACGTAGCCTAAAGATGGAAGACAGAAGACGAAACCTCAAGACGGAAGACGAAGACGAAAGACGTAAGTCTCAAGACGCAAGACGAAGCCTTAAGACGGAAGACGAAGCCCCAAGACGGAAGACGAAGCCCCAAGACAAGACGAAGCCCCAAGATGGAAGACAGAAGACGAAACCTCAAGACTGAAGACGAAAGACGTAAGCCTTAAGACGCAAGACGAAGCCTTAAGACGGAAGACGAAGCCCCAAGACGGAAGACGAAGCCCCAAGATGGAAGACGAATCCTCAATTTGCAAGACAAATCCAATATATTTATAACAAACAAATAGTAATGTGTGTGGCAGTGTTACACACGTTCTTCAACCTTGAAACGACGACACTTATGTAATTGACCAAACATGCAAATATACATCACGTCAATCTACTCCCGTGATAGAAGCCTCAAGATGCAATACGAAACTTCAAGAAGACGAAGCCCCAAAACGGAAGACGAAGCCTCAATTATTTGCAAGACAAATCCAATATATTTATAACAAACAAATAGTAATGTGTATAGCGGTGTTACACACGTTCAACCTTGAAACGACGACCTGTGTAATTGACCAAACATGCAAATATACAGCACGTCAATCTAATCCCGTCGTAAAAGCCTTAAGATGCAATACGAAACTTCAAGATACAAGACGACGCCTTAAGATGCAAGACAAAAGCTCAAGACGGAAGACGAAGCCTCAAGACGGAAGACGAAGCCTCAAGACGGAAGACGAAGCCTCAAGACGGAAGACGAAGCCTTAAGACGGAAAACGAAACCTCAAGACGGAAGACGAAGCCCCAAGATGAAAGACGAAGCCCCAAGACGGAAGACGAAGCCTCAAAACGGAAGACGAAGCCTCAAGACGGAAGACGAAGCCTCAAGACGGAAGACGAAGCCTCAAGACGGAAGACGAAGCCTCAAGACGGAAGACGAAGCCTCAAGACGGAAGACGAAGCCTCAAAACGGAAGACGAAGCCTCAAGACGGAAGACGAAGCCTCTAGACGGAAGACGAAGCCTAAAGACGGAAGACGAAGCCTCAAGACGGAAGACGAAGCCCCAAGATGGAAGACGAAGCCTAAAGACGGAAGACGAAGTCTCAAGACGGAAGACGTAGCCTAAAGATGGAAGACAGAAGACGAAACCTCAAGACGGAAGACGAAGACGAAAGACGTAAGTCTCAAGACGCAAGACGAAGCCTTAAGACGGAAGACGAAACCTCAAGACGGAAGACGAAGCCCCAAGACGGAAGACGAAGCCCCAAGATGGAAGACGAAGTCCCAAGACGGCAGACGAAGCCTTAAGACGGTAGACGTATCCTCAAGACGGAAGACGATGCCTCAAGACTGATGACGAATCCTCAATTTGCAAGACAAATCCAATATATTTATAACAAACATATAGTAATGTGTATGGCGATGTTACACACGTTCAACCTTGAAACGACGACCTGTGTAATTGACCAAACATACAAATATACAGCACGTCAATCTAATCCCGTCGTAAAAGCCTCAAGATGCAATACAAAACTTCAAGATACAAGACGACGCCTTAAGATGCAAGACAAAAGCTCAAGAAAGAAGTCGTAGCCTCAAACTGAAGACAAATCCAATATAGTTTTGAATACACACAGTAATTAATATGTGATTTACCAAACATGCAAATATTACAATCCCGTGATAGAAGCCTCAAGACGGAAGACGAAGTCTCAAGACGGAAGAGGAGTGTAAAACTCAAGCTAACATATTATGTTATGTTCATTGAAATGTTACAAAAAAATATAACATTATTGAATGCAAATACATACTTTAAATTTTTCATGTGTGTTGTCTTGCTAGTTATGCTTATTTCATGGTCCTTCTATTGTAATTATATAAGGTAACATAAAATAGGTCTAAGGAATTATCACTTACCATTTAGGCCACATAGTTCTGAGCGCAGCGGCCTGATTACGCAACTCCGTGGGCATCAATTCTCCGTGGATATCTACTTCTTCTTCTTACGTGTCCGGCTGTCACAAAACCGGACAAGTGAACTGAAATATGAACTATTGTTGTAGTCACAGATTAGAATAGTACTAATGTGGTTGTAGTTCTGTATGCGTCTCGTAATGGTAACTTAATTCTATGCTATTAACCAATTACGATACATAATAAGTACATATTAACAGCATTTTAGCACTATATACTATGTACTTTTAAATACAGATACCAGAATATAAATAACTATTTACAATAAATAATATACAATAAATAAGTTGTAAAGGGCCTATGAGATTCCATGATTGGAAATTTTACAATAATTTACAAACAATAGGTATTTATCATTATTAAGTTACTGCTTTGTGTAGTTTCCCTAAATAAGTGTGAGTAAATTGTAACTTATAAATGATTGCCAGTAAATAAGAACCCGGAACTTTCAAAGCGGAACCCGAAATGCGGACACCGCAAACGCGAAAATCTTCTCTTATCAATCTTCGTCTTCTTAAAACACGATTTAAAAAGTTAAAATATCAAAAAAAACCGGACACTTATGTCTAAAAATTGATGTCCATTTTACACCACTCAAAGAAGGAACGAAATGCTTGTAAACCTAAGTTGTAAACAGTGCATTTTGACATAAGAACACAGCTTTGAACTGTCAAATGAAAGCGGCAGCTAGCGAGCTCGCGGTTTGGATCTATGGCAGGGGTCGGACACTTCCATACAATGACAAATTCTGTGATTTTTTTACTCAAAATGCGACATCTGTAATCATTTTCCAAAACAACTAGTTACTGTAAAGTGTCACAGATGGTAGCACAGTCGATAATTTTATACAATAATTTATTTCTGAAATTTATTTATTTAAAATATTTATTTCAGTATCTAATTATTTTACTGAACTCGTTTTATAATTAATAAATTTAAAATTTTGAATACCTTACAACTTTAAGTAATAATTACTATAGCAACACAGTGAAGTGATTGATAGGTACTTGGTCAAATTCACAGATTAAGAATTAGTTAGTCAAATTGCTTAGCAAATATGGCGACTGCTCCTTGCGTTTGTAGTTTTGTTCCTTATTATTTGTGCTGTTCTTTGTGTGAAGTGCGTATTTCCAGAAGATATTGTGTGAGTTGAGCTTTTAGTTCCTCCACTATTTCAGTGCAATCGTTTTTTTTTTGCGACCAGGACGCTACGTTTGTGCTATTTGTTTGCGTTATAGACGCTTGTGATTTGTGTAGTAAGTACATAATACATTCTATGTTCAATAATGTAAGTGTATAACCTGTGAATAAATAAATAAACTGTAAAATAAAAATGGTTTTATTATGTACCTACCTATCCATTTATTGTGAAATTCAAGGTTTCTGTAAAGTATTAAACTTTACTGTAGAGCGGGCCCCACAGATGAGGGGATATATAGCTATACATACCAAAAGTTTGCGGGAGATGATATCAGATGGCGCTATGTAGCTATCAAATGACATTGGTAGTAGTCAAAAAAACCTGAGAGCGTACTCTCTTTATCTATTTATATCATAGATAAAGAATATACATAGATTTGCTACAATAAGTCAATAAAGTGTGTGAACGAGATCACAACATACAAAAACTTTAAGGAAGGAAAAGGAAGGCGACAATATTGCCTGTCTTTGTCAGAGTTCCTGTTTTTGTTTGTTGGGCACAACTGCTATGTGCCCAACAAATCAGTTGACAGTTCGGTCACAGCTCGTATCTTCCAGGATTTTTAGTGAATAATAGTGATCTAAGTGGTGAAAATAAAAAGAATCTTAAGTGATACATAATACTAACCCTGCTTTACATGGATATATGTTAAATAATCGGCTGTAAAAGCCGTACTGAGCAAAAAACACGAAATATTTCCTATCATGCGTAAGTACCATTTTTAGTAACAAATACCCCTTGCTTTGATAAAATATCGACAGGTTGTGTTCCGTAGCACAATAATAAGCTATTAATAGGTTATTGTGAATAGAAATAATGAATTAAAATGTTATTTAAAATTACAATAATAAATGTATTATCCAACCAATGTATGTGACAAGGTTAAATTGTCATCCTCGAAACAAATGTCAGGCAGTCCGCCATTTTAAACTACTTTTTGACTTAGTAATGTTAAAGATTTAATGGGGATACCAGCTAAGGTACTCATAATTTACCCTAAAAGTGGGGTCTTTTTTAACCGATTTTCAAAAAAAGAGGAGGTTTCTCAATTCGACCGTATATATGTCGCAGTCATCTTATTGAATCTGGTTATTTAATTGAATCACTAGGCGGTTATAAAATGGAGTCAAACAGCTCGTACAGATAGCAATGTGTTGATATATTTTTTGATTAATTTACTTTAATGTTCGTTTTATTAGTACTCATTCGGAAATTTCGAAGTTTAAAACTAAAATATTAAATGGCTGTCCTAGTCTCGGATTCTAAAATTTGTTGGTAAAAACAGGATTCAATGAAAGCGCTAGTCATTCAATTAAATAGCGGATTCAATCAGATGACTGCGACATATATATTTTATTTTTAATTTTATTATTCAATCTTAAGCTGTGCAATAGTGAAACTGTTGACTGTTACAGATTTCCAAAGGACTCTTCAACCCGCCAATTATGGATTCGTGCCACAGGCCGACAAAACTAGCAACCAACCAAATATACTCGAGTATGCTCTAGATATTTTGAACAAAGTTGTTTTAGAAAAACAGCAAATATGACAAGTTTAAACCCGTTATCTATTCCTACGCGTCATGTCATTGAGCAGGTTAGTTACTATTATGGTATTTATTTACGTACTCTAAAAGTGATTATTATAATGTTATAAACATAATATTATATTCAGAGTCTTGTGTAGAGCCTACTGAAATTTACCTACATAAGTTCACTAAAAGTACTATTTTTTTACTGTAAAATAACGATGGAAATGGAAATCTTGTCTACATTTAACGAACGCCTCTACTACTCCTATTTAATATATTATTGCTTTGTTTTAGGTAAGCCGAAGAAATATTTATTGGAAGACAGAAGAAGTAAAAGTCACTCCAAAAATTTCCATTCATGAACTCTTGAACTGCGGTGAATAGTCGAATGAGATTATATCTATAAATTGTAGTTGGTATAAGAAATAAATTAATAATATGAATGTCCCCGGAAATGCTGGTAAGGGATCCACACTATAGGAGACATGAAAAGGAAAATACCAAATGCTTAAACGAGGAGGAAGAAATTCGTGCATCTACTTCCAATAGCAAACGGTATGAATACAGTTACGGAAATAATCATTTTGAAGAACGACCCATATATGTTGTAATATACCAATAATTATAAAAAAATGCAAATATTATAATAAAATCATTTAAATAATGACTATATGCACAGATTACCTTTAAACACCTTATTTTTTTTTATATACTTTTTTACGTATATACCTACTTTATTAGTTATTTTACATTAATTTAAATATTTTTATATTTGTTAAAATACACGACCGGTTTCGACGAAGTCATCGTCGGTGTAGGTATATAATAAAATAAAGTGAAAAAAGTGCAAGTACATAGTTTGTGTTTTATTACTACATAAAAAGAATGTCCGCCAAGAAATTATAGTACATTCGATAACATAAATAGAGTACCGACATACATAAATTATTATTACGTCCGCGTCTGTGATGAAAATAATTATGATGTAAAGACGTTTTTTTAAAACCTTGGGTTTTGTTGTATGGTATGTTTTGGGCATACAAAGTAGCAGCCAATGCTACTTTTTATGCGCAAATGGGAACCGTTGGTACATTTACACGTCATAAACGTAACATATTGTTTCCTGCTTTATCCGTTCCAAATTTCATAATTTAATGGAAACAAATATATAGATGAACAAACTTTCTCTCATTAATAAATTTGTATTTTACTGTTCTGTACTAATCTTTGTTAGTCCCGAGTAGTAAGATTACTGAATAAATTGGGTAAATTTAAATGGGGTTGGCAACACAGATATTGTATATACTTTTCGTTTGTCCCTTTCGGCTGTGGCACTCTGTCAAATCTAGAGGATTCTTTAACTAAGATTTATATTATTATACTCTATGATCTATGGCTTGGATATTTCATGACTTTCTTCTTCTTCTCGGTTGAATTCCAACCACAGATTAATATTTTATTTTTCATAGATTAAAGTAGGTAGCAGGGGGCTGACAGTGTAGTTCCATTTGTTACGTTTTGGCGCTGCGGTCGAAAGCAAAATGGCGTCGTTTTGTGACGTCACACACGTAAAGTTCCTGTTTCCTGTTTGTAGTGTCAAAATATGATCTATGTTGTCAAACATAGATTAGAGTAATTTTGTTGTCAAAACTCAAATATGGCCGCGTGTAGTTTGTTAGTGTTTTGTTTATCCTCGTTTCTTGCTTGATTTGATCCAAAATTTGAATATATTGGATTACTCCGCAGATTATTGATACATTATATCAATCTTTTATAGTGTGTTAATTAATTTAGTGTAAATCTTCTTCATTTTTCGTTTTAAGGGACTATTTAAGTCTTGTGTCGGCGGTTGCAACGCAACTATTAGTTCACAGGTGAGTTTTACTTTTAACACGTTATAGTTAGAGCTAGTGTAATATAAAGTATGAACAATATAATATAATTATACTTAATCTTTGACTCATTAAGTTTGCCAATGTTTTTTGCTTTTATATATCAATATTAATCTTAACTGTACTCATTTGTTTCAGACAGAAATACCCCTAGGCCTTAGTGATAACAATTATTACAAAGAGAACTCCAATGAGGATGTAAATGCTTCTGATGAAATGTTGGTCATTGGAAGAGCGGGTATGTATTAAGTACTATGGCATTTTGACACTCATTCTATATGATATTTTAACATATCAAAAGATACTGAAATTGTTTTATTTTTGTGAAATACCAAGGTTTAGTGGTTTGGAACTTGGCTCAGGAATTGGAGGTTGTGGGTATCAATAACTTCATTGAAACAACAAAAAATTTATGTAACACTTGTTTAACATTTATGAAAAGATGGTATTTTCATAAATGTTAAACAAGTGTTATGGCAGTTTAAGCATATTTGATAGCAGAATATTATTGCAGTTTTATTTAGGGTAATCAACTTATAGTGCTGAAGGACAAAACTAGTTAATCTATTTTTGCTAATTAACTATAGTTTTTACTAGAAACCCTCCTTGTTTTGTTGTTGTTGATGGCCGGACTAAGTGACCGGCCAACTTATGTATTGTTTTTTCATCTTAAATATTGTGTTATTTATTTACAGAAGTGACTGATCAACTTTTGTGTCATCAAAGAAATGAAAACAATTGAAATATGAGCACACTTCAAGTAAGGCAAGTGGCCTTAGAAACAGGAAAACCTGGACTTGTGTGTTACCATCACTAGATGGTTGGATTACGACATTAGAGAGTTTTATTAGGATAATTATTAAAAAAATATTCTGTTAAATATTAATGTTCTTGCTATATCAATCAGGGCTTATTAGAAATTCAGAAAAAAAAATCAATAAATAAATGATAAATGTAACCTGTTTTTATTTTGTATTACTTATTATAAAAATAAATTACCTGAACTACAAAAACCTACCTACAAAAAAAATCGATACCTCACTAAAGTATCGATAGCTGGACTCGATTATTCAACCACTTAAACAATGTGTGTTTGTAGTCTGTGATGTGCTATGGTCTGTGGTGTGCGGTCAAAATGACAGATGCTACAGTGCTGCCAAAACGTAACAACTGGAAACTCGGTAAAATATAGCTGTCGCATCTGTTACGTAGTAACTAATTCTTAATCTGTGGTAGGTAGTAATACATTTTGGACAATGTGTGTATGTAAAAAAGAATATAAATCGTCGTATTACTGCAAAATCCGCTAATGTGCAAAAATCCCATTTTGAGAAAACTTGATTTAAATGTTTATGAATATTTTTTTGTATAAAGTCGCAGACTTGTGTGTACTTATTATTCAATAATTGTTGTTTATGACTATTTAATTAAACATACAAAATGTTTTATAAATCATCGATAATAATGTGATCAAAAATATGATATCGCGTAATTCATGTCACTTAACTGGTTTTTGCAGTAAAATTGCATTCTCGTATATATCATTAAGTAAAGTATCTACTGCTGTATTTTTACTTTATTTAGATTTATTTTATAAACAAATTAACTGAAACCTCAAAATATATAAAAATAAATCTTAAGTTTTTTAGATATGACGCTCCTTTTGAAAACATAATCGGTTTTATCTGTACGAAATACAAAAGAAGCCTGATAAGTGTAGCTTAATTTTTTTTTGTTCTTTATAATAGTTATAATTTTATAAAGTATATACACGGCATTGATTTTGTGAATTTTTTTTTATAGAAACAAATGTTAATTATTAAAATTAGTACGTTTATTATCAGATACATGTTATCAAACATACCAAAACCAGTTTATATAGAGATAAAAAATGACATTATGGATAGTAATTTCTTCTGACTATTCCTATTCATCACTAGGTTCCGATTCGGATAGTGCCGCATCTGGAACTCGATCAATAATATCATTTTCTGCTCTCAGACACTAAAACCATCCGTGATATTCTTCAGGAATTATCCCTTTTTCACACATAATGATCAAATCCTTTTTTTTTGCTGTTGAAATTGGCATTGGTTTGTTATAAAGCTTTTCTAAATTAGGGAAACTAAACCCACTCTCAGGGGTTGGAGGGGGTTCCACGGATTTAGAGTTCGAAATGCCGCGTCTCTTAAAGGTTCTTGTACTATATCTACCAGTAGATTGTGGGGTGACCTTACGGGATGTTTGAATATCTTTAACATCGAAGTTTAAATAGTGTTCTGAAACATCGTAATTAAAAAATACTCTGTTTTCGCCTTTCATAAATTTCATTTTCTTTATCTTGAGCCAATTTACTCTGTTACCATTACAGTCTATTGTTTTGTTTTTTATAATAGTTTGGGATAGTTGTTTTAAGTTGTAAAATTCATGGTATTTAAATTCTTTCACATGGTATGGACCTTTCTTAACATTCTTTTTGCCAACTTTGTATACACCTTTGGACCTTGCGGAACCACCACCGTTAAGTACCGCCGAAGTAAGAAATTAGACATTACCTGCGCTATCGCTCGTGAATCGTGGCGTGCCCTTATCACAGGCTTTGTAACTGTCTCACTTTATCGTTTCCGTAAAAAAAGGAATGGATGTGCACTCCACACAAATCGCACAAGCGCTCGAGCGCAAATCAGTTCGTTACCCAGCGTTCCAAGCGATACCTGTGTTTTCCGTGCTTCCGAATTCTATTTTCTTATACTACGTTGACTTGGCTTTTTTTTGGACACTGATTTGCTTCTTGACTTGACTGTGTATGATAATCTTAACGACGAATTAGCGCTCTTTCGGACACCGATTTGCCTAGTGAATACGCTGACATGCACCTGATTTATGGAGAAACGAGGTCCGTTTCAAATCGAGGCAAAGTTTCATACAATGCACGATTGGCATCAAGATTGTATTCGCAATGATATCCAAATCGTCATCCAATGACACATGAAGTGATTTTAAGAGTTGTCAACGCTTATCGAGAGGGCAGGCTACCCGGAGCAATGGTCAAGCAGGGAGACCTCGAACTGTGGACGATAATGTAGTGTCAGAAGAAGTACGAGTGGAGCCAGGGACCTCTCTGCGAATAGTAGAGTTGAGATTGTCATACACAGTCAAGTCAAGAAGCAAATCAGAGTCCAAAAAAAAGCCAAGTCAACGTAGTATATGAAAAAAGATTTCGGAAGCACGGAAAACACAGGTATCGCTTGGAACGCTGGGTAACGAACTGATTTGCGCTCGAGCGCTAGTGCGATTTGTGTGGAGTGCACATCCATCCCTTTTTTTACGGAAACGATAAAGTGAGACAGTTACAAAGCCTGTGATAAGGGCAAGCCACGATGCACGAGCGATAGCGCAAGTAATATCTAATTTCTTACTTCGGCGGTACTTAACGGTGGCGGTTTGGGGCATCAGTAAAGTGACAAAAATGCTTCAGGTTCTTGTAGTAAGATAAATGTACTATACTATTTCTAAATCTGCATAATAGTTTTTTTCATTTCTACTAAATTTTTTTCACCACTACTTAAAGTTCAAACTTCTGTTTTTTCTGACAACTGAAATCAAGATTAATGAAGTTTTTTTTCACAAATTCACTTATTTACTAACCAAATAACACTAAGGACTACTAGAATAACTATTCCTGATTTTAATACCGTCAAAAACTATTATTAAGATGGTGCCAATCCGGTGCAGTAAGAAAAAAAGTTAAAGAAAAGGGAAAATTCTCGATTTTTATTATTTCGGCAATAATTCGAAAACCGTGCAACTTTTACTGGAGTCATATTAGGCTGATTAGGTTCCTCTTGAGTTGGCCAATCTCTGTTGTCACTGTGGCGTGGTAATTTTGGGACAGCCTGTATACCAAATGATATAATAGTAAATTGTATCATTTAGCATTCCATGTCTCAATTAGTTACGACTAATAGGTACTGTGACGACAGTAAAAAAAATATAAAAAAGCGCAAATAATCTTAATTTATTTTGATTACAAAGTAATTATATAGTAAAAGTGAGCTATTTTTGATTAACTTCCATTCCCAGGAATTTAAATCAACCACCTGTCTGAGATAATTTCAATCTTAAATCTCAAAGCCGTTGCAGGTTCAAAAATCAATTAATATAGAATAGAATAGAATAGAATAGAATAGAATAGAATAGTCATTTTGTTTAATTATTCCAAATATCTAACATAAACGAACAATAAATTCTAATTTATCAAAAATAAACTCCTTCACATCAAACGCAAATCAAGGCGCGTGAGTCGCGACAGAATGAAGTTAGGCACAGAATGATCAGCGTGAAGCTCGAACGCGCACTTATACGATTTTAGCTGTATAAAGTTTCTCTTCTATAGAAATAAGTTACAGGTAAAAACAATAAAGTTATTATGTAATTTATTGGATGTACTAATGGTAGTGTGATTAACACGAATACGGTCTGGAAAAAAGTTTTAAAGATGATTGACAGTTTTTATCTGGATAAAAATCAAATAGTTAAGGAACTATGACATATTGCAAATACCAGGTATTGGGGCATAGGAAGTTATTTTCAGAACAAAATTTGTTATTATTAACTAAAATGTCAATGCAAAAAAATGTTATGTACCAATGAGTGGTTTTTCATGGAGATAAATCATAAATCAAAAAATAATCATCGATATTTCAGTTTTTTCTTGTGTATTGTATGAAAAATTGAGCACTAAGTAACTATACACAAAATCTATCTTTGTAATGGATACTACTAGAGAAAAATGGGTTTTACTAGTTTCGTCGTCGTTTCAGCCTTTTAGAGTCCACTGCTGAACATAGGCCTCTCCAACACATTTCCAGTGTGTTCGGTCCATTGCCACCTGCATCCAACGTGACCCGGCAGTTTTCACCAGGTCGTCGGTCCATCTGGTAGGTGGCCGTCCCACACTGCGCTTGCCAGTACGTGGCCTCCACTCTAGGATCTTTTTGCCCCATCGACCGTCCAATCTTCGTGCTATGTGGCCGGCCCATTGCCACTTCAGCTGGCTGATCCTACGGGCAATGTCAGCAACCTTAGTTCTTCTACGGATCTCCTCATTTCTGATTCGATCACGTAGAGAAATACCGAGCATTGCCCTCTCCATAGCACGCTGAGCGACATTGAGCCTTTTGAAAAGATCCTTCGTGAAGCACCACGTCTCAGAACCGTAAGTCATCACTGGTAACACACATTGGTTGTATACCTTTGTCTTAAGGCACTGAGGTATTTTAGACGAGAAGACGTTGCGTAATTTACCGAACGCTGCCCAGCCGAGCTGGATCCGTCTACTGACCTCTCTCTTAAAGTTGGACCTACCTAATCGGACAGCCTGCCCTAGGTATATATATTCGTCAACAACTTCAAGAGTAGAGCTCCCAACAGTTAGTGCGGTGGGTGCAACATGGACATTGTGCATGATCTTTGTTTTGTCCATGTTCATTTTAAGACCCACTTGTTGAGAAACTCTATTGAGGCCACCGAGCATGCGCCCCAAATCTTCCAGCGATTCTGCCATGACTACTATGTCGTCGGCAAATCGAAGGTGAGTGATGTATTCGCCATTGATGTTGATGCCAAGTCCTTGCCATTCCAGGAGCTTGAAGGAATCCTCCAGAGCAGCGGTAAACAGTTTCGGGGATATGATATCCCCCTGTCTTACTCCTCTCTTTAAAGGGATATCCTTCGTGCAGTGCTCCTGTACTCGGACTGACATGGTGGCGTTATTATACAAACACTTCAACACTTCGATATACCGATAGTCAATACGGCAACGCTGGAGAGATCTAAGGACCGCCCATATTTCGACGGAATCAAAGGCTTTCTCATAGTCCACAAACGCCAAGCATAATGGCCGATTATACTCTTCGGTCTTTTGTATAATCTGCCGCAGCGTATGTATGTGGTCTATGGTACTATAGCCTTTTCGGAAACCGGCTTGTTCGGTAGGCTGAAAGTCATCCAGCCTGCGTTCGAGACGCATCGTAATAACTCTCGAAAACAGCTTGTAGACATGGCTCAGCAGTGTTATGGGCCTATAGTTCTTCAGTAAGGTTTTGTCACCTTTTTTGAAGAACAGGATCACAACACCCCTGTTCCATGCCTCTGGCGTTTTCCCATCGAGTAAGGAGGAATTGAAGAGTTTCTGAAGGACTTTTAGTACCGGCGTGCCGCCCGCTTTCAGAAGCTCTGTAGTGATTCCATCCTCGCCCGGAGCCTTGTTGTTCTTAAGCTGTTTGAGAGCTACCCTAATCTCGTACAGGCTGATGTCCGGGATGTCTTCGGTATAGTGTCGTGTTAGCCTGGCTCTTGGGTCTGCAGCTAAACTAGCAGGTTCAGCTGAGACCGAGGTATACAGCTGTCCATAGAATCTCTCTATCTCCCGTAGTACCTCGGACTTATTTGACGTTACGCGTCCATCTTCGGTCTTCAGCTTTGTCAACTGGCTTTGCCCAATAGATGCGTCTCTTGCAAACACTTTGGAGCCTTGGTTCCGCTCTATCGTCTCTTTAATACACTGGGTATTAAAAGAACGGATATCGTGTCGCAAGGACTTCGTGATCTGTCTATTGAGCTGCCTATATGAGTCAGCGTCACTCTAAGTTTGGAGCGTCATTGAACGTCGACTAGCCATGAGGTTCCGGGTTTGGTCGGATAGTTTCTGAGGTCTATTTGTACGGTGGGTCTTGAAAAATTTGGACCCCACCGTATGGACAGTTTCTACCAGCCTGCTATTTATATCGTCCACTGATGCGCAGCTGTCTAGCCATTGGAAGCGATTTGACAGTTCAAGTTGAAGGCTCTCGGGGTTTTGGATATGGGCATTCGACGGTCGGAGCGTAGACTTCATCAGACGCGATCTCTCAAGTTTGACGTTGATATTCAACATGCCTCTGACGATTCGGTGATCACTTCCGGTCTTAACCCTGTTGATCACAGAGACATCGTTGAATATCTGCCGCTTGGTGCTCATAATGAAGTCAATCTCGTTTCTAGTTACACCGTCGGGACTCAACCAGGTCCACTACACTTACTACACTTACTAGTTTGTAAAGCATAAAAAACTAATTCTAAAACTGTAATAAAAACAATTTCAAGAAAATGTCACATTAGTGGTTTTTGCAGTAATACGACGAAATGATTTCAGAAAAAAAAGCGACAACCATTGTATAAACACTAGAAATAAGCACAAATTAGATATACCAGTGATTAGACTTGGCAAGGTAGGTAAATCTTTTAAAGGTCAATGTATACGCCTATACAATAGAATCCCAGAAAACGTTCAAAATCTTTGTATAAATAAATTTAAAAAATTAGTTAAAGAACGTTTGTGTGCTAAAGGGTATTATAAGGTTAATGATTTCATTGATGATTGCACACCCTGGGAATAAGGTGCCTCTATGCTAGGTTACAACTTTGTACTCTTTGTTTTTATAATTTTAGTTTTAAGTCATAACATTGTTATGTATATTGTATATTATATTATATTTAAAAAGATAAAGAACAATTTTCCAATCTTTTTGCTAAAAGATGGCCCCGCGCGAGTTTCTTACGCCGGTTCTTCTCGCCGGGCTAGTTTCCGAACCGGTGGTAGGCATCATGTAGGACAATTCTATAAGTGTTATTTAATAACCTATATGGAAATAAAATGTTATGATTTTGATTTTGATTTGATTTTGATTATCTATTATGTTTTTTTTTTATCATTTATTCATCTAAAATTACACATAAATATAATACACAATAGTGTTCTGCGGCCTCTAGATAATAATCTCGCCAAACACATGTTTAACGGCGAGTGTTTTGACAGCGGACTGTGTGTGTGATATTCGAGTAATACTTTTATATACATTACTCTAATCTATGACTTTGGCGAATTTAATTTCCTAAGCTGGGTAAAATTAGCCCCACTTATGACAATTTTTTATTTTATTAGCCATAGCAAGATGACTGGCAAGACAAGCACATGGTGAATGCAGCCGTAAGGTGATGGTTCGTTAATTGAAAGAAAACTAATGACTTTGACCTTAGCCTGTGCATCATGACCGACCTTATAAAAAAATTTTGATAATTAATAATTATTATTTAGGAATTTAATTGTTTAAAGTATTAAAACTATTTGGATTTACAAAAATATTAATCCAAATAGTTTAAGCTGATTTAAATACAGTATTTATAGCATTTCATAATTTTTATTTTTCATTTGTAAACAGTGTTGTTACCATGACAACCGTTAGACGTTAAAGACGTTAAAGACTGGCCAAGATCGAGCCGAGGCGTTCCAAATCGATAAAATTTAAAAAAAAAAAACGGCATACAGCCAAATGTTATTTGATTTTGATTTGATTTGAAATCCAGAAAAGCCAACAACCCCTATATGAAAACTTACAAAAACTTCTACAGTTACAACAAAAGTAGGAAGACGTAATACTACTGGTCAAACATGAACCTTTGAATTATACTCTCCGCCATGGTAACGTTATCAAATGTGAATGAAATAAGCGCTATTACGCTTTTCATGTAATGTTATTATCATTCGTCGACATCCTTTTAATACATTACTTTACCTTGCTGTCAAATGTTCCCGGTTGGCCTACAATAAGAGGAATAACTGTAGTAGGTACTCTAGATGCGAGTTTCGCATAACGGTTTTCGCGTTACGGGTTCCACGTTTAGAGTTCTACGTTGTAGGCTTCACGTTGCGGGTTCGGGTTTTTGTTTTTCTTTATACTGAATTTCATTACAAACTATTGTATGCTCAACGAAGTGGGCACATGTCAGCTAGTCTAACGTTTTTGTAAAATGCTATGAAGCAATTCGATCATGAAATATAAAAGATCCAAACAACGAAAAGGATCAATTACCTACGGGTTGTAAGGGTGTGCCCTATTTGTGGTCGTTAAATAAAAGTTACACTTCGAACTTCATAATATATTATCACGTATACTACATAGGTACACATAGGTATTGGTACATAGGTGCCGGCAGGGCAATATACCCTTACGGATACTAAATTATAACTGAACAATAAAATTAGTCTTAAAGACTAAGCGGGGACACTCATTACAGGCTACACCACACATGCATACAAATGCGTATGTGCATATCTGCATACGCTGCACGTTACATATTCAATACTTACTTATTTTCTGAGTAATCAAATAGGTTTTGGACTTTCCGTCCATTTTTTGCAAGGAAATAACATTAAATAACAATAATATGCCAAATTAATGTCAATTATGCATTTCGTTCGTTCTTTGAGTGGCAAAGTGGGAATCAATTTTTTGACATAGCTGTCCGGTTTTTTTAATGATTATATGATATTAAAACGTATTTTAAAAAGATTTAGCGTCACAATGACGGTTGATATCCACAGCCGTGAAAGCCACGCAAGTTGCGTATTAAGGCCCCTGTTTTTTATTGACAGCGCTCTATCTAGTCGAAGGGCGCTGAGACCCATAGAAATAGGATATACATAGAAGGATTGTAAAAAGTAGAGCTAAAAACAGCGATCTATCTAACAAATTTCAAATGCAAAGATTCATGAGAGTAAAAGAGACAGCAACTTCATGATTTGACGCGTTGTCACCAGGTCAGTTTTCTATCAATAAACGAACCATCACCTTACGGCTGCATTCACCATGTGCTTGTCTTGCCAGTCATCTTGCTATGGCTAATAAAATAAAAAATCGTTATAAGTGGGGCTAATTTTACCTAGCTAGGGAAATTAAATTCACCAAAGTCATAGATTAGAGTAATGTATTTAAAAGTATTACTCGAATACCCCACACACAATCCGCTGTCAAAACACTCGCCGTTAAACATGTGTTTGGCGAGATAATAGTGTATTATATTTAAGTGTAATTTTAGATGAATAAATGATTTAAAAAAAATTTAATAGATAATACTACTTTAATCTGTAAAAAATAAAAAATAGTCTGTGGTTGGAATTCAACCGAGAAGAAGAAGAAAGTAGTCATGAAACATCCAAGCCGCCAGCCCCCTGATTACCTAACTCCGGTCGCTTTCCGGTCTCTCGAGATCAACTGCCATTGTGACGTTACATCTTTTTAAAACACGATTTAAAAAGTTAAAACGTCAAAATTATGACATATTAACTTTTTAAATCGTGTTTTAAAAAGTTTTAACGTCACAATGACAGCTGATTTCGAGATATGGGAATGCGACCGAAGTTAGGTAATCGGGGCCTACTCAAGATGCCATCGCTAATTATCGCTTACAAAGTTCGATAACAAAATGTATGGGATTTGACATAAGGTACGCTAAATGACATACCAAATCGCGATTATTTAGCGTACCTTATGTCAAATCCCATACATTTTGTTATCGAACTTTGTAAGCGATAATTAGCGATGGCATCTTGAGTAGGCCCCCTGGGCCTGGTCGCTAGCTGCCGCTTTCATTTGACAGTTCAAAGCTGTGTTCTTATGTCAAAATGCACTGTTTACAAGCATTTCGTTCCTTCTTTGAGGGGTAAAATGGACATAAATTTTTAGACATAAGTGTCCGGTTTTTTTGATATTTTAACTTTTTAAATCGTGTTTTAAGAAGACGAAGATTGATAAGAGAAGATTTTCGCGTTTGCGGTGTCCGCATTTCGGGTTTCGCTTTGAAAGTTCCGCGTTGCGAGTTCCGGGTTCTTATTTACTGGCAATTACTGGCAATCATTTATAAGTTACAATTTACTCACACTTTTTAGGGAAACTACACAAAACAGTAAGTTAATAATGATAAATACCTATTGTTTGTAAATTATTGTAAAAATTTCCAATCATGGAATCTCATAGGCCCTTTACAACTTATTTATTGTATATTATTTATTGTAAATAGTTATTTCTATTCTGGTATCTGTATTTAAAAGTACATAGTATATAGTGCTAAAATGCTGATAATATGTACTTATTATGTATCGTAATTGGTTAATAGCATAGAATTAAGTTACCATTACGAGACGCATACAGAACTACAACCACATTAGTACTATTCTAATCTGTGACTACAACAATAGTTCATATTTCAGTTCACTTGTCCGGTTTTGTGACAGCCGGACACGTAAGAAGAAGAAGTAGATATCCACGGAGAATTGATGCCCACGGAGTTGCGTACCTAATCAGGCCGCAGGTCAGAGGTCGATTTGGTGGTCTGTCAAATTTTGGTGGTCTGTCAAACGTATCAAACCAACTAAATAAAATCGTCTCTGTATTTTTATAGCTCTTTAGAAATTAGCGACAACTTCAATTGGTAGCATTATATGCCATCCTATTATTGTGTCAACAATAAAACATGAAGAAAACATTTTCTTTTATATTTTATTATTATAATGTAATAGATAATAATTCTCATCTGATTTATTACAGTTTTTGCAATTTACAACATAACTGTTTCGGAAAAAGCCTTGCTTAGTGAATGCGTGTAAAATTTATACCTACATCTCGAAAAGAAAACTGTGACGGAACAATATCTTTTCTTAAGTATGTTTTAAATGTTATAGGCTTATTAAATTTATCCAAATAGGCTAGAACTAATTTATTTTAATAGATGTATGTGTATATTATTATAGTTTCTACTAGTATGCGGTGTTTGCATTATATTAAAAAATATTTGTTTACATAACAAAGAGGTTAAGTTTCTCATAGTGATGTACATTTCTATATCGATAACCGTTCGAAATAATCACTTTTTGTTTGAATAGATATATTCGGTACTTTTAACTTTTATTATTTTTAACCATACCATGTTACCATACCAAGTTAAATATAATTAATCTGATATTTGGTATTTACAGGTATTTTACAAAATCATGCTCCAAAAATAAAATGGTTCGAGTTCATAGGAAAACCAGAAGCTACATAGAGTCATGTTTGCTCTAAACATTTACCCCCAATTATTTTATTGCAAACGAGAATATTGTATCACCTTGATGTTGATGCACACGGGTTTCCTGTGAAGCCGAGGTATGAATGGTCGGTAAAAACGGTCCTGTCGGTCCATTTGTATCGTCAAATTCATAACTCTCCTACGTAACTGGAGTGCATGCTGCGTTGATAGACTGAGAGAGCTTTTTTGTATTTTTGGTGCAGTTTTTTGTATGTTTGTAAGCGTTGTTTAACATTGTTAATTTAATATTATTATACGTAATAAATATATTTTTGAATACATTTTTTTTACTTATCCCAATCCAAATGCTAGAAATGTCAAATGTCTGTGTGTGTCTGTGTTGTTACACCATTAAATATTACTTGCACTATACGATTTCCATACACCAGCAGTACAGTAAAATGGGATGATAAGAATGACTTGGATGATAATATTATACTTTTTATCTAATAGTTTTTTAAAATAGTATTATGGAAATAGAAAGAAAAAAACTTTTTTTGAACATAAAATACAATCAATTGTATAGTAGATAAGTGCAATAAGAGAAATTGTACATAAAGGCGATGTTACTGCTTACAGCAATCTCTTCCTGACTTTTGATTATGGTGTAAGTATATATATGACTTTACTTTTTATTCATATCCTCTATCTCAACATTCTTAATTTTGTCAAATTGATTTTACACGTAACGTTGTTTTGAATAGATAGCATTACGTCCATTACAAACGCTAAATATACTGTTGTTTTTTTAGTTTCTTTTATGTAGTTAAATAGTGTTTTAGTAGATTAGATTCCTCCAGAATATTGAACGGCATCACAATGTTACAATCTTTATATTTTAGCAATAGTAGTAGGTACCACAGTACCGAGGTACGAGAATCTAAGAATATAAGATGCTAATACTTCTTAGATTAGATGCTTATTGACTTAGGTTTTTTAAATCATTAAAAACTCACGCGGAAGCAATGTATCCTATTCATAATATTAGAAAACTTCCTCAAGAAGAAATCTTGAATATTTTTTGGGGAAAAGTAAAATCTTAATAGACATAGACGGAGATTAAGAGGAAAGTAATCTATACTGGGTGGTAGATAGTAATTATAAACATTATATGTTCTTCTTTATTTTCATTTTTATCGACATGTGATGTCGACTATGGACGTCCCTCGAATAAAGACATCAAATTGACATGCAACTTGTGAGCAATTTCGTACAGAGGTGATCGCCCAAAGTGGTGACAAGCCTAAAAAAATAAAGTAACGGACAGCTAGACTTCCCTTTCCTTCCCATTAGCATGTGTCGTATAGTGAGACAAGAACAGAAATATGTCTCTGCTCTTGCTTTTTACCCGGTATCTATGCTTTAGTTATTAATCTGGGCCCTGATTACGTAACTCCGGTCGCTTTCCCGTCTCTCGAGATCAACTATCATTGTGACGTTAAATCTTTTTAAAAGACGATTTAAAAAATGAATATGTCATAATTTTGACGTTTTAACTTTTTAAATCGTGTTTTAAAAAGATGTAACGTCACAATGGCAGTCGATCTCGAGAGACGGGAAAGCGACCGGAGTTACGTAATCAGGGCACGTAGTAACTAATTCTTAATCTGTGATCAGGGCCCTGAGCCCCATCTGTCCTATTCATAATATTAGAAAACTTCCTCAAGAAGAAATCTTGAATATTTTTTGGGGAAAAGTAAAATCTTAATAGACATAGACGGAGATTAAGAGGAAAGTAATCTATACTGGGTGGTAGATAGTAATTATAAACATTATATGTTCTTCTTTATTTTCATTTTTATCGACATGTGATGTCGACTATGGACGTCCCTCGAATAAAGACATCAAATTGACATGCAACTTGTGAGCAATTTCGTACAGAGGTGATCGCCCAAAGTGGTGACAAGCCTAAAAAAATAAAGTAACGGACAGCTAGACTTCCCTTTCCTTCCCATTAGCATGTGTCGTATAGTGAGACAAGAACAGAAATATGTCTCTGCTCTTGCTTTTTACCCGGTATCTATGCTTTAGTTATTAATCTGGGCCCTGATTACGTAACTCCGGTCGCTTTCCCGTCTCTCGAGATCAACTATCATTGTGACGTTAAATCTTTTTAAAAGACGATTTAAAAAATGAATATGTCATAATTTTGACGTTTTAACTTTTTAAATCGTGTTTTAAAAAGATGTAACGTCACAATGGCAGTCGATCTCGAGAGACGGGAAAGCGACCGGAGTTACGTAATCAGGGCACGTAGTAACTAATTCTTAATCTGTGATCAGGGCCCTGAGCCCCATCTGTCGCGATTATGTCAAATGTCATTTGTCAATTGTCAAATGCATCAAATTATAATTTTGGTTCGTCGTTGTTATCTTTTGTAAATTTACCTTGTCGCATAGAGTATAATAATATAAATAGGTACCTTGTCGCCTGTTGCTTTTATAACAACTGGCGTCTGGCATTTTATATTTATTTTATTGACAATTTATAATTAATTATTTACGTTTGAAAAATTAGATCATTTACAATGTCTTACCAATTATATAGAAACACTACAATCGGTAACACACTACAAGAAAGCCTCGACGAATTGATTCAAGTACGTTGAATAAAACATTTATTTTACATCGCTTGCGTGTAATATACCTACCATAATATCCATTTTGCATTGCAGTATGGACAAATAACGCCAACACTGGCGGTAAAAGTACTACTACAATTTGATAAGTCAATAAATCAAGCATTATCAAACAGGGTAAAATCTCGTTTAACGTTCAAGGCAGGAAAATTGAATACGTACAGGTTAGTATTTAATAATAATAGTAAATCAATCTAATACGTGTTAAGAAAATTAATGCAAGTATATTTCAATGTCTTTTAGGTTTTGTGATAATGTGTGGACATTTATGCTGAATAATGTGGAATTTAGAGAAGTTCAAGAAATTGCTAAAGTGGATAGAGTGAAAATCGTCGCATGTGACGGCAAAAGTAAGTTTAATAAGTTATTACTTATTTAAGCTCTTTTCCAAATTTGTTTTCGTAAATCCTTATTATAATAATATGCCTCACAATTTGGTATCCCTCATGCCAAAACTTCTTCTATCTGTCTCCACTGAGCTCTATCTTTGTATACCTACTCTGGTCCAGTAGTAGTCCCAAAGTGAGACATAAATTATATTGTTTAACCATCTTCATTTTGGTCACTACTTATAATACTATACTATACCATAAAGTAGAGTTGGGCAATTATGATATATAGTAACAAAACCATTTGAATATGAAAATGTCTTGAGATATCTTAATTATAACAGTTAGTAGTTACTAATACTAAACTACTATTATATGCAGTTAGCAGTCTGTCACGCACACACAATCGCAAGTTGATTCACACTATTTACAGCACAGCACACTATTTACAACAGCCACATGGGAAGGTGGTTATCCGGTGGTTCCACTATGTCTTCCCAAAGTTCGATAAATGGATGAATGATCTTTTTAAATGCTTCTTAAGATTTGTTGTATTACCATATAATTGATATTTACATAGTTTCTGTGACAAGTATATTTTTTTACCAGTTGTGAAATGTTGCCAAACTACTGATTTCTAAAAATCTACTTTTAAAAAAACACTAAAAGTAAAAAGTGTCATGTTTCACACCACCATAATAAAACGAAACAAACTAAACCAATATCTATACCCCCTACTACTGATTACTAAAGCCATGGAGAAACTGTCTACTTCATAAATACAAACTTTTATACTAATGAGTGACATCATTTGATTATGAAAACATAAATATTAGTTACTAATTCCATTATCAATTATCAACAAAATTTGATTATGCAGATCATTCATAATCGCCCACCTCCACCATAATGTAACTTGTGAGCTTTTTTTTATTTTTAATTTATTAAATTAATTTAGAGCTAAGCATATTGTGTTGCATGCATGTTATTATATCTCTCATTATAGCTTTTCTTCTAAGTTTTAAGTAGGGTATAATATTATATGTATTATTAAATTTAGAAAAAAATGAAATAAATAAATTAAAGATACATATACAGTGTAAACTCCTCATAACATCCCTCGATTTAAAGACAAACTCCCTAAAGCGTCGAAATTGGCTTTGGTTGGTTTAGCTTGTTTTCCATACGATGATACACTCTACATAGCATTACACTCACTCTTAATAACGACAACAATTGAGTAATAAAAAGTATCTTTTAATTTGCGAAATTTTTTTTAAACTGCGCAGCTGTGTACGTTTTTTTGTCACTTTATTATACTAGCCCGCAATAAACTTGACTGTCGGGATCATGCATACCGAACTTTCTAAGAAATTCGTTCTTTTGTTTACAAATTGGAATTGCTTGCACGTGTAGACTGTTGTTGACTATAACTAATAAGTAGGAGTCATGGATTAACTATACGTTATCATATTCTTAGTTGCTCACAAGCTTTCAAACTGTAAACATGGCTAGTAAAAGAAAATCACTGTGTATTGACGAAAAAGTTTTACTGATACGCGCAATAAAAACGGGAGAGAAGATAAGTGATGTCGGCAAACGTTTTGGATTTAGTCGGTCTAACACTAGCCTGAAATAAATTCTTTCTTTTTCTAATTCTGTTTTTTTTTCTTTCCATATAACGACAACTCTCTATAACGCCATAAAATGCGCAGTCCCTTCAGTGTCGTTATATAGAGTTTACACTGTATTTAAAATATACCAATAGTAATCGCAGAGAAGATAATAATTTTTCATAATTGAATGATAAAGGTTGATTTTTTGTTTAAAAAGGAAGTTAATCTCAAATATGATAATTTTAATTGAATTGAAAATTACCTATTTCTTTTTGTTTCAGATGTTGAAGAGCGGAGGTAATAATGGAAATTTAATTATTTATTAAGTTATTACTTTAAGGTTTGTTTTAAAAAATGTATTAAAAAAACGAAAGTGAATTAATAAGCTTAAAATATTATTTGTTGACGAAAAAAGTTATTTCAAACATTTTGACACCAGGAGTGGTTTATGCTTTTTGCGGTATTTAATATGTAACTTTCTCTTGTAATTATTTAATTAGTATAATATTTTCTTGTAATCCACCAATTGCTTGGTAATTTATTCACATACATTTAATAAATCCACTTGAAACCGAAATAATCCTTTTTTTATTATTATTATTATTAGAATGAATATATTAGGTATAATAGTAATTAGTCGTGAATTCTCAGCACAGCATTAATATTATGATCTCATAATAGAAAAAGATTTAAAGAGAAGACTGAAAGTACCTATTCAACAAAAGTAATTAAATAGTAGTTCCAAAACTAGCCAGAATGGCACTAGAGTCAGAAGGGTGTATAATAATAATAATATCTATGGACGCTTCACACCACATCAATCTGGCCCCATCCTAAGTATCCGAAGAACTTGTGTTACAGGTACCAGACAACAGAAATATATTTAATACTTTAATACTATACACATATTTAAGATTTTTATTATATTAATACACAAATTTAATACACTGTACACATCCATGACTCAGGAACATTTAAAGCTTTTTGTTCCATCGGCGGGATTCGAACCCGCGACCTCCGAGTCAAGAGCCAAGCTCAGAACCACTCGACCACGGAGGCGTCAAATATTATGTTAGTATGATATTACGAAGTTAAAGATTGGCAAAGGAGTTTTAGTAAGCAGACATGTGAGTTAAGATTAGAGATTGTTGTTGTTAACTTCACCTTTGCCTCAGTTGCTAAAAATTTTAATCAACAAAGTAATTTGCTAGTCGAAAATATTTTTTATTATACCTACATTATATTATAATCTTATAATTATAAGATTTAATTCTCCATTTGAATTGTGACACTTTTTGATATTTACTGACTTGCTACAGTAGCGCCCATGCCATTATACCCTGTGTTCCAGTACCTGATAGTAATCGAACATAAATATGTATTAAGTTTTTGGCGGACACTTTCATGTAGTGCTCCTTTCCTCTAGTACGAATTAATATTATTTTCTTAGTAATTGCAATAAACTCATCAAATAAATTTGAGTTCATTTTGCAACTTTATTTGTATGTAGTTTTATTAATGGGAGTATACTAACTACGTACTCACTATAGAATCTGGGACACGAACTTAAAAGAAACAGAATTGCTTCATACTTTATTTGATGCCTTTTTATTTGCGATTTGTAAAAAATTACCTTCTCGTCTCCTTAGTACCTATAGCAAAAAAAAAAATATAGTACTACTGACACTATTGATTACAATACAGTTACCGCAGCATTAAGATTAGTTGCAGTGTATTTTTTGTTAGCTTCATCATCATAATAAGTACTCTCACTCGCTGTTAGATCTAATATAATACTCTATTTTTAAACGCTTGTATCTCGGAAACGGTGCATCCTACTGCACAAAGAATAAACAATTTTTTCCTCCCCTATACCAATACACCTCCGATAATAATACTCATAATTATTATGAGATAAAAAGTAAACGATGCAAAAGCAGCAATTTCTTAACGAAACTTACAAGAGCTTTGCTTTTTTTATGCAATATTCACTTGTATCTGGAAAACTGCACCCTACTAAAAATAACGAAAATTTGTTTTAGAATTTGGAAAATCGTCGTCGTAGTCGTTGTTTTGTTAAAAACAAGAGTTTTAAATAAATTATTATAATGTTTGATCTTATACCAAGTGAGAGTGGACTGTATAATATGATGGTGAAGCGTGAAGCTAATAAGAAATACAATTAAAGATAAGTTTATGCTGTGGCAACTGTTATATTAGAGTGATCAATGCTACTAGCTAATGGTATTAAGGAAACGAGGAGAAAATTAAAATGTATACCACATAGATTGTTACATATAATTAAAATAAATTGTCACAAAAATAAAGATATTTTATAGTAGGTTATATACATAGTTCACAATTGTTACAAGCCGTGTATAAACAAATGCACAAAATAAACATATTTTTATAAAATCTAACTTTACACATTGAGGTAATTAGAAATACAAGACTAACCCCCGGGTTCTGGAACGCAATTCAAATGTATGATCAACTAACATGGTGTTCAAATTAACAACCCATATTGATCGCTGATTGGTGAAACATTATCAGAGAGAATGTAAGGGACAGATATATTATAATTACATATCGCTCGCACTTGCAAAAATTCCACAGATAAATGTTGATTCACCAAATACATTGATTACTTGACATACGATTTGAATTAACCTTTAACCAGCCTTGCAAGTGCAAAATTAAAAATAACTGTACTCTGGTAATGTTTTTTTTTTAATTTCTTAGTTATTTAATTTGAATACCATGTTAGTTGATCATACATTTGAATAGTCGAGAAACCGGAGGTATGTTACCCATGGAAGCCAAGCAGGGTATTGAAAAAAGTGTTGGAATACCAATTCACTTAAAATTCTTGTAAGTATAATAATAAAAGTTTATGTATGTCACATAATATTTACAACAAAACAAAAATAATAATAGTTTTAAAAGGCAAAAAATATTTGTGACTGGTAACTCTTTAATTATAATTTTTTATGCCTTCACCTATAAATTATGATGATAATTGCAGTTAGCTCTTGTGTTGAATAAAAAAGTCACTATGAACGGCCACCACCAGGTAATGCACCAGTATCCCTGTTTTTTGTCGGTCTTTTTTACTTAAATATTTTTACATTAACAAGTTTCCTACAAACTGCACGAATTAACAAAACAAATTACTATTTTAAATATTACGCGCAATACGAAGGAGGCGCCGTCAAGTCTGCTAACAGATCCAGTTCCTCCTCTGTCAGCTGTTCTCTATGCTTGGGCCAATCGTCCTGATGCGTTCGTCTGAAGTCTGCCAACGCTTTGCGGATGGTCGCCGGTATAGGGTCAGGCGCGCTGGTGTGTTTCGCAAGTTCTTCTAAAATATTGCCTAGCTTGGGTCCGATACTGTACGGCCTCGAGGACAAATACGCACACAACCCTAACACCCCGCAGTGCCTTTCCACTAATTCTTTGGAGCGGCAACTTTTCTTGAACAACTTGATGGTATTATCTTCGTCAGGTAACGCTCGACAGTGCATCAGGCCCGTGAGTAGTTCGGCAGCCGATTTTCGTACCTGTAAGCGAAGTAATTATTTAAAGAAACGAGAAACGCGAACAACAAAAAAAAATCGGTAAGAACTGCGTTTTTTATTTTTATATACCCAGTGTCACTCACATAAAACACGAATCTAACAAAACTACTCAAGATAAGATCCATCGAGACGTTTGGGCTGCAAAACTTGCAAAATTACACATACATACATATTATAGATACATATGGTTTATTACAGCAAGCCATTCATTACCTCGACTCTGGAGTCTCTCATTAGCTTTAAGGCGAAACGTTCCGCCCGGATGGCGCGGTCGGGCTGGTCGCAGAGTAGAGGTAGTCCGTAGAACAGCAGCGGCTGCGCGAAGTCCAAGCACGCCAGGCGCGCCCACCACGACTTTTCTCCGGCGAGATTCTCCAAAACGTCCAGAGCCTTGTCGAACGCGGCACTCGAGTGGTGTGCCAGGCACAGGCTGCCGAGGAACCCGCCGGCCGCGCGCGGCAACTCCTCGTTACTTTGCGGAGCGCCTCTGGAGGCCAAAGCGCAGGCGATGGGAAGCATCTCGTACTGAGTCTCGATGTTCCCGTTGACAGCTCGGATGATCAAGCCCAGACAGCATCGCAAAACTACAAATAAAATTTCAGATTTACATTTTTATAGGAAAAAAAAAGTAATTTAAACCCTTAGTCGCTTATCATGAGTGCTCAATATTTTTTTGGATTTTACTTGTTGGATGACAATTTAGTACATAGAAAAAATATTTATTTTGGAAAGTATAATTTCTACGCAAGTACATGTACATGACTGACCGGTGGTGAGCAGGTTGAGCGCGTGCGCGTGAGTGCAGGGCGAAGCGTCGCCGGCGAGCCGCAGCGCGCTGTGCAGGCGCTCCGACAGCTTGTCCGCCGCCGCGCCGCCGCCGCCGCGCACCCCGCGGTCCGTCGCCCCCGCGCCGAGCACGCCGCGCTCCTCCTCCTCGCCGTCGTCCGTCTGAACATTACATTTAGAATAATTATAGGCGACATTTCGTCGATACAGCTATGAAGTCCACTGCTGTATAATATATGCCTCTCCCATCGTATTTCATGGGGGGGTTGGTTTATAAACGGACATTGGCCCACCTCACATTCCTACCACTGTAACTCCTGTAAGCCAGGATCAACAGCGGTAACCAACCACGACAAACCCTTTGATATGATCAAAGGGGGGTTGGTTTAGTTACCTCTACTCGCCACGCTTGGTAGTCGTACTTTGGTGAGCGCAGTTTTATAAGAGAGTCCGCGGCATACGCTGGTGCCTATTTCCGGATATATTATTCCGGAAATTGGCAAAGGCGTCATGGCGGAAAAAATCAGGATATTATATGTATAGGATTACATTGTTATCCTTCTATCTGTATGTCGAAAACATTTGCGGATTGCGTAAATGAGTGAAAGTATCGAACTTTTAAAAATTGCAAACCAAGTGCGAATTGGACTAGCCGCACCAATCACCGACGGTCTCGTACAAACTTATACATGTATAATGGTATAAAAACACCGCTAGTGTGATAAGGCTCTGTACCTGAGCGGGCGCGGGCTGCGGCGCGTGCGGTGCGGCGGGCAGGTGCGCGACGTGCGCGGCGCGCGGCGGCGGGCCCGCCACGCCGCACACCTCGCCCGCGCTGCTCGCGCGCGCCGCCACGCCGCCGCCGGACAGAGACGCGCTAGCGATTACTGCACAACAAATATACAAACATGATCGAATTAAATAATATCAGTACATACTTTAATTGACAAAAATATTATTAAAACACATAAAATAAGAAGAAAACGGATATTTAAAAACTAAATAAACCCGATTGCGTATTTTGTTTTGAAATACCTACTGTCACTTACAGTGAAGACGAACGATACCTCTCAAGCTAAGATCACGTCGATCGAGTTTGCAGAGCGTGCCAAACACTTTTACATACATACTCTTAAAAAAAACATAACCCTCATGGCGCAGTTGAGTAATAAAATTGATCGTAGTACGAAGCGTAGGTACGAAAGTTAAAGAGCCTTTTTTATAAGCATGTTTTAAAATAGCGATAATAAAAAAACTCCCTTTCGTTTAATCCATTTTTGACAATAATATTACTATGGTAAGTAACAGAATACAATATCGTTAGTATCTATCTATAGGATACATTGAACTACGGGAATACCACTAATAATAATTTATTAAAATAAAATACTTTTTACAATATTACGTACCAATATCACCGTTTTCGTCATAAAGTGCAGCGAACTTGGGAATGACGGAAGCAAGAAAATCTTTGAGTCGCGGATTTGGTCCGGTCTCACCACCCGGGAATGTAAGTTCAGTGTCAAATATCGTCATCAACAAACTGAAATTATAACAATTAAACATTCATTTAAAGTACTTTCGGAATACATCTATACAGAAATATAATGCAAAATCCAATATTAACCTTCCAACAGTTTCTCTCACGTTCTGGTAGGGGTGTTGTATGAAGTCCGTAGCCTCGAGTGTCTTCAGCAGTTCCCCCGTGAGTGGAGCGAGGCGCCACGAGAGAGAACTAAATGCTCCCTGTTTTTTTACAAGAAACATTATATATCAAACGGCACGTCACATCACATCTATCTATATTTAAGTTATTTTTTATTTCTTTATTTACATAGAGATATTAACAATATTGTATATTACATTTATTGTATAATAATTATTCTCCGGCGCGTCTTTCTGTCTGTATGTTTGCAAAAATCTCAAAGACAAAATTCGCGATAAAAAGTGGTTCTCGAGGAAAGTTTTAGAGTATATTAACCCATTCACTGCCTTTCTGAAAAGTAACACTATGACCCAGGTGCCGCCATACTGTACTATGCAGCCCGCCCATCGGCGGGCCCGGCATGTCGATTATGTTTTCTTGCCCGCCCATTGGCGTTTTCGGCAAGGAAGCCGGAGATTTCAACCTGAATCGTTTGATATATTCAGTTTACATGTTCAGTTTATTATTTAATACGAAACAAAATTACATAAACCTGAGTAATCTAGCAAATTTTTATTTATAGAAACCCGATATGTATTTAAAACTGGAACATTTATGAGTTTAAAAAAAAATCAGGTGTTATCAACCTTTTTGTATAGGTACCTATGCATTAACCGTTTCCGTGTGGTGTAATTTTTTGCAAACTAACTTAACTTTCTAAATGACATCGAAATTCTTCTAAATAATAAAAGGTACAGAATACTGAAATTTGTTATGTCATCTAACTTTTTGCACTTTTTTGTAGTATGAATAAATGTTAAAGTAAAATAAAACAAATTTTTATTTTACTTTACATTGATTTGAATAATTGGTAAGAATTAACTAAACACACTTCAATCAAGTGATTTTTTTTTTTATTTATTAGAATTATTACCTTTTTATACCACCGTATTGATTTATGTTCACCTGTATAATATGACACCATTTGGTCATGTTTATCTACGTTTCGCATATATTTATTATATTAAATTATAGCTCGTGGTTTCGGAGAGGTCCTATTTCCGGTACGATTTCTTACTTCTTCTAAGATACTATTATGCTCGCTTGAAAGAAACAGCACCTCCCGTTTGTCCATCCATTTTGCTAATGTAATATTTTTATCATCATGCAGTATTATGTATTCGCCTTTTTTAATTTTGATTTTTATTTTTGTTTTCAATATTTTTTTAGGATTTCCCTGTCTATTCATCTTTAGCGTCCCTGTGCAAAATGTGCCGCTGTATAATAAATCTCTTGTGAGAGGGATGCTACAATAATAATTATCCACTTAGAGTGAGTGGCCCATGTTTTTAAGATTATCCATTAGCAAATGGACAACTTTATTCGTATGACCGCGCCCAGAAACTAAAGCATCTTTTGATCCCGCATATAAATGCATTTTATAAAATGTGCCTGTATTATCGGCTAATAAATAAATAAAACTGTATTGTTGTTTATTTGAAGCGGTGCCGCAGTTGTATGCCTAATAGTTGTTAGTCGTACTAAAACTTAAAAAAGGTTTGTGATTTCTAAAATCAAATCTTGCCCGCCCAATAGCGGGCTCGGCATGACAGGTTAGAATTGAATTGATGGTTACAAATTTTTCAGAACTTCAAATATCAACAGGCCGTTTGAGTTGCCAATAAATTTTAATGAAACAAATCATTCCCCATCATCTCATTACTTTCTGACGTTATTTCATTGAGTTATTGCACTTTAAAATCAGAACGCCCAAGGGCGGTCTCGGCGTGTGAGTAAAAAAATATTGCACGCCGATGGGCGGGCTCGGCGCTGAATGGGTTAATAATTACCGACAGAAACGTAATTCTATCGCGGTACGAAGTTCGAAGACAGCAACATAACCCTCCTTCTGAGTCAATTGTTTACCTGAAGCGCGAAGAGTCTCGCACAGATGAGGAAGGATCCGTCCGAGTCGTTGGCGGCGGCGGTGTCGCGCGGCGCGCACGCCCGCCGCAGCGCCGCCAGCACGGGCGCGGCGCGGCGCGGGCAGAGCTTCTCCAAGCCCGTCGCCACGCACGTGCCCCACTCCTCCATCGTCTCCGGCGTCACAGCGCTCAGACCTGCCGATCGCCAACCAATAATAACTAAAGGTCGCCCCGTGGTCGAAACCTGTCTTAATTCATATTTCAACTTTTTTCGGGTAATTTTGTCTAGTTTGAGGCGACAGATGTGTATATTATAATAAAACTCTTAAATAGATGTATAGTATAAAAGTATTAAATTCTTTTAAAATATTAAAGTCTGGCCACGTCGGGGTTAAAGGCAAAGCGGAGAGCTTAGGCTCTGAACACTCCAAAGATTAGAAGGTGCTGGGGCGAGATAAAGCTGGTTCGTATATCTTTTAATAATAAAAAATTACAAACTTAAAAAAAAGTAACCAAAACAAAAAATATGTTTCAAATAAACGTAACATATAGCTTATAAAATAATAAAGAGGAAAAGTACACCTATAACACAAGTTCTATTCGAAACTTAGCACGGGGCCAGATCGCCGTGGTGTGAAGCGTCCATAGACAGTATTATAACCTTTAGTGAGCGACCGGAGCGCGGCGTCCATCATGTCTGTGGCGGCGCGGTGCGGGTGGTGGCGCGGCGCGGTGAGCGCGGCCGTCGTGATCTCCGCCGCGAACCGCTGCGACGCCTCCTCGCGCAGCGCCGCGTGACGCTCCGCGGCACTCAGGAAAGGCGCCGCAACGCGCATACCGAATTGAGCAAACACCATCTACATGTAAGAATAACGATTGTGTTTACGTGAAATAAAAAATCATATTTTCTTACAATATGTACCAGATACATTATTAGAAAATACCATTCCTATGACTAAGTGAGACAAATTAGTATCAATACAATATTACGTAAATAAAAGTACCTACTACAGTACGACCACGACTACAATGTATACAATAGTCGTTTTTATACATCGTCTGTAATTTCAATAGTAAAACGAAGATTACCGAAGGCATTAAGTAGCAGCATGGTTTTACTGAAGGCGATTACTAAATATTTATTTTATGTTATACGTTTGGTATTAAAAGCCATACCTTAAATATGATATAGCGTATTCCGTTGAATTTGTCCTTCCCTTTCTTCTCCTCTACAGTGAGGAACGACACGAGCTTGTCCACGTTGGCTTCATCGCTGAAGAAGTCGAATATGTGTTGTTCCTCTTCTGTCATCTTCTCCCGAGGCAAGTCTATAGCCAAATCTTGTTCACTAGGTGGAGCACTCACCTAGAAAATAAATAAATAAATATCCACTGACTAAATTATATAAAAGTGAAGAGTATCCTGGTAACATAATAAACTAATATAATAATTATTATAATTAATAATATGTAAGAAAAGTCTAATGACTAAAATATTAACCAGATATCTTGTAGTTTGACAAATATTATGGTTTAAATATTATTATTCTAATTGTGTATTTAAATTATTATGGTCGTCAAATAATATGGTATGTAAAAGTTCAATTTCTTAAGTCTTAACGCTTCATTAATTATATAACATAAGAATGTTACATATTATTGGAACGACAATTTAGTTGCTGAATGAACGTAATATTTTGTAATACTGTGTACCTATGTAGTTCCAAGTTTAAATCCGCAGGCAATAGTTAGTGTAAATAAAAAATAAGTAACTTGCTTTGATCGTCTTGGGCCACGCGTAGAATCCGTAGTACGGATGACGTAGCCAAGGCTTGTTCCAATCTTCTTCAGTGACAGTCTCATTGTCTTTACACCACATCGTCCATTCCAAGTCTTTTCTATATCCTGTAAATGATATTTGAACATGAATCAAAGTAGTTTTGTTTTGACTCACGACTGTTGCTCACTTAAAACTTTGAGAGCTGTTCACTTATACGTTTAAGGGCCGATTTTTCAATCGTCAGATAACTTTTATCTGTTGAATAAACATGCGACTTTGACATTTGTTCCATACAAAATCTGTCAAAGTAACATATTTATTCCCTAGATAAAAGTTATCTGACGATTGAAAAATCGGCCCTAAAAGAAACAGTGACCAAAAATTTACTAACGTAATTCTTGAGTTTTATCCGACTAGTTAGTAAATAATAATAAACCATACGATTTTGTAGAAAAAGGATTAATATTTAGAAATATTGCATTTTTTTACATCCTCCTGCGTATAGTGATTGTACACGTGTACTTTATCGACTAGTTAGTAGCCATTAATTTACCGCTTCAGTCAGAAAATGAAATATCCCACCAAAAACATTTTTACATGAAAATGTTTTTGGTGGGATTTCATTTATTTTTGTAAGCTGGTTAATGGACTTTTTTTTATTTAAAGATAACCTATTTTGACCCCGGGCCTTTACTTACGGAAAATAGAACAGTCAGCTCCTTAGGTTAGTGACGCCTAGTGACGTCGACTGATGTCACCGTCAATATTATACCGCGTATAAACTTTCACCGCAATTTTTAAGAGGTAAAGGCGGATTTTCAAATAAATGTCTCGTCCATATTTCTTTATTTGTTATATTATTATATTAAATATATAATTATATTTTATAATTTATATTATATATATTAATTATTAATAATTTATATATAATATATTTTATATCTATACTTATAATAAAACTGTAGAGAGGTCAATTCTGTACATTGAATATTTTTTCAAAATACATATTGGAGGATGATTGGCGATCGATACTGATGCCAAAAATGCAATTAGTAAAATTTTTGTCTGTCTGTCTGTCTGTCTGTCTGTCTGTCTGTCTGTCTGTATGTGCGCGATGGGAACAAAAACTACTGAAGGGATTTTAACCAAACTTGGTACGATTGTAGCCCATATTCCTGGGCAGGTTATAGGCTATATAACATAACGCTACGATACATAGGAGCCGAGCAGTGACGATAAATAAGTCGGAGGAATTTCGCGCGCGCGGGCTGCGGACGAACGGTTCATGCGGGGGGCGCGGGGGCATCGCTTACACAGTGACGCGAAGCAATAGAATGTGGCACTAAAGTAGATTAGAACTTGAAATAAGTACCTAACTAACAGATTTTTTTTTCTGAGAAGAGTGTTTCCACAGTGTCATAAGTAATAATAATATAAAAATTGTATTTTTGAACTTGCTTCACAAATTGAAATAAGTTATCATTTATTGTATAAATCAACTTAATTAACTGTATTATTAAAAGAAAGCCTTTCGCGATAATCTAAAAAAACGGGCAATTAAGCGTTTTTTGGTAAACTATTTATACCATCACGGTATTAATCCTTATCATTTTTAATACGTTAGTTGGCTTAAGCATTTCATGAAGACTATATTTGCCCTTTATACCTAGCAAGTATAATTAATAGTTTAGGAGATAATATAGCAAAATTAAAATCGTTTCGCCGTGATTCGACTGCCGCATCGCGGCGCCGCGCGTTACAGGCTGATGAGTGACGTCTTACATCCGAGTCGGGGTGTAGTGTAGGTATCAGATGCTGGTAGGTAGGAATTTTGGCGAAGGTCAACCAAAGTAACTCCACCCCACTGCTGGGTAAAAAATACTATTAAAATGTGCTAACAGGCAGTACCGGTAGTATGAATTTAACCACGCACAGCCGCTAACTGTGCCCCCAGTAATAATCGTGTTAAAAGTACGGCGTATGGCGTATAGATGTCGCTTTGATTTGAAGATATATGACAATAAAAAAAAAAACTGGACGTTTGTATGAAGCGCGGCGGGAACCGCGCTGCTTCAAACATTCAAATTTATTCTTTTTTTATTTTATATTTTGTTTAAAACAAAATTTCATTTATTTATATTATTATTATTATGCTTAGGGTAGGTTATAAAAAACGCTACTAAAGCCGATCGGCGCGGCGCGCCGAGCTGGGGCCTAACTCTCCAAACTGATTCAATTTTAATTCAGATTCGATCGTGCCGCATACTCCCGAAGAAATTGACGTTTGTTTATTTTTATTCTTTGTCGATTGATATGGTCTGGTGTACAAAAAGTTACGTTCTAACGGTTTTCTTAATCCTAATTAATTTCAAAGTAATCTACCAAATAAAACACCAAAAACCGTTAAGATCGAACTGATTCGATTCTCAGTTGTGTCGAGAGTAAGCCTGCTGGATCCTCGGCGGGGCGTGCCGCTGCGCCCATGTCTAACCGAGAGTTCCGTTTTAAAGACCTTAGTAATTGCAATATAAGTTTAAATTTAATAATACTTCAAAACATTAATGACAAAAACGGTAATAAGTTAAGTTAAGTTAAGAAAATATTTTTATGGTTTCGCAATTTATCCTATGTCGTTTAAATTTGATATGAAGCAACATTTTAATAGTGCATTAAGATGTTGCTTCATATCAAATTTCTATTCCCGGGAAGTACCCTTTAGGTTTTGGTTCCCTTTGGCGTGTCGAAAATTGCGAAAATTAGCGATATAAACGGCTGAATCTTTGGGTAGATGTGGCCAAGATGCCTGTTTCTTTTCACAGCCAGAAGGGACAGTAGAGCTGAGTTTTTAACATGATTTTTAGCTTGATACCTACACGTGTTAAAGTTTTGACACCCAGACAGACAGACGGACATCGAAGTTAAATACTTTACTAAATTAACGTGAAAAATTGTCTGGGTCTATACGGTGCATTCGAATAATATTATCCTAACTTCGAATACCTTTGCTGACTTCTACATATTGTTCGAAGGCCTACTTCTTTTGCCGAGTTCCGAAAGGATAGTAATATACAGTGCAACCTCGATATAACAAATCGGAGGGGAACAAGAAAATATTCGTAATATCAAGTAATTCGTTGAACTGAGGTTTGTTATGTTGAGGTTAGATTGGTCTAAAATTCGTTATAAAGAGGTAAAAGAATAGAAATGCAAACCACTGAGCCTTTTCCTGAAGAATAGGGCCTCCGATTGGGATTTTTTTGTCTCGGCACTGTTTTAACCACTTTAACACACATTACTCTACGTCTTTGAACTCGCATGATTTTAAACTTTTACTGTTTACATTCAAGCCACTTTCTTCTGAAAACTTATCTTTAGATTCTTTTTCGTCATGGGATTTTGGTCAACATAATTAATGATTTTCGCTTTTCTGCGACCGATAAGGAACACCTTTTACGTTTCTGAGCCATTTTAACTTAAATCTTTAACAATAGTGACGAGCAGAAGTGTTTACATTACTTTCCATCAAAACAACAATGATTACTTTACAAACAAAAGCGTGTCGAAACATGTCGAGACATGAATCACATTATAAGATTAAGAGTTATATTATTGGTGGAAACTTTATATAAAGGTTTTGGGTTGGCAAAATTCGTTAATTAGAGGTATGAAATATGAATACATTTTCTTGATAGTTGAAAATCTATACTAATATTATAAAGAGGTAACGTTTGATTGTTTGTTTGTTTGTTTGTTTGTTTGTTTGAATGGAATAGGCTCTGAAACCACTGAACCAATATGAAAAATACTTTCGCTGTTGGAAAGCTACATTCCTAGCGCTGAACATAGGCTATATTATATTTTCAACAAAAATAGGGTTCCTTACTAAAACCCCAAAAATGTAGCCCAAAGTGTAAAAAAACGACCTCCAAAATTTCTTACATCGTGTGCGCTTCGACAACGGCTTGACCAATTTCGAAAAATTTTTTTACGGTATGTTCGTTATTGTTACGAAAAGGTTATTATGAAAGAAAATGTTGAAAAAAATAAGCAGAAAATTAGAAAAAAGAAGAAAATACGTGATGGTCACGCGGGGTTTGAACCTGGGCTCGATCGATTCACGTCGTTGGCAGTTTATATGACACGGCTGTCATGGCAACGTCATTATTTACAAATGGAAAATAAAAATTATGAAATGCTATAAATACCATTTTTATATCAGCTTAAACTATTTGGATTAAAAAAATTATTAGGATTAACAAAAACATGAATCCAAATAGTTTCAGCTGATATAAATACGGGGTATGTATAGCATTTCCTAATTTTTGTTTTCCATTTGTAAACAACGCTGTTACCATGGCGACCGGTAGACGTTATAGACGTTTGGCTGCGTTTCCATTGACGCGGGGCGAGGCGGACAGGAGCTTGCGGTACCCGAATTGACCAATCACTATGCTCGAAATCTCTGCTCCACTCCGCTTGGGAACCACTAAGTTCCTATGCGCCCCGCTCCGCGTCAGTGAAAACGCCAAGATTGGAGAAGTTTTCCAAATCTATACATCTATACAAACAAATAAAATTGAAGTGTCAGTAAGTATGTAACTTTCAATTAGCAACGTTTTTCTAAATACATATGACATTTTAAACGATATCTTCTGCTTTTTTTTGCATTGGCAACGATATTTACTGAAAACGAAAATGTAATTTAAAAAAAAATGTCTGTCAGCGTCTCTCTTTGCTCCGGCTAATCTCTGGAACGGCTGGACCGATTTTAACGAGACTTTCACTGGTAGATAGCTAAAGTTATAAGGATTAATTTAGGCTACTTTTCATCATCATCATCGTCGTCATCAAACTCATGATCACCGAATTGGCTGGACCGACTGTGACATTCACCGGGCTTAGCTTATGTTAGTAGGAGTAATCTATACATCTATATGTATAAAAGTAAGTCGTGTTAGTTAAATTATTTATAACTCGAGAACGGCTTTATCGATATGGCTGAAAATTGGTGAGGAAGTAGCTTAGAGCAAGTAGACGGACATAGGATACTATTTATTCCATATTATGTCAGCGTTGCGGGTTCTGTGTTTGGGTTTCGCGTTGTGGGTTCCGCGTTGCGGGTTCCGGGTTTCCGTGTTGCGGGTTCCGGGTTCCGCGTTGCGGGTTTTGGGTTCCCATGCTGCTGGTTCCGCGTTGCGGGTTTCGGGTTCCCATGCTGCGGGTTCCGCGTTGCGAGTTCCAGGTTCCCGCGTTGCGGGTTCCGGGTTCCCGCGTTGCGGGTTCCGGGTTCCCGCGTTGCGGGTTCCGGGTTCCCGCGTTGCGGGTTCCGGGTTCCCGCGTTGCGGGTTCCGGGTTCCCGCGTTGCGGGTTCCGGGTTCCCGCGTTGCGGGTTCCGGGTTCCCGCGTTGCGGGTTCCGGGTTCCCGCGTTGCGGGTTCCGGGTTCCCGCGTTGCGGGTTCAGGGTTCCCACGTTGCGGGTTCAGGGAAGAAAATACGTGATGGTCACGCGGGGTTTGAACCTGGGCTCGATCGATTCACGTCGTTGGCAGTTTATATGACACGGCTGTCATGGCAACGTCATTATTTACAAATGGAAAATAAAAATTATGAAATGCTATAAATACCATTTTTATATCAGCTTAAACTATTTGGATTAAAAAAATTATTAGGATTAACAAAAACATGAATCCAAATAGTTTCAGCTGATATAAATACGGTATGTATAGCATTTCCTAATTTTTGTTTTCCATTTGTAAACAACGCTGTTACCATGGCGACCGGTAGACGTTATAGACGTTTGGCTGCGTTTCCATTGACGCGGGGCGAGGCGGACAGGAGCTTGCGGTACCCGAATTGACCAATCACTATGCTCGAAATCTCTGCTCCACTCCGCTTGGGAACCACTAAGTTCCTATGCGCCCCGCTCCGCGTCAGTGAAAACGCCAAGATTGGAGAAGTTTTCCAAATCTATACATCTATACAAACAAATAAAATTGAAGTGTCAGTAAGTATGTAACTTTCAATTAGCAACGTTTTTCTAAATACATATGACATTTTAAACGATATCTTCTGCTTTTTTTTGCATTGGCAACGATATTTACTGAAAACGAAAATGTAATTTAAAAAAAAATGTCTGTCAGCGTCTCTCTTTGCTCCGGCTAATCTCTGGAACGGCTGGACCGATTTTAACGAGACTTTCACTGGTAGATAGCTAAAGTTATAAGGATTAATTTAGGCTACTTTTCATCATCATCATCGTCGTCATCAAACTCATGATCACCGAATTGGCTGGACCGACTGTAACATTCACCGGGCTTAGCTTATGTTAGTAGGAGTAATCTATACATCTATATGTATAAAAGTAAGTCGTGTTAGTTAAATTATTTATAACTCGAGAACGGCTTTATCGATATGGCTGAAAATTGGTGAGGAAGTAGCTTAGAGCAAGTAGACGGACATAGGATACTATTTATTCCATATTATGTCAGCGTTGCGGGTTCTGTGTTTGGGTTTCGCGTTGTGGGTTCCGCGTTGCGGGTTCCGGGTTTCCGTGTTGCGGGTTCCGGGTTCCGCGTTGCGGGTTTTGGGTTCCCATGCTGCTGGTTCCGCGTTGCGGGTTTCGGGTTCCCATGCTGCGGGTTCCGCGTTGCGAGTTCCAGGTTCCCGCGTTGCGGGTTCCGGGTTCCCGCGTTGCGGGTTCCGGGTTCCCGCGTTGCGGGTTCCGGGTTCCCGCGTTGCGGGTTCCGGGTTCCCGCGTTGCGGGTTCCGGGTTCCCGCGTTGCGGGTTCCGGGTTCCCGCGTTGCGGGTTCCGGGTTCCCGCGTTGCGGGTTCCGGGTTCCCGCGTTGCGGGTTCAGGGTTCCCACGTTGCGGGTTCAGGGTTCCCGCGTTGCGGGTTCAGGGTTCTCACGTTGCGGGTTCCGCGTTGCGGGTTCCACGTTGCGGGTTCCGCGTTGCGGGTTCCACGTTGCGGGTTTCGGGTTCCCGCGTTGCGGGTTCAGGGTTCCCGCGTTGCGGCTTCCGGGTTCCCGCGTTGCGGCTTCCGGGTTCCCGCGTTGCGGGTTCCGGGTTCCCGCGTTGTGGGTTCCGGGTTCCCGCGTTTGGGGTTCCGAGTTCCGCGTTGCGGGTTCCGGGTTCCTGCGTTGCGAGTTCCGGGTTCCCGCGTTGCGGGTTCAGGATTCCCGCGTTGCGGGTTCAGGGTTCCCGCGTTGCGGGTTCAGGGTTCTCACGTTGCGGGTTCCGCGTTGCGGATTCCGCGTCGCGGGTTCCGCGTTGCGGGTTCCGCGTTGCGGGTTCCGCGTTGCGGGTTTCAAGTTCCCGCGTTGCGGGTTCAGGGTTCCCGCGTTGCGGGTCCCGAGTTCCCGCGTTGCGGGTTCCGGGTTCCCGCGTTGCGGGTTCCGGGTTCCCGCGTTTCGGGTTTCGGGTTCCCGCGTTGCGGGTTCTACGTTGTTTTTTTTTAGTTGAATTTCATCATAAACTCTTTTTATGCTCAACGAAGTGGGCAAGGGTCAGCTAGTTCGTTATAAAGAGGTTGTACGCAAAGAATGTTCGCAATGTAAAGGTATATTTTATATTGACTCTTATGGACAATTCAAGGGGATTACGTAGAATTTGTTAAATCGAGGAAGTCGTTATATTGAGGTACGTTATATTAAGGTTGCACTGTATTATTATTATACCCTGCATACCAAGAGGCTTGCCGGGTACGTGACTTGCTGGATCGGGATCAACACTGGGATGCACTGGGAAGTACCTATTAGCGAAAGTTCTCAGCGGTTGCGCCAATAAACTAAAAATATATTTAAAAATACTAAAGTGCCCTAAATCACTGTTCCACGCGTACGAAGTCGCGGGCACAGCTAGTTATACATAAATTATAAAATATACATTATTTTATTGCTGGAGTGAAACTTCTTATTTGGATATCCTAGGATGTTGATACTTATTAAAAAAGTACAGTATATTCTATAATAATATCGTCACCACCATCTGTTTGTCACTAGAGGTACTAATTATTGTACGGCTCTTATAAACATAAGCTAAGAGCATACACCTAAGGTAAAGTCACTAGTAATTGACCATGTACCTGTAGTTGACCATTAACGCACATAAACCGATAAAATAAGAATTCGCGGCAATGTTTTTAACAAATTCCATATAAAGTAGTCAGGGCTGCCATCTGGCCAACGAAGCGCTTGAACTGTGCGTCCATATCTGTCAAATATTCCTAATGGCCGCGAGTTGTTTGTTGAGTGATGCATCGTCATCTACTGGTGCTTTTACCTTAAGTGCAACTTAGCATTTTTGAAGGAATAAAAATGTACTTATTTTTATTTTTGAAAAATAGCTTTAAGGTTTTCTTTTGGATATGGCCATCTTTAAACGTCATGACGTGACGTGTTAAAAATCATATTATTATTATGTTAATAGTCATAAGATTAAACACTAAAATTATTTATACATTGATCGTGTATTATTTTCGTTTATTGTTATCATTATAACGTTACCGACTGTTAAATGAGTTGATAAATGTGTGTTTAGATGTTTCATAGTTCTAAACATAGATTGCGCTGTTAGGTATCTGTATCGCGCTATCGAAGTGTCGAACGGTTTTTACATAAGATTTTATGGAATTTAACATTTAACATTGGTATAATATAAGGTTCCAATTCTCCCTCTATAAACAAATAAACAATATATTATTATAACATCAGTGGGAGCTTATGCCGGACCGATGTCAAGTGATCGACGTAATATTTTGTTTTTATACTTACACTGAAAAGAATTTAGTACTTACTGACTGTTAATTCTTACCTAATTTTTACTTACCACAAAATTAATACCTAAATTTTAAATAAGTGGATAAAAAACCAATTTTCTCATAGATATATTTTTCATTTACAAAAAGTCGGTCACCGATTAATAATCGGAATAAAATAGAACATACTGATTGCAGTAGTGCGACGCACTCAAATAAATAAAGTCGGATAGAAATAATATGGAGCAAAAATCTGACCGATTATCGGTCCTACAAAAAGTAGGTCTTAGGCTTTTTATGTACTTGTATAATATATTATATTTCTTTTATGTATTAAAGATCATATCCGTATAATAAACATATTAAACATCCATTTTGTACCGTCCACCATATTGGATTCAAAATGGCGGCATTTATATTTTAAGAATTTTTTTGTTGGTTTTGTAGCAATAACAGCTTACATAAATTATATCAGCTTACTAGGACTTCAGGAAGTACCTTATGAATTTTTATGATCTATAAATGAGTCAGTGACGAAATCTGGGGTTTGAATTGGATAGAATCTTATTTATCGAATAGAGAACAATATACGGAAGTTTTGACTATTACCAAACAAAGTATTTTAAAAGCCATGAAATCTAAATGTAGAGTCAATAGGGTAGGAGTGCCCCAAGGCAGTGTTTTGGGTCCTACTCCTATTCCTGTTTTCCAGATATTACGATTTGTAATTGCACCCTTTTTGCAGATGACATATCCATACTTACAAAAAATTATAAAAATCTTAATACTGACATTGAAATACATAACTTAATAAAAAAGGTAACTATCTGGATGAGTAATAATAACTTAAAACTAAATTTGTCTAAGACTAGCTTTATTGAATTTAAAAATTATAGGACCAAACCCGGCACCTGTGACAAAATTACGTACGAAAATGAGAGTATCGAAAAAGTGACACACACGAAGTTCCTTGGATTGTACATTGATGAGAACTTGAACTGGAAGACCCACTTAGAATTTGTCTGTAGAAAAATAAACAGATTTGTGTTTGCACTTGGAAAACTTAAACAAGTTTCATCGATGCAAACAGTCCTTTCGGCCTATCATGGATATGTGGCTTCAGTGCTTAAGTATGGGCTCTTGTTATGGGGTAATTCCACAGATATAAACAAAGTATTCATTGCACAGAAGAAATGTATAAGAGCAATTTGTGGTAAACCGCCGCATGAGTCCTGTAAACCACTTTTCCAAAAACTAAATATAATGACTTTGCCGAGCATGTATATCTACGAATTGGCAAATTATGTAAAATTAAATTACTACATGTTTAAAAAGGCACGTGACATATACCCTAGGAATATGAGAAACCCTGATAGGCTAGTGCTTGACGTCATCCCGAAAAATGCATTGTACCAGGGACAATACTATGGCATGTGCATAAAAGTATATAATGCTATTCCATCTCATATAAAATCACTACCGTATAATAAATTTAAAAATGAAATAATTAAATGGTTAAAAATAAAAAATTTCTACTCGATAAATGAATTATATAATTTAAATCAAAATAATCAATAATATTAAATAATATGAGAAGGTACTGCTATCTGTTTTAAAATTATATTGACTTTAATCACTATGTAATTGATTCTATTAGAATAAGTAATTATTGTTATTAAAATTAGACTTCTTAAAGTTAAAATAAGAATATTTTGCATGCTAATGTTTAGCTAAAAGTGCTAGCTCTTAATGTAATCTATGTATTGAACATCTTTTGTACCACTTTTAAAGCAAATAAATAATTGATTGATTGATTGATTGATTAGACATTGATAAAATCTAAAGTATAGCTACAACATTCAAACTTTGTATGTTTCATGTTTTTACTGGTGTCATTATATGTTGAAATTTTCAACTATGTAGCATCATCCAAAGCAAAGTTATGAGAGTTCAAAAAAACGACGAAACCTTTCGAGAAAAGGTAGGTAGTGCCCTTGCGCTTCGCTTGGCTCGTCTTGACGGGGGCACTGCCGTGCCCCCAGATTGGACCAATTATTTGGCGGTATATCTCAGATTTATACTTATACACATTTAATAGTACAGCGTAATCAAAAGTAACTCTTTAAGTTTTTCTCCTTTTCTACTGTGAACTTTATAAAAGGAATATGCGTACTTAAATATTATAACTCATTTATTTGTGTACTTAAATAGACAAGTCTAACACATACTGAGGTAAACCAATATTAAATGTTACAATGTTAAAAGGGTCTTACCCGGAACGTGGGTCGCCGGTCGGGAAACGCCCGCGATCTCGTAAGGGTCGGCGTCCACCTTCTTGATGCTGCGTTTCTGCTGTTTGAGCACGTACAGCGTGAGGTTGGCGGCGGAGCGACGCACGGCGATGTCGTCGTGTATGAGCAGCCGCAGCACGAGACGCACGGCGCGCGCGGGGTACGACGTTTGCGGCTGCGGCAGGAACATCAACATCTGCGCCGCTAGTTCGAGGCGACGCCATTGGCTGTAATAAAATTTAAAAATTTGACGTGAATACGTCTTTAAAATTGCTCTCTTTTAAAAGACTATCGGGGGATACAGTGTTCATTCCCATCCAAATTTAAATGACACCACTGGAATGCTCAAAAACAGAATAATTTAATGAATGTTAGTGTCATATATAAAATACAGCCGTGTCCTTAGCACACCCACACTACTTTTGTTAAGTAACTAAGTGTTATAACTCGAAGAACGCCATCTGTACGCACGAAAATGCATGACACCTTGTCACGTTCTGTCTGAGCTGAGCGTCGAAGCGAGAGCATGATGTTTTTCGAGAGATTTATGTTGTCATATAAAATTATTATATTATATTGTCCGTAAGCAGACTACGCAGGCAGGAAATATTTCGGTCACATTTTTATTTAAAAGATAAACGAAACATTGGCTCAGTATATTTATGCTTACATCACTTGCCATATTAAATACACATAAAAGCAAAACAATGAAGTTAGAGTTTATCATACTTAACCATTTATTTATTGCAACGTATCTCAATTTTTTATACTATAATATAAAAAAAATACTTACACATTAGACGATTCGGCTATACTAACAATATCATTGACGAGGTCCAAATAAGAATTTTCCATTCTATCTGAATATGCCTTTTCTATATCTACAGCCTTAGCCACTTGTTGCGAGAACACCGGATCGCTCAGGTCGGATTCCTTCAGCAACAGTTTGGCCGATTCTATGGCCGACTGAGTCATGGTCAAGCGAGTGTTCATCGTCATAAAGCACCGATGTATAGCTTCGGTTATAGCTTGTTCTAGTCTGTAGAAAGTTTAAAATGTGTGAACAAAACAAATATAATTTGCCTTCGTCAGGAATTCATGGGAATGATAAATTATGCCACGTCGTTTGTTGTCTTTTAAATATACACTGCTGGATATAGGCCCCCCAATGTATTTCATTAACTGGGAGTTGCCTATAATGGCCACACTGGGCAGGCGAGCGCAGTTTAAAAATGAAGACATGAATGGATGAAGGTTTAGTTCAAACTATCACTTGAACATTTTAAAATACGTCGTAAAGTATTAAGTACATTAATCTAAAGACCCGTCTCTATAATCAATGTAGGTACTTAATACGTTACTACATATCCTAAAATGTTTAAGTGACAGTTTAAACTAATTTTGTAATTTTCTGGGTTATTAATGAAAAACCTTTAACGATTCATGTCTTCAAGTAATAACAATGTCTGCGGACTAGCTGCTGCCCAAATTACCTCCCCCGGGAAATGTAGTTGATGAGGAGGTGCCATTCTTACTCCGGCATTTATTTACTTCCATAACTTTCTATTGAAGCTATGAAACATTCTCATTCAATATAATATTCTTATCTTACGAAAATCACATTAACTCATTTGCCAGACTGACCTGATTATACTCGGTTTCTCACTCAACGGGGACTTGAGTACAGCAGGCCACAGTGCCTTTACTGACTCCCAGTCCGGTTTGGTCACAATCGGCCCAGCTTTCGGCCCCAGCATGAGAAACAAGGCACCTTTACGTCGGGAATGCCACTCCTCGCCTTCGCCGCTCTCGGAGATCAGATCCACGACTTTGTCCACTAGCGCCCGATAGGAATAAGGGTAGTGATTCAGTATCCAGTATATCCTCAGTTGAGCCAATATGCGCACCTGGGAATGGAGCATTTACTATTTGTGACGTAACCTTTGGATTTGATAATACTATTTACGAAGATTAGAATCGGTGTCTGACTGCGCATGCGCAAAAAGTTACGCCGGCCAACGGCCATTATTGCCATTTACTTACGGAGCTGTACGTGTTGATGGCGAGGTCGAACAGCGCGAGCAACGCCCGGTGCACCGTCAGAGGCAGTCCAGCGTCACACATGAGCTCCAGTCGGGCGTCCTCCTGCAGCCGCGCGCCGTCCGCCAACACCACGCGGAGTCGCGCCGTCCCCTCCCCCTCCGCCTCCGGCCCGCCGCGCCCCTCCAGCGAGCGCTCTAGCACGCCGAACGAGCGGAGGCGCGTCTCGTAGCCCGGGCTCGCGCGCATGCGCGTCACCACCACGCGCTCCCACGCCTGAGAGAGATCGTTGTTTGTAAGCCAGATACGGCTCGCCATGACGAAATTAACCTCAATAAGAATGCCGAAACAACTCCCATAGTGGCAAACAATGGTAACTACTTCGACGCCATACAAAGTTTTGATCACTTCTTCACGGAGAGTTCTCACTTCAACCAAAAACGCTCACTCGGTACACTGAGAGAGCAATGTAGTAAGTGGTTTTTAAAAACAATTAGTAGTAGTAGTTAGGTTAATCCAAATTCGGAATTTTATTGTAATGGCCTATTCAATTGGTTATTTAAGGAATTTCAAACAAGATACTAAAAGCGCAATAACTTTTTGAAACAAAATATCGAAATATTGAACCACCCATAACTTAAATTTGGGTTAACATGGTCTTGCTATATTAAAAAGTTTAATTAGATATGAGAAATAACATATAATTGTACAAACCAAAATCAGTAGCTCCAGTCCTTTGGTATCATCTGTCTTGTCGTCCAGCATGCGAGCTTGTACACTGAGCAGTAGTTCCGTGAGTGCGACTCTCATGTTTCTCCCGTCGAGTGTTATAGAATATGGCGTTCCTCGCGCAAGCGGGAATGTCGTAGCTGGGACTTGAGATTCGAAGCTGGAATATATAGATTCGTTCTTAATCAATCTAATAATAAGCTTATTTAAAAGTAAAACTAGCTCAATACGAGTCGAACGTACGAAAATTAAAAACAAAACGGCAAAAAGTCACGTTTGTTTTAATGAAATACCTCGTTAATAAAAATTATTATGTTTTTAGTATTTGTTACTTAGACAACATATATACATAACTATGTGTAGATGAGTATGGTGACGGACGGATGAACAGTGGTGTCTAAGTAATTTTGCATTTGGATAGGACACCCTAAAAAGATGTAGAAGGTAAATAATACTTACAAAGTAATTGGCGCTTCGTCCGGTTGAGGAAGAAAATTGCTGCACGACGTGACGGCATTAATAATATGGAAACATCTGAGCCGACGATCGCGGCAGGTACTTCTCCCTCCATTCAGCCACTGCTTCAACCTCTCCACTTCTGGCTTGAGATACCTATCCGACAGCATTTGAGCACAAGCTGCTTCTTCCGCGTTAGGCACGTGCCATTTTAGATTTGCATCTTTCAGCATACACCCACTACCCCATTCCCTAATCGGAAGCCACTTCTCCGGAGCCGTATTGTAATCGTTCGAGGAACTTCTCCATTCGTTTAAGTCTATACGAGACAAGCTCGCGAACAACTGGTTGAGGACCTTGCAAGCGCGGTCCAAGGCGTAGCTCGAGTGGAGTTTGAGTATGCGATCCATCACGGGCAATATCTGAGGCATATATTTCAGCAGAACTGTTCCGTCGCAGTCCACCACGTTGCGCAGCAAAACTATTCTGTACACGAGGTCCCGGGACGGATTCTCTTCTTTCAGAGCCTCATCGGTGGACACGAGCTCCTGCAGTTCCTCGCACAGTTTGGGAACGAACGCGGCTAGGGTAGATTGGGCATCGACTCGGGCAAACGACCTCAGAAGAAGCCCGACCATGCTACCCGACACGTTGGTTTCGAAGGTGGATTCCGTTGCGAATGCTTTGAATTTTCTTAGCGCCTCCTTGAATATCTTCGGGGAACTCTGCATGAGGACGGACGTCACCGCGGCCGATATCGCCGTCTCCATCACGGCATCGGTTTTGCTTCTCACTAGATCGGTATCTTTGGTGTCCAAACGTACCTGCTCGTGTACGCTAGATTCTATTATAACGAAGAGTCTATCTAAAAATATTAGTATGAAATCTTCGAATTGCGCTGTGGATTGGCATATCAAAAGTTCCTCCTCTGTGAGGTCTTGCCAGTGCTCGTGGGCGGAGCTGCAGTCTATGAACTGTACCATGTCACTGAATATGAATATGAAGTGTAGGGTCACTAGCGTCTTTTTCATATCGTTCGGGTCTAGGCCGGGTAGGACGGCCATTAGAAGCGGAACTACATGGGTCGGACCTTCGGGGTAGTTAGCGTGGGCCCCGCGGAGCATAGGGCGGGCGACCGCGCCGACCGCTGACATGGCTGCGGTAACACGATGCGGCTCGGTCAAGGATGTCAACGATGTCTTAAGCCTGTCCACTAGCGGGGGTATCACAATATCCGGCCTCAGTATGGCCAAGTTCTGTAGAGCCACGGATATGTCGAGGGTGCCGCTCCGGTTGTTCACGGCCTGAAGAGTCGGCTCGAGAACGATGGTCACGAACTCCGTTATGTCTTCATCCCGGAGTTTGTAATCTTCTCTAGTTTCGAGATAGTGTTTTTTGAAATTCTTTTCGCGCTCCCGACGGACTCTGAAATTGATAAATGGAAGTTTTAAAATTAGTTAGGTTTAAAATAATCCAACATACAAGTAACATAGCGATAAACTAGTTTTACCTGCTTAGAAACTCTTTAGTCAACTTTCGCAAGAGGTCTCTCAGTTTGAAGGACCATCGGCCCGCATTGGCGCTATGCAAGTAGCTCTCTATGCCCCCGAGGAACGACCCCAAATGTTTCAGGACCACTCCATCGGGGTTAATGGTGCAAGCTATCCATGTGGCCATGTGTTTGATGCCTGTCAGATACATAAACGATTATACGTTAGTTCCTTATAGAAATACTAATAACTACACAATCATCTGGCACCTTAGCACAATATGAATGGCACAACATGATCAGGGAATATATAAAAAGATGATATTGAATGCTGAAAATTACATTTTGTAAGTGTAAATATCAATAATAAATTAATTAAAAATATTCAAAAATAATGACAAGTGACTGCAAACGGCAATGAGTATCGTTACACCAAAACTATGAATAACTACAGACAAGTTGTTGGATACATTTGTTTCTTTTATTTGTTTAGGATGCTGTCCGTGAGTGAGACATACGTCGACGGCGCACGACATACATTAATCACATCAAATCCTCCAATTGTAAGGACGCTGAGCTAATAACATCACAGTTTTGGTCACATACGTGTTTGTTACCTAAAATGCCTTATAGCTATTTTTGTATACCTAGTGGCTGATTTCTCGCATACTGCATGTCTTTGTAGCTAACAGGCAGGTTGAGGGCGTGTAGGAACCTCATAAACATTTTCGGCACATGTGGGGTCCAGTCTACAGCGCCTGGGTTTCGCTTGGCCAACCCAGCGAACATTGATAGGAGATCCTGAAATATTGAATTCCAGATGTTTATTCGTTATTATTAAAATTAATCTCTTTAATAACCTTTGTGGCAATTAAAAAGTAATTATATAAATACATCGTTTGTAATCTATACGAAAGGAGTCGTACAATGTAGTTTAACATAACACATTCAAAACATTATGAATAGAATAGAATAGAATTAAATTGTGTTATCATAACTATATTCTAATGACAATAAACAGGTTGAATGGGTCATTGATGTCAATATTCCTTAAGTTCAGATATATTTTGGGCCTAAATTCAACATCTCTGTAGCCTTTATACAGGGTTATTCATGACTCATATATCAAGACGAATATAGTGTGAAGAGAAGGACGTGTAGAGCATTTTTTGTTTTGGGACCTCATACAAATAGCTTACCATAACGCGACAAATCAATATTGCCGTAAGATACTGTTTTTGCGTGGAAGCTGTGAACAAAAGTTAGATTTTTTATAAAACCCAGTCTTACCGAAGTCCCACAATGCGCGTTGTAGCACGTATCCCACAGCGTCATGATCTTGTCGAACCACAGCTCGTGTCCCTGCGCCGCGAACTTCTCCGGCAGTCCCACGGGTATGAACGTCGAGATGATAGTTATGATCTCTCCGTCCGCTGCCCAGGGGTTCACTCGCGGTAGAAGTTCCTCGAGTATCTCCTTAGTCGCCTCCAACTCGAAATATCTAGAAGGGTTTTCGTTTGAACGCACTCATCTCAAAAAATTGTAGATCGAATTTTATATGTTTGTGAGCCGGTTTACAGAGAAAGGCTTTTAGGAAATAAAGTTACCGGTAACACTAGCAACACATTCCTTTTACAAGATTACAATTTTAAAAAGCATAAGATACTCACGTCTGAGCACTTCTGACGAGCATTGTGTATGTGCTCTCTAAAGACCTGTAAAAAAATAAATCATTTTGATGTAATGTGTAATAATAGTTTAAAATTGCACATGCAGTTCACCATCAACCACCACAATGTGTGTATTTACAATTTTGAAATACGGCGACATAGGTACAGACCCGCGCCGCACCTATGTGCGATGTGTACGGTGCGCACAGGTGCTTAGGCATTAGGGCGCCGCCACCAAAATAATTAGACAGAAAGATGCATGTAGCATGAATATTTGTAAAAATAACTAATGAGTTTCGTACACAGACGCTGCCGGGGGTCGGCGCGACCTTGCATAGGTAAAATATAGACAATGTATGGCCCGAACACCGGTGACAACAGTCATAATATCCCATATGAATGATGAACCAAGAGCCTATCACCAAAAACTAAGCACAACTCGTTTACATTGCTATATCATAAATATCTTTACATCGGACACTCTACGTCATCCTGTTTCTGCAGCCCAAATAACGCAAGCATACTGTCGAGACCTGATCCAGACATATATTTTTTTATCATGTCTATCATAGCTCCCTCTTGATTCTCAGTTCGTTTTCGCCTAAAGAAAATATTGTTTATTGATTACCTTTATCATAAATTCCTAATTCCTGCTCTAAAATAAATGCTTTATACATCAGCCATGTTTAATACATAATATTTAAAAACAATAAAATTTTGTTAAGGTATGAGCTTGCAGAAGTTATTATATATAGAGCATTTTGATGAATATAATAATTATGTTACATCAGTATACATTTTATAAATGAAGTAACTTACGTGTGATAGTGGAACAATTCTAGGGCAGAAGAATTTTTATGAAATAATTTTAGACTAAGCTCGTAAAGTGGACGCCAAGGCAAGATCAGTTCGTCTGGAGAAATGAGATCTTTTTTCCTACAACAAAAAAGAGCAAAATTATTTTTAAGCAAAAAAAAATATTTAACTTAAATCCCGATTTTAGCCTTCGGGCACAGGCATACATAGAGTCAAATCATGAAAAGAAGAACTGGTAGGTTAGTTAAAAGTACATAAAAAGTTTATAATAATAGAAAACAATATTTGGCTGTTTACAAAAAGAAATGTTACCTTGTGAGCATTAAAAATAAAGTTGCAAATTTATTGATTTTATTTGGTTCTAAATCTGGAATCAGTAGCAATTCATATGTCAATTTCACAAAAGTTATATGATCTTCTTTACTGAATTTGAAGCCATATATTCTTAGGTACCTGTAACAATAATAAATGTGTTAGTGCTGCAATCTGTAGAAACACTAATAAGCATTATTAGGTAAGGTGTAATATAGGCCAAACCACAAAGTAGATAAAGCTAAACGAATAACATTATGGGATTCTGATGCTGGACTGTTCAAGTCTATAAAGCACCTTTCAATATTTTATCAAAGCATGTAAATTAAATATAACTTCTGTTAGGCAGCTAAAGAAAGGATCATGAATAGACAAGAATATGAATAGGGTATTTAAAACATTTTGTAATTACAGAATCACCACAAAAATATTTTTATTTTATTACAAAATACCTATGTGTCTCAGTCAGAATGTACTTATTATATATCTATTGTTAATAAATACGGTTTTAGCATGCACTAATGTACATAGCATATTTTTCATAAAAGTTAGGTGAAGTCGGGACCGAAAAATCTTTCCAATTAATTTGTAATGAGTCATCATTAGCATGAAAATTTACATGAGTCAGCAAGAATAAATGACAGTAAGTATAAAAATACAAAGTACTTTGAATGTTAAATGATATTTAAATATGAATCAAATGAATTTCCTTATTGCATATTGTTGTGATCTATATTGATTTAATCAACTTTTGAATTCTATTTTATTGTATTAGTGAATACAGTAGTATTATTCTAGGAATGTAGGTATTGTGTAATTTTAAATAATATGATTTATGAATGGTCTCATTTAATAATTTGTAGCTGCCAGCCTGCCACTAGCTAAGACATTTATTGATAAATGTTTTATAATACACACATAAATATTATTTTATCTGAAACAAATTGTCCATTTGCCTACATAACAATGAATGGTCTTTATTGATAATAATGCATTAGAACATACCAATGTCAGATGCATCATTTAGGAAGTTCTGGGTTACAGCCAGATACCTACTTATTGCATATGAAATGTTGCCAAAGGTTAACATGAAACTAAAACAATTGTGTCTAGGTGATGGAGTAAAGCTTGTCCCTGATCTTACAAATACTTGATATGCCTACTATTGGTAATAAAGTAAAAATATTTAAAACAAGCAACTTAGTGTAGTAACAAAGACTTAAAGTGTTATTTATAGGTATGCTAACTTTTATGCAAATGTAAAAAAAAGTATTACTTCATAAGTCTAGATGTCCAAACTCCACAAGCTGGTTTCATTTCTCGGAGCATGATAGATTTGGCCAGGTTTGTTTTGACCTGTTCGAGGAACACTTGGGATTCTTCATCGAGCTTGCCAGCATATGGTGTTAAGTGATTTGTTAATATTTCCTTCTGAGGCTTGAACCCCAGAGCCTTTATTCTCTCCGGAGTGTTGACCAACTCCTCGAACTCATCGTCTTGTAACATTTTGATGGGTTTTTACTATTTTCTCACTATAAAGAATATATTTATTATTGATGGCTGATAAACTTATTATCGATATGTTTCCACATGACCGCTCCGAGTATATTTAGTTGTATTTGTTAATAATGTTTCGACACTGCTAATAAACACTGTAATATCGAAAATAATTACGAATTATCATTTATTTTCCACAATGAATTACGTTTCACACAAATGACATTTGTAACAAGACTGCGATGTCATTCTAATTTACAACTGTCAAAAAATGCTAATGTCATTTATTACTCCGTTGTACGCAACTTTAAATTTTATAGATATTTTAATTAAAATTTGAAACATACATTTAATTTTAGGCGATTCCCACACTGGCAACGTGGCACCGGGCACGCCGCGTTGCGGCAGATTCCACGCGCGACGACGGAGGAGCCTGATCTGCTTCACCGCTCGGTTTTCTCCGCGTCTCCGTCCGGAGCGGCATTGTACGACAGCCCCGCGCCAACTAAAAACTTCACTTCACAGTCTATCGACGTGGTGATGGTACTTAAAAATTGTTGATACCATGGATGAATTATACTTCATCCTAGGGTTGATACGGTAATAATTCTGTATGCTGCAATTATATTTTTATCAACGTGGTTTTTGCATACTTAAATTAGAAGATACCGTGTCCATAGAAGATATTGATTATTGGATTCATCCCTTTTTACGAACGAGATCGATAAATGGATTATTTGTACGGAATTACAAAGACTCAAGAATATATGAAGATAGATTTTTCAATTATACACGAATGTCAACTGAATCGTTTGATTATGTGCGAGCGGCACTGCGGAGGTAGTGAGTTCCCCGCGGAACGACCCGCACCTCCGCGCCCGCAGAATCTCAGCAGAATCTGCGCGCGTGACGCGCCACCGCGCGCTTTGCCAGTGTGTTGCACTACGCGGTTTTTCTATACGAACTGATATACTTGCATACAACGTGAGGATCTGCGATCCCGCACTATATAAATAAAAATGAATTGCTGTTCTTTAGTCATGCTAAAACTCGAGAACGGCTGAACCGATTCGGCTATTTTTAGTCTTGAAATATTCGTGGATGTCCCGGGAAGGTTTAAATGGTTGTATGGTCAACGAAGTTGGCACGGGTCAGCTGGTTATAAATATTTTGTACAAAAAGTGACCTGTCTCTAATACTATATCTTCTAGGGGACTTATGTTCTCAAGGTATTGAGAGTTTGTAAATGAGCGCTTTTTATAGGTGCATTAGTAAAATTAAAAATAGAACTCTGCGTAAATACAATTTAATAAAGTTAAAATACTTATAAAGTCTACAAGGAAGTTGTAGACTTTATAAGTATTTTAAAACGAAAAAATAATCAGTTCGTTTATATTTGATTACATACTTTTTACAGTGCCAATATTATAAATATAAAATACAAAATCTTATTTCTCCTTGATTATGAATCTACAGTCTCACGCTGCGTGGTGTACAGACTAGCAGCAAATACAATATCTCTTTTAATAGCCGTTGAGGCTTCCATCATTTTAGCTTGTAGTTTAGGATCACCGATGGCTACTGCCGCATCTTTTACGTCGACTAGAAGCTGAAAATATAAAAATATCAAATTAAACAATCCTTGCAAAAAAACCTGTACTAAAACAATAAAGGGAAAATCTATTTACCTCGTGAAGTTGTTGTATGCACCGTACTATGATGCCTTCTTGGACATCTGTTAGGTCTATTATTTCTGAGAAAGGTTTCTCTAACGCCCATTCATAGACAACTCTAACTAGACCAAAGTTTAGTCTTTCAGCTTGACCCTCGAACTGTCCAACCTTAAAAAATAAACAAATGTATTTCAGATCAGAGGCCAATGAAAACCTGAGCCTCGAATTTTGCGGGCAGCGGCGCGGGATCGGCAGGATCTTTTGCGTAAAAACAAATGGACCGGTTCTCGAAAACAACGGCGCAGCAGCGGCGCGGGGGCGGGTAACGAGTACCACACCCGCGCCGCCGCCGCTCCCGCCCTGCTGCCCGCAAAATTCGAGGCTAAGGCCTTAGAGGTGGCCTTTGTCGAAAATTAAGCTGTAGGAAAAATAATAAAAAAAGAAATAGAAATTCATATGCTGGAAGCTTAGTTTTAGTTACATAAACCCAGGAATAAATGTTATTTTTCTTTTATTAACATACAAGATATTTAATTAGCTTGTAAAATTATTTATATTTTATACTTTAAATAAATGTTTATATTACTATCGAATTCCGTATAATTCTCTGCTTGTCCAATAGTCAATAAAGTAATATGACTTTTGAGTCTCAACTTAATTTAGTGACTAATTCATCCATAAACTATAGTTACATAGCATTATGTTCTCACCATGTATTTCGATTCTATCGCAGTTAGTTCCTTATCGATCTGTTGTATAGTTTTCACAGCTTCGGCCAGTTTCTCAGGTAGTATAAGGTCAACCCGCGTCTTCGCTTGGAACACGAAACAGCTGAGCAGCGCCGCTATTTCCGCGGGCGTCTTATCCGTAAACACATTTCGGAATACCAACTCGGAAATAATAAGCTCATTCGTCCCCATACAACAAGCCACTCTACCTTTGAGTATAACGCTGTCGTGTTCATCTATGTAGTTCAGTTCTCTAAGAACACACAACCTCCTTTGGTAATCAGGGTAGAGAGCCAAATTCTCAAAGGATAGCAAGCGCTTGTATTTGTCTCTTTTCCTCTCGGCTTGTTTTCGCTCGTATACTATCGCAAACTCCCGTTTGAAGTTCGCTATATCCGTACTCTTCCTTTGTGCTTCTATTTCTGCCTGTAATAAATAATTATATGAATGAATATTGGCGGTGTTCGTTGGCTTGTCTTTTGACGTAGCGCATGCTTGTAAAGCATCAACCAAAAACCTTGGTTTTTATTGTTACATGTTACGCGCATGTCGAACAATGTCAACTTGTCTACAATTTTTAAATAAATTGACAGGTAATAAAGGAATTTGATTGGTGCTTTACAAGCGCATGCGTTAAAAAAACAAGCCATCGAACACGCCATTATGACTAGTTTTCCTGCACGCCTTCGCGCACCTCAAACCCACTGCCGCATCTTTGTATCCGAGTAAAATAATAACACCACCTGAAGCTGGTGCATCCGGTCAAGCGACTTGAGTATCTCCCCCGACGAGACTGCGAGGCCCTGAGTGAGCGGCGTGGTGTCGGGCGCGGCGCCGGTGCGCGCGGAATGCGACGCGCGCGCCAACTCCTGCACCGCCTTCGCGCACGTCGATCCTACGGGCGCGTCTTTGAATCTGTGGAAAACATGGTGTTTAAAAAATGAAAATAATTTATAGACAATATTATGGACGCTTTCAGACCACGCCAACTGCCACCTTCTTGAAATTTTGAAATAATTCCAATCGATCGGAATTTGACAGTTGGGTAATCTTGAACACGACACTAGCGCCAAATTGGTTTAAGCCTGGTGTCAATCTCTGTCTGTGTAATTTATCGTACAATTGCACATTTAAAATTTTACAAAATAAATAAAATTATAACACCTACATATAACTATAAAGAAATACCTTGGCATTTGTCTCTGTTCCCAGTCCTGTATTATTAAATGTGCATCAATTTTGAAACTTAATTTAGTAACTGCTACAATGTTCTTAGACGCGAGGCATAATATAGTATGGTCCAGAGTGCTTTCTTCCGTACCTGTAAAATCATAATATAATATGTAGGTAGATATAAAAAAATATATTTAAAAACTCAATGCAATAAATAAAATTGTAACTATTTATAGATTTTACTGTTCCATACTTAAAGAGTGAAAACGGGATTCCTTACACATACATACAACCTAAAGTTATCCCACTTATTATTTTATTATCATGCCATTCCCCATTTTGTATTTTTGAGAATAAAGATTTTCATTAAAAAAATATTCCATCGTGTTAAAAAGGTTATTCCTATATGAAAGTATTACAATAATGTGTATTTTATTATAAAATGACCCACCTATTTTGTTATATTGCTCGGTGAAACTGAGCATCCGGAACCAGTTTTCGTCGACTTCGAAGTTGTACCGCGTCGGGTCTTGTTCTACGGTGTTTAGCACCAACACTTTGTACGGCGTTTGTCTTGGACCTGGGCGGTAATAAACACAATATTTTACTCCATTCCGATTCATCTTAATATAACAAAATCGCAATTGGACCAAATGAATGTCTAGTTGTATTTATGTGTCGTTAAATTCGAAACGTATAGAGCTCGGTAGAGTAGATAGTTTTTTTTTTTAACTTTGCATTAGAACGGTGCAGAACTAAAGTTATTTTTCTGATATTATTCAATACAGGGCTTCATACATTAAGCCTTCATACATTAATATAGTGTGAAGAGAATGACGCGTAGAGCATTTTTTGTTTTGGCACCTCATATAAATTACTAAGTCCCGATTTCACCAACGCATGTTACTGTTAACGGCTTTAAAATACCATGCCTTCTCATTCATTTATAGGAATTACGAGAGAAACAACATGATGTTTAAAAAAGGATTAACTTTAACATTGCTTGGTGAAACACTCCCTTAATATAAATTTATAAATAAATCAAAGGTCTAAAATGACCACAAGGAATGAATCTTACTATGCTGGGGCTCGCTGGCTCCTCGTCTATACACACGAACCCATTGGTCGTTGACCTAAGATCTGACCAGGATTGAAACTCATCTGTTTTGTGACTTTTATCGTGATTTCTCGCGTTATGGTAAAAGTGATTTATACTCGTAACAATTTCACAAATTTACAAACACATATAGACAACATACTAGTAATGTGCTATTGATGTAGGTTCAATTCAAGCAAGTGTACGACAAATATATATTTTATCACATAGTTTTCATAATTTTTTTGGAGCTAACTTACCGCTAGCATTTAGGAAGATACCCAGCTGGTTCATATAAGGTCCAGCGGACAGAATCAACACCCTTCCCGCAAACAAGTCTTTGCCCACTTTGGACTGGCTGAGTAGAATCGGCATGACTTCGTTGAGTATATCAATATACGCCGCGGCGGTGTCGTAGAACTTCGCTAAGGGGGTCAAATGCGAGGGCAAGGCGGTGCTGCACTTCTCCGAGTACTCCTTCTCGGCTATCTGAAGCTGTTTGCGGTAGTTGTCCGTCTGGCACATCTGATGGAACTCGCGGAAAGAACGCTGCATCATACCCTCGACCGACACGGTGGCTACCCTGCAAATTATTACATGGAAATACAAATATTTATCGAGTATATTTAAATAGTTAATGGAATCAGTCGTTACTTTGCGGAAATCCATAGCATACAATTTTCGCTCCGACCACGGAGCATCCTCAGGATGTAGACTCTGTGAACAATGTTCGTTAAGTCACTTAACGAACATTGTTCGCAGCGTCTACACATCGGAGCGAAACGCGCGTCGAGTTTTGCAACCTGCATGGTGCTGTGGGGTTTTGCACGATCGTGTTAATATTATTGCTTGTGTGGTGGTGGTGGTTTCACGTTTTTGCTTGCGAGTGTACGCATAGGCTGTGTGAGTAGGAGGGAGGTGCATCAAACGCATGCCTATGCGTATACTCACTCATCTGCTTGCAGGTTGTGGTTATAATTGTTTCGCGGGATATTGCTAGATATAATATATTTAAATTGTATACTAATACTAGCGGACCCGTGCTCACTTCGTTAAGCATATAAATAGTTTAACACAACCCTTAACCCGCAACGCGGAACCCACAAACCGCAACGCGGAATCCACAACATCTATCTTACGCGGTTAAAATTTTTTCATACAAATGTTTTTCGCGCTAATTCCCGTTCTCGTAGGAATTTTGCAATATCCTGTTCTTTCTATGTAAGCTTTAAGTTTACTAAGGAACCTGCATGCCAAATAATAAATATAGACCTGTAATTTGTTTTTATTTTAAAAATCTCTTACCGCAACAAGCTCAATATCATCGCATAAGTGAGTCGGAACTGCGAGGAGAGCTTCTGCGGTATCCCCAGCATCATACTCTTGAGAGTCATCTGGTCGGGCACGCTGCCCTTGCACAGAATGATCACCGTGCCCGTGTCGTCCAGACCTAGAACATACAGAACATAGATCGCAAACCGGGCATCCAAGCTGATACGAAAAAGAGGGAGAGAGATTTAGCCGAAGCAAAAAGACGCTTGATGACTTTGGCACTCTATGTATATTAGTTTACCGTATCGTCTAATCTACTGATCGGCAGGCTTACTAGACAGACGTATAACTTGCAGGCCTCAGCCTCGAATTTTGCGGGCAGCGGGGCGGGAGCGGCGGCGGCGCGGGTGCGGTACTCGTTACCCGCTCCCGCGCCGCCGTCGCACCGCTGTTTTCGAGAACATTTGATTTTAAGCAAAAGATCCTGCCGTTCCCGCGCCGCCGCCGCTCCCGCCCCGCTGCCCGCAAAATTCGAGGCTGAGGCCACAGAAGCAAAAGTTGTGCAATGTTTGCTCTTGAACTTTATAAATTGGTTAAAAAGTAATATGGCATAAACGCCCAAACCAAATTAAATAGGAAAGCAGTTTCGAGTTTTCAAATTCCCCTGGTGACCGCTATACGACGGGAGCGCTACCCCGCTACACCCGAGCTACGTCACGACACTAACCTCGCCGGCCCGCGCGGCCCGCCATCTGTATGTACTCGGCGGGCGCGAGCGCGCGCGACTGCACGCCGTCGAACTTGGTGATGTCGTCGAACACCACCGTGCGCGCCGGCATGTTCACCCCCATGGCGAACGTCTCCGTCGCAAACAGTATCTTTACCTGAAACACCATAATGCGGTTAAAGCCAGTAAATTTAATAAAATAAAAAATATTTTATTTTCAGATGAACAAGTCTTTTTCAGAAAGTTAAAAAAAAAACAGCTATTACCCTACAGTAATATAAATAATCACATTTCATGTAAATAAATCTTTGATCCGGCTACGTAAATTATATCGCCTAAGATGTTACCCGGGGCATTATTACGAACCTATTGGCACCTTTTTAATTAAAATCAGGTAGGTAAGTTTAGGCGCTACGATGAAATGGACACATACATAACAACTACAGCACTAAGGACGCTTAATATTTATTTCAGTAATACAATTTTTTTTGATGCATAACTTTAAGTTAAACACTAACAAAATAAAATTATGAATGTTCTCAACATATACTTACATAGCCAGTTTGGAAGAGCATTTCGACGATTTCCTTCAACAGCGGCAAGATACCGCTGTGGTGAATACCGATTCCATTCTCTAGGACCCTTCTCAATCTCACTACCTTTAAAAAATAAGAAAGTTAAACATGTTTAAATCCATTAATAGGTAAATATACAAGTTATAAATTGAAATTGAAATATTTATTGACATTTGACAAAATACAAAGTCTACCTTTACCGGGTGTATTATAACGGGGTATTATAATATACCCCGTTATAATACACCCGGTATTATAACGGGGTATATTATAATAAATACTCATTATTTTTAATGTTCATTATTTTAAGTGAAAAATAGGTTTGTTACCTGAGGTAACCTTCTGTCGGGTTCCTTCAGTCTTTGTAAACATCGCGCGAAAAATGAACGAATGTGTCCCTTTTCTTTAGCGTCAGTCAAATCCACAGACATCAGGTTTTCAGCGTTTTGGTCACATCTGAAATCAAACGATTTAGAACTATAACTTCGAGAAAAATATCAAAACCAGTAATCAAACAATATAATAAAAGTACTTAGTTAGAGTTAAATATAAATTTATGACACATGATTTCCGAAAAATAGTATGTACCAGACATTTGTATACGAAGACTTTTATTCAATACTAGCTGTGCCCGCGACTTCGTACGCGTGGAAAAATGATTTAGGGCAGTGTTATAATAAATCTGTTTTAAAAGAAGTACGCCGATGAAGTAATAATAATAGTTTACCGTCAAATAAATGGCTCGGACATGCCATACAAAGACATAGGATTACCCCCAATAGATGTACTTAATTATATCTTGAATAGTCAGACATAACTGCTCAGCATCAAAAAGTACACAGAACACCATCATGACTACAAACAAATGGCGCAACCGCTGAGGACTTTCGCTAATAGGTACTTGCCAATGTTGATCCCGATCCAGTTAGTGACATGCCCGGCAAGCCGCTTGTATGTAGGGTATATTAGGTATATTACCATCCTTTCGGAGCTCAGCAAAAGAAGTAGGCCCCGTACAACATGCAGTAGAGAAGTTATTCGGATAATATTATTCGGATACACCGTATAAACCCGGTCAATTTTTCTCGTTAATTTAGTATAGGATTTAACTTCGTGGTCCATCTGTCTGTCTGTATGTCAAAACCCATTAACTCAAAAACACGTGTCGGTATCAAGCTAAAAATCATATCAAATACTCAGGATCTATAACTGTCCCTTGAAGCTGTGAAAAAATCAGAATTGTTAGCCACCGCAACCAAAAGATACAGCCGTTTATGTCGCTAAATTTTGTTATTTTCCACACTTGCAAGGGAATTAAAACCTTAAGGGTACTTCCCGGGAACTCAGAATCTTTAAAGATAATCAAGCAACAACGTTTTAATTTAATGCTGGCAAAGGAGAAATTGCGAAAACATAATTTTTTTTTGAGCTTACTACTGTTTTTGTCATGAATGTTTTGAGGTGTTCAATTTGAAACTTATATTACAAATTATTAATACTCAGGTCTCTAATATCTTTAAGCTGTAATCAAATCAAAATTCTATGTCAAACAGGTTTGTATGGAGCTCTCGGTCCACAAGTCCAACTCGCACTTGGCCAGTTTTTATTTATTTATATTTTTATTTATTTATATATATATTATTATTACTACCTACGCTATCAAATATGTACATACAGTACTTATCACAAAGGACTTTACAGTAAAAGTACTAACTGATTTTACACAAAAAACTTTCGTAATAAAGATAGTCAAGAAAAAACTATCCTACGCGTATACAAAAATAATTGTTGTATTTAGAAACCCTGAATAATATAAATAAATGAAATTCACTTTTGTCGAATGCCATTCTCCCCCGGTACTTTCGGTGCGAATAAAACTTGAAGCAGCGCGCGGCTCCCGGGCCGGCGCGCTTCCTACAAATGTCCAGCAAGTACGACATGATGTTTTTAAATTGTCATAACTTTTTTATTTATTAACCGAATTACATGAAACAAACACTAAATGTTAAGTGAAGCTTGCCGCAATATATTACTGAAAAGTACATTTAAATCGGATAAGCCGTTTCTGAGATTAGCGTGCACAAACCCACAGACAAACAGACAAACAGATAAACAGACAAACAGACAAACAGACAAAAATTTCAAAAATCATTGTTTTGGGTACTATTGCGTAAATAAAGGTCCCCTATAATATTTTTTCTCAAATATCTTCAATGTACAGACACGACTCCTCTACAGATTTATTATATGTATAGAAGTATTTATAAGCAATTATTATTTACCGCTCCATTAAAAAAAAGGATAACTAATTAAGGCCCGATTGGATGCAACAAGCGAATCAATTATTAAGAAAGCATACTTTTGTTTTAGACGGTGGTAACTCGGATCCTATACTAACCTATTTCGGGACAACGTGAACACGACAACTGGCAACTTGTCTTTGGACTTCAGATGGTCGATGAACGCCACCCACATGGTCTGCTCCGCTTTAGGGTTCAGAAACTGTTGCTTGCCACCCGGCGCCACATTTTTTTTGAAGGCGTTCTTATTGTCGTTTTCTCTAGATTTTTTCGCCGCCACAGCCTCGTTGTAGCCGCGTAACTGGAATGTACCCTCTTGATCCACGACAAGGAACCTTTCGTGTTTTGATTTACCACCAGTTCCTGGAATTATTGTGTAGTAAAATATTTTTATACTATTGACATATTGTTAATGGAATCAGGCGTTAATGGAGTGGTGTTGTTTTCACGTTTTTGCTTGCGAGTGTACGCATAAGCAGTGTGGGAAGGAGGGAGGTTCATCTATCGTATGCTTATGAGTGAGTGTACTCATCTGCTAGCAGGTTGTGGTTATTTTTTCGCGGGATATTGCTAGATATAATTTATATGTATTTTTTTTATTGACATATTATCTTTACTTGACCTGTGCATCAGCGTCAAGTCGCGTAGACTTACTTAAGGACTAAAGGCAGGGCCTCGCCGCTCCTATATGCGAAGTCTGCGGGGCACACAAGGATAAACAATAATTTAGGTGATGTCACACCTAAATTATCACATTAAAACATGCATGAAACATGAAGATACGTGAAAATAAGAGGCGCTTCATGGCTTTCGCACATCGGCGTTGCAGGGGGTCGGTGCGGCACTGTTTAAAGGTAGGATTACCTTTAGTTCTGAAGTTGGTCTTATGACCTAGCCGCTTGACTTAGATTTATAATAAGTGGGACGATGGGAGTAATCATCCAACTCATTTGAAATCTAAGTCAAAACACAAATTCGCCTCTGACTAAGCTGTAATATTTCTTAGGGCCGATTTTACAATTGTCAGATAACTTTTATCTAAGGAATAAATATGTGACTTTGGCAGATTTTGTATGGAACAAATGTCAAAGTCACATATTTATTCCTTAGATAAAAGTTATCTGACGATTGAAAAATCCGCCCTTAATATAAAAACGCGCATCTCGTCATAAAAATAATTAGCAAAATATATCTACCTGTATATAAGTAATGGCACAGAGGAACAGGCCGTTTGGGTGTTGACACAACATACACTTTCCGTTTCTTGGTCCGTCCCACCCAGTCGGCGAACTGCAGCGTGTTGGGTACGGTTGCACTCAACATCACAATGCTAACTTGAGCTGGTAACAATATTAGTACTTCTTCCCATACGTAGCCGCGCTAAAAGAGATTGGTGAACTGTATTCAGAAAGAGAACAGCACTGAGTGCTGCCTAATGTGATACTCTAGACTCTAGGCCGTAATATTCAATAGCTAATCTAAAATAATTAAATAAAAATTTTAAACATCTTTTGCAGTAGGGCAGTTTCTGTATACAGTATTTTGTAATGTATAAGTGTATATGTTATGGACCAAGTAATAAATTGAGCAGTATACAAAATGCCCAATCATTATAAAATATTTCCAATAAGAGATGCAATTTAATAATATACAAAGACTTAATTTATAATATAAGACATTATACATAATATTTTACTTAAAATTAGCCCAAAAGAGGTAGATATTATTCATATTGCCCGCATTAATAATAACACCATGTGGTCCATAAAATATATACATTTTACCTTCCAATAAAATGTGTATTATGTTCCTTAACGTCCAAAGTCCTTTATGAGAGTACATCGCTTGCTACCGATTACAGCCCATAGATGTCGTACCGTTACCGCTCCCAGCGCCACCTTCCGTTAAATCTGTGAACTAAGTGAAAGCCACAAGCCGCCATCTTTGATATATCAGATCATTGTAAGTGTCTCATAATGATGAGGATGGACACCAGGAAGCCCTTACTAGGACTTTGGACGTTAAGGAACATAATACACATTTTATTGGAAGGTAAAATGTATATATTATGGTTCCGTTTGACGTCCAAAGTCCTTTATGAGAGACGTGTTTGTTATCTTCTGGTGGCTTGTGAATAATGCAACAATGTGATAAAGTTTTAAAGTAATAAAAGAATCACAATAACACCTATCAAGTATTACTGTGTTTTAAGAGATTGGTCGAGTATTTAATTCTTTATTTAAGAATATATTTTGGTTCACGTAATCCGACATCACAATAATTACTGCTGATGTAAGTTTCCAGGCGTAGCGTAAAGAATATATATACATATATGTATAGCTTTATGTCATAATACGTATTTTGAGAGGAAAACTGTAAAAGTACCTGAGGCGTTCACCAAGATACAAATATTGCACCGCCAGTGGGGATTAGTTTACATTCCAAGCAACTGGGGTATCACAAAATTTTAGCACCATCGACTCCGCTACTAGTAAGGGTTGAATGCAATTAAAAACGTCTTGCAAAGTTAAAAAGTTAGTTACTATTCGGTGCTATCGTCTCGACACTTTTGGTTCTATGAATAAAATATATTACCTGGATGGTACAAGTACTATACGCTATGTACTAGTGTAATAGAACATCTCTGCAAATCTAGACTTATTCCTGAGAATTAAAGATAAATAAGTTATAATATTACCGACTATGTCGCCTTTGATCCTTTCCAGGACTGTGGAAATCGTCGCAAAGATCTTGCTAGGTGACCGACCGGCAATTAGGGAACAGATGTCCATAAGCTGCATCACGTCTTCAGTGTCTTACATTTGACAGGAACTTCTTAGTTGCGATTAGTGTTCCATACACTTTTACTGAAGCTGTAGCGTGCCAGCGTTAGGCAAGCAACCTTCCCGATTGATAAACCCTATGAGGCGATACCTGCATGAGGGACCAACCGACAGCTGCACAGGAAACTCCATAAACTCTAGCACATATACAGTATCTATTTTTTCAATAAAACTTTATTAAAGTGTCATGGTAAGTGTCCCGAGCTTTATGTAGCCTTTGAAGCTGTAATGTGCGAGCTTTCGACCCTTAAGTCTTGGACTGATTTTGACCCAAAGTCGACTACAGACAAGAGACCATGAGTTCTAGTATGTCTGCAATATCTTGGTTTTCAATAAATACAACATATTTGGATGTGCGTCTGTATCTGCGTTATAAAACTTTTGTCTTCGTATCATCGACATGAACCTCGTCTTATAATGTATGCCATTATAAAGCTCATGAATGTATACCATCAATAGAAACCTTATATTAGGATGTGTGCCATCATATAAACATCTTGTTTGCGTATCATCAATCCCTGTATTAGTATTAGAACGTGTGCTATTATAAACATATTGTTTGTGTATCATCAATCCTTGTATTTGAATATGTGCTATTATAAACATCTCCTATGCCATTATAAACATCTTAGATTTATATAATTGATAGGAAATTTGTATTAGGATGTATGCCTGCTCTTGACTTTATATCATCGTTAAGAAATCTGTATTATGATGTGTGCCATTATAAAACTTTAGACTTTGTATATTGGACATAGGTAAAGCACGCGTCGACAATGAATCGACGGCCAAAGTGGATATAATATTAATATTATACTCTGTAAAGCTGAATCCGTTTGTGCAACAAACAGACCACTGCCCCGATTTTCATAGGACCTGGTATACGTAAAGTAAATAGGCGCAAATGTCTGGCGTTTCAGCCAACAGCAATCCTTAATCAATTCCCGGAGGTAAATAGTTTCGACACTGATATTATAGTCACAAGAGGAGTAAGACCTGCTTGAACAATCAGCTATTAGTCAATGTATTGTAATGAACTTGTACTGTCCTTATTGACTTTCGACAGGGAATTTGTATAGGTTGTGTCCCTTAAATATTACTCTTGCAGTGTAAGTGCTCGGCTATACGACCTGTCCCAGCGGGATGAAGGTTAGGAAGCTAATTTTTTAGATTCGAAGCTGATATTATGGCCCAAAATCCCAAGAGGTAGAAGACCTGCTTGAACTGTCAGCTTTTAGTCAATATATTGTAATGAATTTGTACTGTACTTATTGACTTTCGACAGGGAATTTGTATAGGTTTTGTGTCCCTTAAATATTACTCTTGCAGTGAGAGTGCGCGACTATACGACCTGTCCCCGCGGGAGATGAAGGTTAGGAGGCAAATTTTTCAGTTTCGAAGCTGATATTATAGTCCTAACTTCCAAAAGGTAGAAGACCAGCTTAAACTGTCAGCTTTTAGTTAAAGTATTGTAATAACCCTTCTGTACTTACTGACTTTTTGAACAGGGAATTTGTATAGCGTATTGTATACCATAAATATTGACTTTGCAGTTTGACTGCGAGGTGATACGACCTTTCCCCGCGCGGGAGATTTAGGTTACGATGCTAATTTATAGCCTGAACTACTGCAGTTGGTATTATGTAATAGCCAACAATTTTTTATAAATTTTAATGTCCTCGGTAAGCTGACATTTATAGTTCAAAACCAGCCAAAGTTTAGAACCTTTAGAATTGTTGAAGCCTGATTCCTGGTTCGATGTACTGTACTAGAAGGCCATGTATTTCATCATCTCGATCGATATTTATATAGCAAGCATAACAACAGTCTGTGTTATATATTTAATGGTAATAGTATTTTAGCCACAACTACAAAATGAACGAGATTTGCAAATCTAATGACTTTGATTAATATCGCGAGGGCGTCGACTGTACAATGGATTTCTACCACTTTATTGATAATATTCGTGATGGCGTCAACTGTACATAGTTTAAATTCATAACAATACCTCTTTTTAAAAATGATAATGTATGTGAGGTTACCGACTGTACATTTTATTCGATCACTTGTCTCAGTTTGAAATAATTCTATTAAAGTCATATTAAAATCAGTAAAGTTTTGATCTCTTATATATTATGTGGTCATATTATATAATATATTATATCCCCCCCCCCCCCTTCTTTTTTAAGGAGTGAGGATGCCTCGCAAAGTCTTGGATCGCCAGTTTAATTTTTGTTCGAATACCCACGATTTATTTATTAATGATGGTTCCAGAGAACTTGTGTGTTCGTAACCTGAATGTATGTTATCCAGTCCGCCTACTTTTTATCTTGGCTTGTCAAGCATTAGATATCTGCGTCTGCATAAACATGAATTTTCTAAGCTACATTATATAGGCTTAGGGTATGTTTATTAAAAATATTTTCAGGCGTCTACTGTTAGAACCGAACAGTCAAGACATTTAACGTACCTATAGAAGGTCTGGAAAAGTTGTAGGTACTTCCAGTGCAAACATCGATCTATTTCGTTCAGAAATGTTATGAGTGAAAACATCGATCTATTTGGATCGGAAATGTTATGAGTGTAAACATCGATCTATTTTGATCACAAACGTTACAAGTGTAAACATCGATCTATTTCGTTCAGAAATGTTATGAGTGAAAACATCGATCTATTTGAATCGGAAATGTTATGAGTGTAAACATCGATCTATTTGGATCAGAAATGTTATCAGTGTAAACATCGATCTATTTTGATCAGAAATGTTATGAATGTAAACATCGATCTATTTTGATCACAAATGTTACAAGTGTAAACATCGATATATTTCGATCAGAAATGTTATAAGTATAATGTATTTTAAACTAAATATCTGCAGAACTGTACGTACTGGCTCAATTAGCAATAGAAAAGAGCTGAACAACTTCGCAAAAAATATTTTACTACCCTCCGCGAAGTAAACGTAAATGATGTAACGGATGGAAAATTCGATTTAGTAATGAAATATTTGTATTAATACATTTAAATAGCCATTTGAACTGTAAAAGACAGCGGTTTATTGTATGAATACGTTTATATTTTAGGTAATACGTCTCCGTTCCAAAAATGGCGGTAGTCTTAAGAGTTTAATAATAGCATTTTTTGTTAATTAATTACTTTTATACTATTCGGATATCACGCTATGATAAACAGGTCACTGAATTAGGCACGATCTCAAGAAATAGATCATTAGTACCCGCCGCATAATCGTGAAAAATTATCATGTCACTCACCAAATGCGGCTGCAAACCTTTGCTTCGATCCTAATTTCAAACGGCGAAGACATTTTCTGCTCCATCTTCTACAGTAACCGCCAATAACGAGTTCAAAACGACGAACTTTTCACCGCGATATCCCGATCGCGTGATTTACGTCTACCCGATACGCGGTAAAAAACTGTATAATGAACTCTATTGACGATCAGTAACGGTTTTACGACTTTATAAAACTCAAAAATTTGTTTTAAATAGATTTTAGAATTAAAAGTTAAGTTAAATTTATAAATTAAATAAGTAAGTTTTTAGCGACTGCATGGTTGCAAAAACGACGCAACAATGATCTGATATATCAAAGATGGCGGCTTGTGGCTTTCACTTAGTTCACAGATTTAACGGAAGGTGGCGCTGGGAGCGGTAACGGTACGGTACGACATCTATGGGCTGTAATCGGTAGCAAGCGATGTACTCTCATAAAGGACTTTGGACGTCAAACGGAACCATAATATATAATATATGGGATTTTATGTCGTTATTTTTTTTTTATAAAAAGATTGCATAATATCATACCTCTGCATTATTAATGTAATGGACTTCATCAAATATGACAAACTCCAAATCTCTGGTGACATCAGAACCACAGTACAGCATTGATCTCAGAATTTCAGTTGTCATTACGAGACATGATGCTGTAGCATTGATTTGCAAGTCCCCAGTCAAAAGACCAACCTCACCAAACATTTTATTGAAATCTTTGTATTTTTGATTTGATAGAGCTTTGATGGGTGAAGTGTAAATTGCCCTGAAAAAGATATTTAATCAAAATTCCTTCATAAACATCTTGTAAAGTTCTCTCTTCTCCTGTTTGTAAAATTTTAATACCTTGTGCAATTTCTTCTAGACATTGCAATAGCATATTCCGCAACAACTGTTTTGCCGGCAGATGTGTGCGCTGCGACAAACACATGATGGCCTTCTTCTAGTTTTAATATAGCCTGTTTTTGAAAATTATCTAGTTCAAATGGATAAGCATGGGCCAGGTCTTTGATTTTGTCCTTGAATTCAGGCACTGGTTGTGTGACGTCTATAACCTCAGCCCAATCTGTAGAAGTCACTCCAGTCTTAGCAGATAAACCAGTTATATTCAGAATGGGTATTTCTGGGAGCTCTATAGGTGGTTTAATCACTGTACTTTCTAGGAAGTTGTCGTCATCAGTATCTGAGTCAGCTGACAATTCGACTGCCCTGGCTGGTTTCGGTTTCTCTACCTCCTCATCATCATCTTGCCAGAGACCTGCAATATAAATATTTTAGAAATTGCAATTTAATCTGTAAGAAAAAGCAAGCAGCAATGAATGTAGAAAACTAAATTGATTTTGTTTAAATTTCAAAATCATAATTTGTTATTGTAATTGATGAAAATCATAAATCATAACACAGTGAAAGGTCCAACATTTTTCAGATTATTTGAAAACAATGTTTTGTTATTGTAATGTATTATTATATATTGTAGCTGTTAAACTAAAAAGCATTTTTATTATATATGTTGGGCTTTACATGAGGATCTACAAACAATATTTTAATAATTATTTTACCTACTAAATGTGCATTATTCGTTACAACCTCTTCAAGATTTATATTTATGGGCACAATATCTTCATTTATGGTTTCTTGAGATTCTTCTTTATTTGATTTATTTAAAAGTGTATAACCATCATCTGCAAAAACTATACTTTCTTCACATCCAGGAGGTGTAGTTAGTAGTTCTGAAACAAAATGTTCAAAAGTTAACTAAGTATACTAAGGCCATGTTTCACCAGGCAATGTTAAAGTTTACTCCATGTTAAAATACCATGCCATCTCATTCATTTACAAGAAATACGAGAGGAATACTTATTTCCTGTCAATGAATGAGATGGCATGGTATTTTAACATGGTGTTAACTTTAACATTGCTTGGTGAAACAAGGCCTTAATCACAAGAAATGGTTGTGCAGTATTTGTAAAGAGCATTTTAATGTTCTACAACAATCTTCCTTTTGTAACAACCAAATTTCTACAATAGTTAATCAAAGATTCTTCACTTTTAGTGTCTTTTTTTAACAGCTATAAAAAAATGCATATTCCCTATTTATATTTATTACAATTATAAGTTTACCTTCACCCAAAAATTTTCCTGGTTCTTCAGACTCAGTGTCAATAGTGATGTCAGCTGATTTTGTTGCTTCATCAAGTAACTTTTGGAGGTCCTCCTCAAAGCCAGCGGGCAGGAAGGGGTTCTGAGTTGTAGTTCCTCTTGTGGCCATGTTAGGAGGCAGTGGTGCCCTGGCCATTGATAGAGTTTCGTCATCATCATCTACTGGTATGTTTATTTCCTCTAAGTCTATTATTTCTCCAGTGACTAAATCTCTTACTACCTGAAATTCTTTTTATAATTAACATCTTTAAGGCTTTAGTAACTTCATAGACCAATGTAATCGTATTATAAAAAATATTTTGCTTTCTAAGCTCTGCTGACCTTAGAAATACTAAGTATTCATAATATTTAATATTTTCATGTAAGATTTTTTTTGTTATTCATAATAATATAGGTATTTAAAAAATTAGTTATTACAAACATAAAATAGATTATTCCCACCTCAAGAGTAGTGTCGGGGCCGAGATCATCATCATCAATTTTAAACAACGACTCAACATCTGGGGTTCTGCGCCAATGAGTTTGTGATCGTTCCCATCGGTGAATTGCTAACCTTTCAGGCTTTAGTAAATAATCTTTAAGTCGTTCACTTAAATCTTCAAATATCGGTGGAGTCTGTAACAAAGGTTGTATTGTAACACTTGCAAATAATTTTAAGGAAGGTTCGGCGAATGTCAGGTTACATTATTTTCATACCTTAAAATCAGCAAAAGCATCTTCTTCATTTTCGAGAGACATTTTAAACTGTTAAATACTAAATATTCTAATATATATAAAGCTTATTCTATTGTATACTTTAAAAAATCGGGTAAAAATAATATAAAAAGTTTATTTATAATTGCAAATCAACTAGATTTCTTCTTCTTCTTTTATTTTTGGCAAATGGCAATTCGCAACCACACTTCAAATGTCAACGTCAAATGTCAAACAAAAAAACCATTGACATTCCTGTTTCTTTCTTTTAATATTTTTTATTGCACTAACTGACTTCAAAAAGTTTTTTCAGCCCCCGAAGCAAAAAGAAGGGTGTAATAAATTTGACATGTCTCTTTCTATCTGTCTGTGATATCACTAGCTCCGGAACAGAAGCGATTTTAAATTAGTATTTTTTTGTATTAAAGTGACGTGCCAGTTTAAGAATACGTACCTACTTGTAATCAAACATGATGTTTAAGAAGACAATTATATTTTTATGTTTGCCATGTAAATTACGGATAAGGCGTATAAAAGTTAGTGTAATATTATTGGGTCTTAAATGAAAGAGTGCACATTACAAAATAATGATTATTATGTGATATATTATGAAAATCGGCTGAAAAGCTGTTCGCGAGTTATCTAATTCGAAATAAAATTTTTGTTAATAGTTATTTACTTATTTAGTTAAACAAATTAATACGTCATATTCATTTTGTGTAATTTGTGCATAATAATAGATAATAATATTATACTGCACGAGTAACTAAATAAAACCAAGTTCACTGTGTGATAGGCTAAGTATCACAACCTGTTATAAATTACGTGCAACCTAGCTTTAGCAAATTAAAAATCACAAGCGAATATTTACAATTTCACAATAAAAAACGACAATTCCGGAATGACGATAAGCACATTATTTTGAAATGATAAACATAGAATACCCCAGTAAGGCATTGTCCTTAAATTTGTAATTACTTATTATATTCACCTTTGGTTTTTTGTTGGCATTAATGGCTTCGCCCAGATTAGATCATATACTTAGCATTTTCAGAAATAATGAGATAGATATTAATTAATTACTACTTGATAAAACTAAAATATAAGTAATAAACAAAATTAAAACTAGGAATCAGCCCCCAACTTTAAAGAAAGTTTTTATTTGTCTAGTAGTGAGCTAACTGATCCGTGGGGTGCTGAAGTACCACCTCCCCATGAACCATCTTTCCTGTGAGTGTCGTAGAAGGCGACAGAGAGAAATCTGATAACTGCGCTCGAATAGTCTAGAATAGTTTTGTATATTCGGAATCTAACAACGAGATCTTCCAGGATCAATCACTCAATTTGTAATAGCCGTTATACTTTTCGTTTTTTTGTTAATTATAAACAAAATACGTGGATCCTTTCCAAACTAATAAGTAAGTACTAATAACTAGTCATAATTATCGTAAACATATCATAAATTAACGAAATATGAAAATAATATAATATCGCACATGCAAAGTCCACATTGAAAGGCACTAAACAAAACAAAAATATTTAGAATATTGGTTTCATAGAGACAACAAAATATAGAAAAAACTTTGATCGATAAAAAATTTACTCGAAAGTAAACTCCAAGCAAGTGCGTTGTTTAAGATAAGGACGCCTGAGTATAAGTGGACGTCATAGCTGAAATAATGATGATTATAAGCGAACTGATGATAATTAATTAATGAATTAAAGCTCACACCCCGAAGAAAACTCTCGAACACATCGGCTGTGAAACAAGAAAATCTTGATCAAAATCGGTACTGGCGTTTGGGGGCTGCGATGCCACAAACATAGACACAAACTATTTATAAATAACTATTAATTTATGTTATAAAATACCAAAATGGGCACGTGACAGAATGGACTGTGGATAACAATTATTCACCAAACTATAAGTTCTAAGGGTAACTTTGTAAGTTTTTTTAATCGCCTCCGTGGTCTAGTGGTTCAGATCTTCGCTCTCGACCGTGAGTTCGATTCCCGCGTTGAAACATGAAAAAATGCTGTTTTCAAGTTTGGTTAGGACAATGCAGGCTGATCACCTGATTGTCCGACAAGAAAGATGATCCATGCGTCGGATGGGCATGTAAAAAGTCGGCCTTCCCCCAATTCTCTCTCCACTCGTGTCGGTTTAACGTCCCACTAGGTTATGAGAGGAAAAGGATGAGAGAGTGCATCTGTGTGTTGCGCACACACTTGGGCACTATAAAATAACTCCTGCGTAGCTGGCCTGGTTTCAATGTAATCGGCTACCGACACCAAAATCGGTGAGGGGAGATTTTATTTGTACCTAAGTTTAATCTGCATAGCGAGAAAATATTAGGTACTTATCGAGCTCGTTTCTAATATCTATGTTTAGTATTGTACTTTTTTTTATTTTATTTCCCCTGAGCCTCTATGTTTGGGAATCAGTAACATTATGGTCAATTTTAAATGTCATGTAATTTTGTTACTAAATATCTTAATTCTTCGTCGTCGTCGTCGTTCGTCGTTTCAGCCTTTTATTTTGTCCACTGCTGGATATAGGCCTCTCCAATACATTTCCAGTGCGACCGGTCCATTGCCACCTGCATCCAACGTGACCCGGCAGTTTTCACCAGGTCGTCGGTCCATCTGGTAGGTGGCCGTCCCACACTGCGCTTGCCAGTACGTGGCCTCCACTCTAGGATCTTTTTGCCCCATCGACCGTCCAATCTTCGTGCTATGTGGCCGGCCCATTGCCACTTCAGCTGACTGACCCTACGGGCAATGTCAGCAACCTTAGTTCTTCTACGGATCTCCTCATTTCTGATTCGATCACGTAGAGAAATACCGAGCATTGCCCTCTCCATAGCACGCTGAGCGACATTGAGCCTTTTGAAAAGATCCTTCGTGAAGCACCACGTCTCAGAACCGTAAGTCATCACTGGTAACACACATTGGTTGTATACCTTTGTCTTAAGGCACTGAGGTATTTTGCGTAATTTACCGAACGCTGCCCAGCCGAGCTGGATCCGTCTACTGACCTCTAGCTTAAAGTTGGACCTACCTAATCGGACAGCCTGCCCTAGGTATATATATTCGTCAACCACTTCAAGAGTAGAGCTCCCAACAGTTAGTGCGGTGGGTGCAACATGGACATTGTGCATGATCTTTGTTTTGTCCATGTTCATTTTAAGACCCACTTGTTGAGAAACTCTATTGAGGCCACCGAGCATGCGCCCCAAATCTTCCAGCGATTCTGCCATGACTACTATGTCGTCGGCAAATCGAAGGTGAGTGATGTATTCGCCATTGATGTTGATGCCAAGTCCTTGCCAATCCAGGAGCTTGAAGGAATCCTCCAGAGCAGCGGTAAACAGTTTCGGGGATATGATATCCCCCTGTCTTACTCCTCTCTTTAAAGGGATATCCTTCGTGCAGTGCTCCTGTACTCGGACTGACATGGTGGCGTTATTATACAAACACTTCAACACTTCGATATACCGAAAGTCAATACGGCAACGCTGGAGAGATCTAAGGACCGCCCATATTTCGACGGAATCAAAGGCTTTCTCATAGTCCACAAACGCCAAGCATAATGGCCGATTATACTCTTCGGTCTTCTGTATAATCTGCCGCAGCGTATGTATGTGGTCTATGGTACTATAGCCTTTTCGGAAACCGGCTTGTTCGGTAGGCTGAAAGTCATCCAGCCTGCGTTCGAGACGCATCGTGATAACTCTCGAAAACAGCTTGTAGACATGGCTCAGCAGTGTTATGGGCCTATAGTTCTTCAGTAAGGTTTTGTCGCCTTTTTTGAAGAACAGGACCACAACACCCCTGTTCCATGCCTCTGGCGTTTTCCCATCGAGTAAGGAGGAATTGAAGAGTTTCTGAAGGACTTTTAGTACCGGCGTGCCGCCCGCTTTCAGAAGCTCTGTAGTGATTCCATCCTCGCCCGGAGCCTTGTTGTTCTTAAGCTGTTTGAGAGCTACCCTAATCTCGTACAGGCTGATGTCCGGGATGTCTTCGGTATAGTGTCGTGTTAGCCTGGCTCTTGGGTCTGCAGCTAAACTAGCAGGTTCAGCTGAGACCGAGGTATACAGCTGTCCATAGAACCTTTCTATCTCCCGTAGTACCTCGGACTTATTTGACGTTACGCGTCCATCTTCGGTCTTCAGCTTTGTCAACTGGCTTTGCCCAATAGATACGTCTCTTGCAAACACTTTGGAGCCTTGGTTCCGCTCTATTGTCTCTTTAATACGCTGGGTATTAAAAGAACGGATATCGTGTCGCAAGGACTTCGTAATCTGTCTATTGAGCTGCCTATATGACTCAGCGTCACTCGAAGTTTGGAGCGTCATTGAACGTCGACTAGCCATGAGGTTCCGGGTTTGGTCGGATAGTTTCTGAGGTCTATTTGTACGGTGGGTCTTGAAAAATTTTGACCCCACCGTATGGACAGTTTCTACCAGCCTGCTATTTATATCGTCCACTGATGCGCAGCTGTCTAGCCATTGGAAGCGATTTGACAGTTCAAGTTGAAAGCTCTCGGGGTTTTGGATATGGGCATTCGACGGTCGGAGCGTAGACTTCATCAGACGCGATCTCTCAAGTTTGACGTTGATATTCAACATGCCTCTGACGATTCGGTGATCACTTCCGGTCTTAACCCTGTTGATCACAGAGACATCGTTGAATATCTGCCGCTTGGTGCTCATAATGAAGTCAATCTCGTTTCTAGTTACACCGTCGGGACTCAACCAGGTCCATTTCCTCTGCGGCGGCTTTTGGAAGAAAGAATTCATCATGAAGAGTCCTTCTTTCTCCATAAAGTCCGCCAGCATCTGTCCTCTGGGATTCCTCTGCCCAAATCCAAATGGCCCCACTTTCAGCTCATCATCGCTTCTGCAGCCCAGCTTCGCATTGAAATCTCCCATAACAACTGTGAAGTGTGTTTTAGGGCTACGTATGGCCCTACTGACGTCCTCATACGTAGCTTCTACTTCATCGTCTGAATGTGTTGACGATGGGGCGTATACCTGTACAATCTTCAACGAATATCGTTTTGAGATTCCCAGTACAAGGTATGCAACCCTATTTGACACACTCTCGATGGACACAATGTTGTTGATGAGAGATTTGTGGACGATAAACCCAACACCACCTTGGGACTTCTGTTCTCCCTCCCGGTAGTAGAACAAGTGGCCGGACTGTAAGGTTATCGTATCCTCGCCCTCTCTTCGGATCTCCGATAAACCAATAATGTCCCAGTGCAACTTGTTCATCTCCTCTTCCAGCTCTACGAGCTTCTCGTCCAACCTCAAAGTGCGCACGTTGTGTGTTACCAGGGCCAGTTGTCGTTTAGAAGGGGGGTGGTAGCCGGATCTCTTCCGGGGATTCTTAGCACCCCCCGCCCCGCCGTTACCGTGGCCGCTACCGTAGCCAGGAATAGCGGGGCCGCCGGGGACTAGGGGCCTGGTTTTCTGGTGCGTAATCATTTGGAGGAAAGTTTAGCCTACTGGTACCACGCTGGCTAGACGGGTTGGTACAGGGTTTTGTTTCGAGTTTTCCTTCTCTCACACTAGCTGTTGATGTGTGTGTGTTTCCTTTTAGTCGCCTCTTACGACTCCCCTAGGATAGTATCGGGGGTGGTGATAATTGTATTCTAATGCCGTCACCACACGGCAAATACGGTCTAAGAATAAAAATCTTAATTCTTAGACCGTACAAACTTTATTTCTCACTTAAACAGCTGTACGAGGTTGGCATGTGTAATGTGTTTTAAAATCATTATGTATAGTATAAAACACCGTCTTAAATATCTACCAACTTAATGACGGGCGGTAATACCTAATTCATTTAGAAACTTTACTTATAACCGCTTTGTGTTAAGAACGCATAATATTATTATGATGTTACCGTATTTATGGTCAACTAGTATTATGTTTATAATAATAATTATTATTATAGTCTCAATAAGATGTCCCAGTATTTTTTTCGGACTATTAGTGTCATACATTTTTCTACCATCATGACTACTCATATCATCACTTAACGCAAAGCTAGTTTAAATGCTTGTTTCATTGAACGCCTGGCTATATCTAGCTACCTGCCTATATCTTCTTGCGATTTATAGTATTACTTTTAGTGTCTAAGTATGTGACTATGTTAACACGGTAGCTACAGTATTTAGAAGTATACCTAGATAATATAATTTACATACAAGATATTTTTATACAGTCATACATTTCCTGCTTTGCAATTAGCATAACAATACACGCGTTTTTATCAAGCCATAATAAAAGTGACCAAGTTAGTCAGGCGTCAGCGCGAGGTGAGCCTTGACTGCCAAGGTTGATCCCTCCACAGCCCCCAGGGCCCTCACAATCATTTCTGCCTCACACTTGTAACCGCACAACCGCTCACTAGTCTCAAGTTAAGTGTCTCATAGAATATGTATTTTCCCTGTATTAAAGTTACACTTTTGTGTCTAACCCTTCTGGAATATGCAGTTGGACTTGCTTTGGTAAGTTGATATTGAATACGAGTTTATAAAAAAATGGAGATTATGTGCTAATAATTATTTTTTATCATATTTACTTTTATAATAAAAAGCCCTTTTATTTTTTTAAAACTACTTCCATAATTATATGAAATAGGTACAAGAAGGAGGCGGAACTTTTCAACCCTTGATGTTAAATTTAATCTCGCTGGATATATAAATTGCGTTAATTAATTTAATTTTATTGTATAGAAATATACCGCATACTTATGCGGTCTAATTCATTTGAAATGTAGAGAACTATGAATACTAAACCTAATTTCCAACCAACTTTAATCTAATCCACTAAGTGCAGCTAATAATGTTTAAATATTAATTAGTGTGCAAGGAACTAGTTGTAGTTATTTTAACATAACTTGCTTTCGGTATGTAATTGTGTTTATGTTTTGTTTACGAGTCGACATTAAATCAGTTATCGCGGATCTATATTATGCTTGAACCAAATTCTTGAAATTTATCCCTTGATAAAGTATAGGTATTTTTGTAAAGATTGGGCCCTTCATGGGTCGGTAGTCAGTATATACTTGGTAGCTGTATCTTCCAAAAAGTATTTTATAATCTCAAAAAAATATTCAATCAAATACATTCTACGTACTGTGTGATGTTATCGATGTGAAAAATAGACTAACATAATTTATTGCGAGGATGCGATCTAATACAAAAAAAAAGTGACTACTTTGTTTTCATTCAAATTCGAGTAGATTATCTCTGATAAATTTGTAACAACTCATAGAGGTATAATACATCACAAAATATCTATATTATTCTCTATATATTCAATCCTCATGAAAAAAGGGAATATATAGGTACTATTATACTAGATACGGATGATCAACGAGTTGGGAAAGGTACTGAAAGGGAAAAAAATTGCTAACAAATGGTCATGTTAAAGGGGTACGTTCCCTTGGGTACAATTAATGAATAACTTAAATGGAATTACGTAACAACTTGTAAAGTAATAAATGGATAAACAACAAAACATCTACACCATAAATGTATTTTCCGCAAAGAACATAATATTTAATTATAATATGACTTTATACCAAGACTACAACATAGAAATTAGTGTCGTAGAGTTTACGTGTCTAAGGCCCACTTGCACCAATCTGAGTTAATAATAAACTCAGAGTTAGTCCCTTCATATAAATAGGACAATTAAAAGATAACTATGTATTTATTAGTTTTTGATTATGCCCATATTGGCGCGAGTGGGCCTTATAATTATTTTAATGTTTGTAAATCGTAAGAAATCTGTATTCATGATTTAACATGATTTAAATAAACAATTAATGTCTAACTAAACCACCCGGTATACCAATATCGCTAGTCGGAAAATGTAGAGCTATTGAATTTAGTACTATGTCTCTCTGACTTTGTGCAGCTGCGCAGTGCCACTTACTCTATTGAGCAGTAGAGATATCTCTCTACGGGTGGATAAGCTATTCACTTTAAGTCAGCAATTTGGATGTAATCAGCATTTAATTTAATATAAAACTCTAAACAAATGAAAAATCACTTGTTCACCTATATTTCGGCAAATAAAACAAAACAAAACGGATTGAAACCGATTTCAAACAAAAGACAATTATACGGTTATAGGTAGGCACACCTACTTGCTAATACTTAGTATCTACTTTTATATTATTTGTTCGGCTTGGGAGCATGTCAACCTCATAGGACGATAATGAAAAAAAAATGATTTCATCTTAATATCGTCGCTATATTTTCTCGACCTCGTATCTAAAAATCTACTGCTTTTCAGTAGAAACATAAACTTAGTATTTAAATAATTTTAGATTTTCTTATGACATGGATTTTTATGCCCATAACTGAACCTCATTTAAAACAAAATGCATGTCATTATAAAATCTAAAATTATTAAGTTTTTTGACTCTACTGAAAAGTTGTAGTTTTATAGATACGAGGTTGTGAAGGTAAAGCGATTATATTATGTAAGTTAAACTTCCAATTATTCTCTTACATACAATACATATCTAACACATAATAATCCAGAACATCGACGTTACGGGCAGGTCAATACTATGGAAAGTTGCGGCTCGTGCAGGAAACGTTTTGTAATCGCCAATAATTCACTTCAAGTCTCGCCATATTCGCATTACGGAGAACTGAGAAGGACAAGGTATCGCGGCCGAGTACATAGTGAGATAGTGATAAATGATTAGTCGTTTTAAAATATTGCACCGTAAGGCACAAAACCTTTTTATGTTTTTTGTGTTCCTGCCTTCTCTGCAAATATTCAAGTCCATGGATAGATATTATATAAAATCGCATACGATTAGGCAATCTTCATCAATCAAAAAACTTGTTACTGCCAAGAAGAGTATTGTTAAAAGTATACACCTATTAATAAAATGCTCAAAACAATAAGTCGATATAATCCTTACGCGTGAATCTTGGTATGTACTCGTATAATCCATTCTCACAAAGATTCGCGTTTTGTAACGGTGGCACAAAAACACTTCTAAATGGATTTATTGGCTAATGCCAGTGTTCTTATGAACAGTGTACCCGAGAGATATTTGTATAGATGTATAGCATAGATACAGGCTGTAATATTAATGGGTGATAATAATTTAGGGGTATATATAATCAGTATGGGTCCCGTCAACAGTAAATTTTTTTTATTCATGTATGGGCAAATGTATGATGTTGGGGCGTTTCTCATATAAACATTCTTTCAGCGCTGGTACTTTCACAGTAAACTCAACACAGTAGGTACATACACGCCCTAAAATATTATCACTCATTTATTTTACACCTTGTATACCCAAGCGGAGCAGCGGATCAAAGGTAGTTTGTTTCTAGTTGGATTTTTATTCAGCTTTACTGCATTAAAGTTGGATGAGCCGAATGGTCCCTCGAACTTTAGAATAATATTATGAAGGTTTGATGAAATCATGGCGCAACTGGCGAATTCGAGTTTGTGTGAAGCGGAGGCGGATAATTATAGGGCTCGTAATTAAAAAGGACCGGTTGCTCTTACGAATATTGCACACATATTGTATTTAAAACATCAAATGCTGTTTTGTGGAGAGTTGTATGAAATAACAATATATTACCATTTGAAATTTCTAGAAAGTTTTATTGGTTTTGGAGACTCAATTTATCACGTACTTTTTTCTAGAAACTAGGAAATCTAATATTATAGAAGCGAAAGTATGTAAGTTTGTTATTGTTTCAAGTAAAAGTACTGAACGGATTTTGATGAAATTTGGTAGTAGTGTACATGCTGGTTTAACACATATGCTCCCTTTTACCGCAGAAAGGAGTGCAGTCCCGCTGGTTTACATTTTACGTCTACGAAGGAGAAACATCTAGTGAACAAATTAAACTTCTTATTAAAATCGTACAATGGCAAAGTTTATTTTATCCACCAAACGATTAGGTACATAATGCATTTCGTAAAAAATGAACAAGAGTACAACTATCGAGTAATCTCAAACGAGTTTCTTATTAAATGTAAGCCTTCTTACTAATGATAATAATAATTGTTGTTAGTTTTCGTCGTTCCATTAAATAAGTTAGCTGTGCGACTCACAATTCCGAGTATAATAAGGACTATTATTAGTCGATAACAACATACTTATATATTTTTTGTATGTTCTACAATACCCACGAACATTGTATTAGATTTTTTCCGTAAATTTTCCAATGTTCTTATTAGTCATTCTGCTATTCGGTACAACGAAAAACCATGATAATACTGCCGCTCTCAAGATATAAGTATTCGAAAAACCTGACTTAGTTTTATATATTAATAGCGAGTTTTACATTATATTATATTTGTATCGTGAAATTTTAGTACTTTCTCTATATCTACTTGGGATACAGATATTGCAAGCTACGCGGCGCTCGTTTATTTCGTTTGTTAGGAAATGTCATTAAGTGCGTGTTTCACCAAGCAATGTTAGTGTTAACGGCGTGTTAAATTATCATGCCTTCTCATTCATTGATAGGAATTACGAGAGGAACAACATGATATTTAACAAAGGATTAACTTTAACATTGCTTGGTGAAACACGCCCTAAAGCTTTTTTAACACTGCTTAAAATCATACTTTACTTTTAATGGCCGAAAAACTTATGAAACTATAAATTAATTAAGTACATAATATGACATGTGCAGGTCACTTGATAATATCCTTGTTATTCCGCCTACAGTGACAATGCCTTAACATACAAAATTAAATCTTTTTATTTCCAAATCAAACTTACATAAAATACTTTTTTGCAAAGTAAACAAAATTAGCTATCACCAGTTGAACTCTAGCCCCCTGTGAAGAACCGGGACAGTATGAAAATTGGTTTTTAATAATATATAATATATAGGCAATGTTATCTATACAATAATATTATAACAAAATATCTTTAATTATGGTTTCAGAATTTTATCGTAAGTTTAACTTTACTTTATCTATTTTCACTACATTTTATTTTCAAAGACAGCAATAATACGATGATATAAAATTATAAAAGTGCTTGTAATTTTGTAACAACTTTATCGTGTGCAGGACAATTTGTTCCGCAAAATTATATATATTTGCTTCGTTAGGTAACAGTGTCAAGGGAAAATATGATGTATGCAGTATGACACAAGAATACCGAGAAGAAATCATCTTTTAATGCACAAGGAAAGTGTTCATAAATGCGAAAGTCCTTGGTGTCATTTTTATTTTTATTCTTTTATCTATACTCATATTATAAAGCGGTAGAGTTTGTTTGTTTGTTTAAACGCGCTAATCTCAGGAACTACTGGTTCGATTTGAAAAAATATTGTTTTATTGGATAGTCCATTTATAGAGGAAGGCTTTAGGCTATATAGCATTACGCTGCGACTAATAAGAGCGAATTGTCAGTGAGAAATGTTGCAAAAACGGGGAAAATTAATAACATTTGAGGACTTTCGTTGCGTGCGCTGCATAAAGGGTTTAAGTTACTCAAAAATATCCATAAAAGAATTATTCCTTTTTGAATACTTATAATAACAAAAACCAACGTGAGCAATCAAAAGATAATCTCGATAGTGTTTCCGACGACCACGGGAACGAAGTCGCGGGCACAGCTAGTAATTAATATTACTCCTAAGCTGGAAATTCCCGTAATGGTATACTGACGCAGTCTCCTGCACAGTTGGTTCCTGCAGACCCGTGTTGGTATCCTCGAGCCAATGAAACCCACAGGTTTTTCATAATATATGCTCCGGTTTGCCTGCGTAATTAAACTTGTCAGGTATATCGTTAAGTGTATGGCTAGCATTGCAAATACCTATTTCTAAGACAGATTTAAAGTCAGTCACGCAGCAAAACTTATTTTATTATTGTATGGAGATCTCTGTAATAGCTGCATACACCTATAATTGACATTTGAAGACAAGAATGGATGAAGGTGTTATGTAGCAAAATTCTGATTTCGAGTTGAATGTTTTAGTGACATTTTGAAAATTGAGTACATTAATCTAAAGATCCGTTCCTAGAATAAAAGTACTTACTACGTTACTGCATATTTCTAAAATGTTTGAAGTTTCAGTTTAAACTCAATTTTATGGTTTTTTTTTGCGACACCTTCATCCATTTAACAATTGTGTGAGTATTAAGTAAAATTGTACTAGATTTGAATGCTATCTATATATGCTATATACATATTGCGATAGTATATGCTATAAATGCTATCGCAATATGTTATTGGCGTGCTTTTTCAATTAATAAAAAAATATATTTTACTGCGAAATTGACTGTTTGAACTTACTTCTCTACTTATTATGGCGTGGCTAGAATCAAAGATTATAATGGACTTTTTATGATTGGTCTTATACGGAATTAAAGTTAAACTGTGGGAAGTCCCAGTTTTGTTATCATAGTGGGAATGCAATTAAAAACATATTGCCCTCCTAACAAAACTGAGCCACTACTGTTAGGATCAGCTCACGCCGACACGCGACGCGGCGCGACTACTTAATAGGTGCAGCTCGTAATCCAACTCTTGCAATGAAATTTGTACCTAATTGTGTAGTGGAAAGGCATAAATTTGAATATTGTCCCGGATTTTATTTGGCTTTCAGACAAATTGTAGAAATTTTGCGAAAAAAATTGTTATATTTTCCTGCAGAGTGTCTTAGAAAATATTTAGTCCTTTATCACTGTGACCGCACTCCGCAGTCATTAACTACTAGTACTTACTAACTACATACTAGTATTTACTGTATTTACATTTTTATACTTTTATTTTACGTTTACTAGGTTTCACGTCATTATGGAGATAACAATTTTTAATTACTATTGCGCTATACTTTACTTTTGCCAGTAGTCTCATAAAAGTAGGTACATAGTTTTCCATATACTATTAGACTATAATTCTTTTAAGTTTTACCATAAAAGCAAAATTATGAAAAGTAAGTCCTAAGACTTTCGTCTCTGGTTTCGTGGTTGGTGGGTGTATGGTTCTAAAACCATAAGCTCATTGTGGTATGGATGGTTCTCAAACCAAACCATAAGCTCACAATGGATCACGAAATGACCACTTTTTAGTAGAGATATTTATTACTTGGAGGTGAGGGAAAAAAAGCGCTTACATTTTTTATTGTAAATATTATTTTATTATTAATAAGTCTTAATATCATAATTTTTTCTGTAAAGTGGCAAATAATACTGCCAGAATTCAGTTGATTTCGTCATCATATTGATATCTATTAGCACGTTCTAGTACATAGACATTCGACGTTATACGTAACACAATGCTAGCATATTAGTAGGTAATTTACGACAAAGGCTGTCCACAGAATTAATACATGATTTGAACCGCATATGCACACGTAATAGTTTACGCAATGAGAAAAGCGGGTTAGGAGGTATTTGGCTCTGCATGCTAATGATATTAGTTACATTAGATTTTACTCTGGTCATTAGAGTATTATGTGAATTTAACTCAATGTAAAGTCATTGTTTTGGTTCTATAAAACTATCATTTATCAACAGTTTCGATAGGTTTTTGATTAATTAAGGATCCGAATTATTTTTGTTGTACAAACAATTATGATTGCAAGAACCCAATCGTAACCAAACAGCTCTACCTCTTATTATAACTATATTTTTTGTCTTTCCTCCAATCTTTCCTTATTTGTACTGAGCTCACGTACAGCTCCAATGTCATAGGAGTTGGCCGAGTAATTTAATTTAATTGAACTTTTTGAGTCATTTTTATAGTCGAATTGAAATTTTTGTACCTAGCTTAATAGTTAACCCACAGTTTTTTGGGGCAAGTGGGCCTTAGGATTTACTAAGGCCCACTTGCGCCAAATAACTGTATATTTTATATTTTTTATTGTATGTATGTTATATTCCCACAAAACAAAGTACCTAGATAATAAACCTAACCTATGCAGACTATTACTAACATTGTTATATACAAGTTATTTACGGAATGTCAACACCATCTACCACCGCGACTGGTCCGACCTTAACCCATAGAGAAGAACCGGACGTAAGAACCTCGCATGAACCGGCATAAGAATCTTGCATTGTTGAGCGTCACGTACCCCACAATTGACAAACTGATGATGAATATTAATCACCTCGTCTCCACAGCCAGATTCCCGGACCTGCGTTATCGGCGCCGGCTACTCTGGGCTAGCCGCAGCCCGCTACCTGAAGCAGTATGGCGTCAACTTCACGGTGTTTGAGGCGTCGCGCCACTTCGGCGGCACGTGGCGGTTCGACCCCCATGTGGGGACTGACGAAGATGGTATCCCCGTGTTCACTAGCATGTATAAAAATCTTAGGTGAGTTTCGAAAGAATATACCTAAATGAATACGTTTCCATACCATTGTCTAACAGTGTGTCTGATTTATGAAGTTTTAACGCTTAAAGAACGTTTTTACTAGTGGACCAGTCGGTAGCTTAGATCACACATGATTTTTTTATCTAATTCTGCTAAAATATTATATATTTTCTTACCTAAGTCTCAATTACATTCAGGTATCTCTTCAAATAAAACTCTTGATTTTATTCTTTAATACATATTTAGATTTTTGATGTACAATATATTCTTTTTCAGAACAAATACACCACGACAGACTATGGAGTTCGGAGGGTATCCCTTCCCTGATGGGACTCCATCTTATCCTACAGGAACATGTTTCTACAAATATTTGAAGTCCTTCGTAAAACACTTTGGCTTAGAAGAAAATATACAGGTTGGTAGGATTTTCTAATAACCTTTCGAACACATTATAGTTACTTCAACTCATTTGTACGCGTAGCTCTATGTGTGGGTGACGTAATGATACCCACACAGCGTCGCCTGTGACGTCACTATCACACATGTAAAATCTGTATGATCACAAAAGTAGATACGCACACATAGTGCCGCGCGCACTTTTCTATATTTTAAACTTTTAATTGATTATTGGAATCATAGTCACTATCATCACTATCACTATCACTACATAGTATAAAACAAAGTCGCCTTTTCTGTCCCTATATCCCTATGTGCGCTTAAATCTTTAAAACTATGCAACGGATTTTGATGCGGTTTTTTCCAATAGATAGAGTGATTCAAGAGGAAGGTTTATATGTATAATACATGCATATACTAAGGCAACATTGCTAATTTTAGAGGTTTCTAACGTGATGTCGTAAATTAACCTATTTTAGCAAAAACGCTGCCTACACCCTACGAGTTAGATCAAATTAATGTACTACAGTATTGTACACCATAAAAAGGTCTACAAAAAAGTCCGCGATGGTATATGTTTATCTTTTAGGGATAACCCACATTAACCATTTTTATTGTTTACTTTTTACGTGAAAAAATGGCTTATTTACGAAGCTATTTTAATCAATACGGCATTAATCCTTGTCGAATTAAGTACCTTAAATACAGTGTGCAATTAATATAGATCAATATGGTTGCATGTACAGCATGTAAATTAAACAAATATTTTCGGAGATATTACAAATTTAAAATTTGCGTTTGCGGCGGGCGGTACCGGCCGAACGGGGCAGTGCGGGGAGATTTGAGCGTTGACTGTTTTCCACATGGCCAACTGTATGTCGCTCTTTCAAGAGTAACCTCAAGAGAAAACATGTTTGTATTGTCTAATGACAAGAAAGCTGTGAACGTTGTGTATAAAGACATCCTGTAATATATTAATTGTTGTAAAAATAAAATAAATACCTAGGTAAAAATGTAAAAAGTAAATAAGTAAAAATGTGTAATGTAATAAAAATTGTTTGAATTTAGATATTCCAAAGATAGCAGGAAATCTTCATAGTAAGTATAGGGAAAGAGGAATTGTTTTACTCCAAATTTAATGCGTGCAGGCCAAGGGCAGTAATGAATGAATCAAAAATACTGGATCGATTTTAATCATGTTTTCATTGAGTGACATAGGCATATATATTTTATGCCCGTGAAAGTCGGAGCGGACCGCTATGTTTTTATATACAACGTTCATAGTTTTTCTGTAGACTGTAGTGTATTTAATTTAGTATCAGCATTGCACCCGTGCGAAGCCGGGGCGGGTCGCTAGTAATTTATAAAGCGGAAGAGTTTGTTTGTTGGTTTGTTTGTTTAAACTTGCTAATCTCAGGAACTATTTTTCCGATTTGAAAAAATCTTTTTTTTGTTGGATAGTCCATTTATGGAGGAAGGTTTTAGGCTATATAACATTACGCTGCGACCAATAAGAGCGAAGCGTCAGTGAGAAATGTTGCAAAAACGGGGCGACTTTCGTTGCGTGCGCTGCATAAATGGTTTAAGTCGCTCAAGAACCACGCGAACGAAGTCGCGGGAACAGCTAGTTAATAAGGATATTAAGAATTATAAAATATGAGTTTACTATTAAGGATAGAGTCTCCGACTTTTTTATACAAATGACACTATAAATTAAGGTTTACCGATTTATCATTGATTTTAAGAAAATATGGAAATTAACTACTGTACCTATTTGTATTGCCGCCAAAATATATTCAATATTTTGCGATAACTCAGCAGAAGTTGCAAACTGGACCAGGTCAATGACTCTTTGTGTTTAGGTATCGACTATCGACAAAAGCTCCAAATAAATAATAATATTTATTGAGCTTCATATATAACAACCGGTTCACCCACCTGCAGCTAAGTGTTTTAAAAATTATAATATTTCTAATGTTATTTTGGAATCTGATCCTTGTTAAAAATATTTAATGGGCAATAATTTCTCAATTTGGTCGGTGGCATTCACCGGTATATGACCAAGCAAACAATATTTAAAAAAACTGATCTTATTTTAAGGCTACAAAAGAAATATAAACAGGCGTAATCCTGTTTTTCAAAACTCTTGCTATTCTTTTTTTTAAATAAAATTATTGTTTTATAGCTTTTAGCATCATATTTTACAAACACAGAAAAGATAAAAAACATAGATTAAAACCTGTATTTAGGCACCCAAGCCCTTAGGAACCGATATTAGACGATACACACATATTATAGCTTTATCGAGTAGGTCATAGTAGGTATCGTACCTACAACCAAAATATCAAAAAGAATTTTGAAGAATCTGTACGTGAGCTCAAATTGCGTTAGCCATTTTTGATTCTTGTCATGTAAATGCGTCCTTAGTGACCTTAATAGTGTGTTATAGTTCCGCAGTTACGTCACGTCGGTGAAATGGGCTAATCGCCAGTGGGCGCTGACGTACATGGACACAGCTGATAGAGAGAACTACACGGTGCCCTGTGACTTCATCATCGTCGCCAGCGGCCAGTACATCAAACCGAAGATGCCCAGTTTCCCGGGAATGGACACTTTCAAGGGTAGGTTCGAAAATAATAATAATAATATAATATCTATGGACGCTTCACACCACGTCAATGTAGCCCTGTGCTAAGTATCCGAAGAACTTGTGTTACAGGAACCAGACAACGGAAATAAATTTAATACTTTTATACTATATTTAAGTTTTTTATTATATTACACATATTTAAGTTTTTTATTATATTATACACAAATTTAATACACATCCATGACCCAGGAACGTTAAAAGCTTTTTGTTCCCTCGGCGGGATTCGAACCCGCGACCTCTCGTTCGAGTACCAACGCGCTCGACCACTGCGCTACGAAGGTCGTCAAGGATTTGACTAGAGAAGAAACGATCAAGCTTTAGTTACCTCTGTTTCAACATCAGCTATAAAGACGATTTTTATAATGCACAAAAATAAAGTCTCTATGCAAGGCGGTACTACTAGCGCCACAATTCTGCATCGCGCTATCGAAGTTTTCTAAGTCCGGCGCTATATATACTAAAAAAATAAAACTAGTACAGTGGGCTTCGGCCTGACCGAGCATACCATCTCGCTTGGTCGGAGATCTCCCTTTGGGGCTTCCACTCGTATTCCCACACAATATTTGACTGTACAAAATTGAATCTATTTAATTGATAATTAGGTACTGAAGTTAGCAACGGAGAGCGGATAGACCGAACGACGGATATACCGAAACTATCTTCCTTGTATTACAAACTTCTAAAACATTCACGATAGCACACTTTTGAATATGTAGACGTTCATTTTATTGTTTCAAACCGCGGAAGTCCAACCTATGACCTGTAGAGTCGAGAGAAAGCGACCTTGCCGATTTACCATGACTACCTATACTACGGACCACGAAGATGTAGAGTTTTTATGTTCAGCCATAAAATAATATTATTATATCCGACAGACGAACGTATTACCCTTTTTCGTAAGTACTTAAGTCTTAGTGGTGGTACGTAATCATGTAGGACAATTGAAGACATAAATGGATGAAGGTGATATGATCGTAAAAAAATTACCCAGAAAATTTACTTAAAACTGTAACTTCAACAATTTAAGATATGATACCTTTAGATTAATGTACTGAATACATTACGACGTATTCTAAACAGTTTGAACTCAATTTTCTCGAAATCAGAAATTTGCGACTTACATAATATCACCTTCATCCATTCATGTCTTCAATTCTAAAAGTGTTTTTTCTAACCTATTTGGAAGTAAAAGATTTTCAATTGTCGTTTATTTTTATCTGTGAATTATAAATTCAATAGTAATTATTATGATTGATCTTAATCACGTTGTATCTAATGAGTTGAACTGATTAAATCTGTGTTTATGTAATATTTTTATCCACGTAGTCACGGAATAAAGAATATAAGAATGTAGTAGCTATTTCAGTTATGTGGTCCATAGCTTTAATTGATAAATATTTATAAAGCTTTAATCTTTAATTACTCGAAGGACAATAAATTACGTCCGCATAAGCGTTCACATTATTGCACAATATTTTTATGACTCTTGATTCCATTTTGTTTTTTAGTAAAATATTTCGAGGTCATAATTCTAGATAATCAAACATATCTAATAGTCTTTACGAATTATATCTCGAATAATATAAATGTAATGTCTGTCTGTCTGTTTCTTCTGTTTTACACATTAACTATGGAGATACGTTGAGTCCCGGGAAGGTACATAGGATATGATTTTAATCCTGAAAAAGTACAGTTTCCCATGGAAAACATATTAAATATTGATTTTTAGTCGGATAACTGGCGGTGTCCGCGCAGGCACACTGACAAAACCTATGAAATAAAGAGTTAATTGAAGTAAATTAGCATGCATCAATTATTTTATGTTATACCTACTATGTTTTCTACTATTTATAATTTGCGTTTGTATTACATAATATGCATGTCTATTATGTAAATACCTGCAGCTACTGCAATAGAATTTTGTAATGGGAACTAACATTTTATGTATATTATGATATCATGCCTTTTTACATCGTTAATGATATTTGACATAAAATGTAGTGAAGCAATGAGAAACGAAAATTGTGTGGCACTTTCGTAACTGAAGAATCACAAAAAAACTGTCATGTAATAATATTAATTAAAGTTGAACTTTGTAGGTACGATTATTATCTACGTTAACTTAATTACTATACTATGTACATATTTAGTAATTATTCCTGATTACTTTAGTAATTAGAAGGTATATTTTCTCGATTGAAACATGAACGAATGTTTACGTACATTTTCCGGGAATAGGATAGGTTGAAAACAAAAGAAAGAATGAACATCTAAGTGGAGCCATTTATGAAAACACAAAATATAGAATAAAAAAAAATCATTATGAAAAATAACTACCAACCATTTTATTATACTACTCTTAAAGGACATTTAAAATAGGAATAGAATATAGTAAAGCTACAAGCCACGTACCTACTTAATGTTGGGGAATCGTGTTCTATTATTCGAGTATCGTCGTTTTTCGTTGTAAATTTTATATATTTTAATATATTACTAGCTGTGCCCGCGACTTCGTACGCGTGGAAAAGTGATTTAGGGCAGCAGTTCAAATACATTTTTAGTTTATGAATACTGTCGTTTGGATATTTAAAATCACTAATTTATAGTAGTTAATGCTTCTTTATACACGGTATTAGACGTGCATAAGCAAAAGAAGTAGGCCAATGGAGTAATGATAATAATTTATTGTCAAATAATGGCCGTTTTTTTCTATGAAAATGCTAACGATTCCTATTACTACCAGCTCGAAAAATGACCGTGTATTATTAACCGACTTCAAAAAAAGGAGGAGGTTCTCAATTCGTCTATGTATAATATTTTTTTTCTTTTATGCGAACGGGACTACTTGATAGTACACTCATATACGCGACGAAGATCTCTGTACTGAGATTTGTATGGACTTTACGCCGCAGCGACTGCAGACGATGATCGTTTTCACACCGACGCTGCGCTGCTGGCGCCGAGCGCCAAATTTTTTAAAAGTCTACTCTCGGTGCGCAATTCCAACTCGGACTTGCCCGGTTTTTTATTTATTAATTACCTACGCTAACAAACATGTAGCCTACTTTGGGACTTTACGGTTAAAGTACTAACTTGCTTTAGACGACAAAATAACAAAAGTCCAAAAGAAAGAAAAAACCCAAGCCGTACCTAGCATAAAAACTAATAAATAAAAATATCATGAAAAACATAAAATCTTACTTATATTGACATAACTTTTCTAATTTAAATGTACCTATGACATCTCATTCATATCTTGAAAAAAAAACTATCCTACGCCTATACTTTATTAATCGTATTTGCAAAACCTAAGTATAATAATAAATTACTTCGCACAAAGTAATAATTATTTTCACTTGTACTGGAAAATAAGTATTACTTTGTGCGAAGTAAATTTAATTGTTCCTTTTAGTTTACCTTTTGAAGTCGTTTTTTTTTTGTTTAAAATTATTTAATTTTCAGATTTTTAGTGATGGGTATAGACTGAGTAACCAAACATATATTTACGAATTGAGAAACCTCCTCCTTTTTTGTAAGTCAGTTAAAAATATTATGTTGGTTATTTCATGTTACAATCTACCTTTGTGCCAAGTTTCATTTAAATACGTTGAGTAGTTTGGCTAAAATAAGGTCAAATATGTAGCTACAATTTTTTGAAGATCCCACGGGAACCCTTTCGTTTTTCGGGATAACAATTTCCAATAATGCTCTTCAGGTCATAAGCTACCTGCCTGCCGAATTTCATTTAAATACGTTGAGTAGTTTGGCTGAAATACCGTCAAATAGGTAGCTACAATTTTTTGAAGATCCCACGGGAATCCTGTCGTTTTTCGGGATAACAATTTTCAATAATGCTCTTCAAGTCATAAGCTACCTGCCTGCCGAATTTCATTTACATACGTTGAGTAGTTTGGCTGAAATACCGTCAAATAGGTAGCTACAATTTTTTGAAGATCCCACGGGAACCCTTTCGTTTTTCGGGATAACAATTTCCAATAATGCTCTTCAGATTATAAGCCACCTGCCTGCTAAATTACATTTAAATACGTTGAGTAGTTATGGCTGAAATACCGTCAAATAGGTAGCTACAATTTTTTGAAGATCCTACGGGAACCCTTTCGTATTTCGGGATAACAATTTCCAATAATGCTCTTCAGATCATAAGCTATCTGCCTGCCAAATTTCATTTAAATACGTTGAGTAAATAAGTTTGGCTGAAATACCGTCAAATAGGTAGCTACAATTTTTTGAAGATCCCACGGGAACCCATACGTTTTTCGGGATAACAATTTCCAATAATGCTCTTCAGGTCATAAGCTACCTGCCTGCCGAATTTCATTTAAATACGTTGAGTAGTTTGGCTGAAATACCGTCAAATAGGTAGCTACAATTTTTTGAAGATCCCACGGGAACCCTGTCGTTTTTCGGTATAACAATTTCCAATAATGCTCTTCAGATTATAAGCTACCTGCCTGCCAAATTTCATTTAAATACGTTGAGTAGTTTGGCTGAAATACCGTCAAATAGGTAGCTACAATTTTTTGAAGATCCCACGGGAACCCTTTCGTTTTTCGGGATAATAATTTCCAATAATGCTCTTCAGGTCGTAAGCTACCTGCCTGCCAAATTTCATTTCATTCCATACAGTGGTTTTAGCGTGATGCGACGACAAACATTCCCATATGGACAGACAGACAGACAGACAGACAGACAGACAGACAGACAGACAGACAGACAGACAGACATTTTTTTCAAAAATGCTATTTTTAGGTTCTGTGGCTTATATAGACCCCCTTTTTTTAATTTTCACTTAAATATTCTTAATGTACAGACATGACCCCTCTACAGATTTATTATATGTACTAGCTGTGCCCGCGACTTCGTACGCGTGGAAAAGTGATTTAGGACAGCAGTTCAAATACATTTTTAGTTTATGAACACTGTCGTTTGGATATTTAAAATCACTAATTTATAGTAATGCTGCTTTATAGACGGTATAGAAAGAAGTAGGCCGATGGAGTAATAATAATAGTTTACTGTCAAATAATGGCCGTTTTTGTCGTGAATGTTTTGAGGTATTTTTTCTATGAAAATTCTAACAATTCCTACTACCAGGTCGAAAAATGACCGTGTATTATTAACCGACTTCAAAAAAAGGAGGAGGTTCTCAATTCGTCTGTATGTATAATATTTTTTTTTCTTTTATGCGAACGGGACTACTTGATAGTACGCTCATATACGCGACGAAGATCTCTGTACTGAGATTTGTATGGACTTTACGCCGCAGCGACTGCAGACGATGATCGTTTTCACACCGACGCTGCGCTGCTGGCGCCGAGCGCCAAATTTTTTAAAAGTCTACTCTCGGTGCGCAATTCCAACTCGGACTTGCCCGGTTTTTTATTTATTAATTACCCACGCTAACCAACATGTAGCCTACTTTGGGACTTTACGGTTAAAGTACTAACTTCCTTTAGACGACAAAATAACAAAAGTCCAAAAGAAAGAAAAAACCCAAGCCGTACCTAGCATAAAAACTAATAAATAAAAATATCATGAAAACATAAATCTTACTTATATTGACATAACTTTTTTAATTGAAATGTACCTATGACATCTCATTCATATCTTAAAAACAAACTATACTACGCCTATACTTTATTAATCGTATTTGCAAAACCTAAGTGTAATAATAAATTACTTCGCACAAAGTAATAATTATTTTCACTTGTACTGGAAAATAAGTATTACTTTGTGCGAAGTAAATTTAATTGTTCCTTTTATTTAATTTTCAGATTTTTAGTGATGGGTATAGACTGAGTAGGGATAATTCTCGAATGATCAGACGACGATTATTTGAGGATGGAAAATGAAAAACAAAAACGATTAGATAAAAAAAATTGTAGAAAGAGAAAAAGTCCAGCGCGAATTTTTTTAACATATATATATATATATAAATATATAGCATACTGCTGCTCTGGCGTAAGCCAGATATTATAGATCCAGGATATGGTGCAAAACTATTAACTAACTATTTGGTAACATATGCTTAGACTCCTTCAGAAAAAATCAAAATCAATATATTATTCCACATAAATTTTGAGGATTTCCTTCGATTCCTCACGGATCCCATCATCAGGTCACCATTTGGTGACAATGGGATCAAATTTAAATTATACCCTACACAACATAAAAAATTTTTAAAATCGTTTCAGAAACGATGAAGATATCAGCGAAGAAACAAAAAAAAAACAAACATATATTTACGAATTGAGAAACCTCCTCCTTTTTTGTAAGTCGGTTAAAAATATTATGTTGGTTATTTCATGTTACAATCTACCTTTGTGCCAAGTTTCATTTAAATACGTTGAGTAGTTTGGCTAAAATACCGTCAAATATGTAGCTACAATTTTTTGAAGATCTCACGGGAACCCTTTCGTTTTTCGGGATAATAATTTTCTAGTAATGCTTTTCAGATCATAAGCTACCTGTCTGCCAAATTTCATTTAAATACGTTGAGTAGTATGGCTGAAATACCGTTAAATAGGTAGCTACAATTTTTTGAAGATCCCACGGGAACCCTTTCGTTTTTCGGGATAACAATTTCCAATAATGCTCTTCAAGTCGTAAGCTACCTGCCTGCCAAATTTCATTTAAATACGTTGAGTATTTTGGCTGAAATACCGTCAAATAGGTAGCTACAATTTTTTGAAGATCCCACGGGAACCCTTTCGTTTTTCGGGATAACAATTTCCAATAATGCTCTTTAGGTAATAAGCTACCTGCCTGCCAAATTTCATTTAAATACGTTGAGTAGTTTGGCTGAAATGCCGTCAAATAGGTAGCTACAATTTTTTTAAGATCCCACGGGAACCCTTTCGTTTTTCGGAATAATAATTTCCAGTAATGCTTTTCAGATCATAAGCTGCCTGCCTGCCAAATTTCATTTAAATACGTTGAGTAGTATGGTTGAAATACCGTCAAATAGGTAGCTACAATTTTTTTAAGATTCCACGGGAACCCTTTCGTTTTTCGGGATAAAAATTTCCAATAATGCTCTTCAAGTCGTAAACTACCTGCCTGCCAAATTTCATTTAAATACGTTGGGTAGTTTGGCTGAAATACCGTCAAATAGGTAGCTACAATTTTTTGAAGATCCCACGGGAACCCTTTCGTTTTTCGGGATAACAATTTCCAATAATGCTCTTTAAGTCGTAAGCTACCTGCCTGCCAAATTTCATTTCATTCCATACAGTGGTTTTAGCGTGATGCGACGACAAACATTCCCATATGGACAGACAGACAGACAGACAGACAGACAGACAGACAGACAGACAGACAGACAGACAGACATTTTTTTCAAAAATGTTATTTTTAGGTTCTGTGGCCCTTATAGACCCCCTTTTTTTAATTTTCACTTAAATATTCTTAATGTACAGACATGACCCCTCTACAGATTTATTATATGTATAGATAGATATTGTATAATTTTTTTCTATATGCCTTTATATATTGTTTGACAATCTGGCCCTAACTCAATGAAACAAATCAAAAATCTCATTGAATATCACTAATGTTGTAAACATCAAATATTATTTTACAGGAAAAATCATCCACAGCCACGACTACAAAGATCCGGCGACTTACGCCGGTCGCCGGGTCCTTCTTCTGGGTTCCGGTGCGTCAGGCCTCGACCTGGCCATGCACCTCAGCAATGTCACCGACAAACTGGTCCACAGCCATCACAGAAAGTACAACGAACCCAACTTCGGCGACCGATATGTGCGGAAACCGGACATCAAGGCGTTTACCTCAAATGGCGTTATCTTCGAAGACGGCACGTTTGAGGAAATCGACGATGTTATATTTTGTACAGGCAAGTTATTGAACCGCCTACTGTTATTTTTTGGTACCGTATAATAAAATACCATAATGGGCACAATTTACTATTTCACAGAAGGTTAATTTTTTTTGTGCTACAGTAGATATTAGAATTATAAAATAGAGACGAATGCATCTTTTATCCACAAGTAAAACGGAATTTCATATGCATACTATATTGCAAGATCTCTATCTATCTTTTACTAAAAGTTAAATTTTAGTTAAAGGAAAAATAGTTTAATAGTTTCTTTCTCCTTCTAGATAACATGTTTACCATCATTTACAATAATCTCTTTCTTCTTCCAGGTTACTTCTTCAGCCACCCGTTCGTGGACAAGAGCTCCGGACTAACTCTCTCCGGCAAGTTCGTGTTGCCGCTGTACCGACACATGGTCAACATCAGGCACCCCAGCATGACCTTCCTCGGTGTGGTCAATGTGGTCATCACGAGGACCATGGATGTCCAGGTTAGCTTAACAGTCCTTGAAATGTATTCTGGATTTGGATAAGTTGCCGTGTGAACTTCAATGCTTTAGATTTGGACAGAAAAACATATTTTAGGAAGCAGATTTTGTGTTCGTCATATTTATTTTTATAACCAATTTAAATATTGAAGGCTGAAATATGTTCATATTTAGTTATTTGCTGTAACCATTTTATTATTCCCGGGGTACTAGCCCGTTCTGATTTGACATTTTGTCATTACAATTTTGCGGCCCCCGTTTTGTTTGGGGAGAGAAACAGGAACACTTCCTACTCGTGCGTTATTCCTCTGTTGATTTTATCTGTTGCACCCGCAATGAAGTTTATCAGAGACAATACACACGCCCAATAGATTCAACATATTCCTCAGACACCCCTGACATGATCAAACAATATTTTGTGACTGGTTCCTACTGTCAATCCTGGCTACACAGAAGTCGCAGTAGTGGAAATGTGTGGTGAGCCTACTCGTCTAAAATATTGTAAGAAAACATTTTCATTGCTATTTAGACGTGTCTACATCTTGCGTACGAGTATCAGATAGATTTATGTGGTGAAAAGATTTTCTATACCTACTTACGAAAGTGTTTTGGTACCAAAAACATCTACTTACAGGCGGAGTACGTAGCGTCGCTGATCGCGGGTAAATTCAAGCTGCCATCCCAAGAGGACATGCTAAAGGTTTGGCTGGACCACGTCCACACGCTGCAGAACAACAACAAGAAGATAGTCGATGTCAACACAGTCGGAGACGATATGGTAAATATCACGACATTATTTTACAATGTAATGGCCTCTTTTCGTTTGTGTTTCTATGGTTCCACCAATACCCACATTATATAGCAGAGTCGGTGTTGGTTGAACTCACATTGACACAGAGTTTCTCATCGTCATAATTTTATCTTGTAGCAGAATCATTGTTATATTTACAAGGTACAAATTTATATAATTGAAATATAATTTCTTACCTGCGTCGACGTCCGTATAATTATGGTATTTCGATACGTATAACGTCGTAATATAACGTCTGTAGGATTATGGTATTTCGATAATACCTTAATTATATTATATAACAATACCTAATTGGCCCTTCGACTATTGTAAGTTTAGACTAAAACGGCTCTATTACAGATTTTTAGTAGAAGGCTACTTCTGAATAATTCTTCCCCAGCCAGACATTGTGACAAAACTGTACCAACCTTTGATTGCAATACTTAATTGCGCAAAGGTTGTGAGTATGACCTATAAAATAGGTACCAAGTAGTATAATTAACTTCCAACACGTGTAGGCTCTAATGTTTCTCAATGCTTCATCTGTTTATTACTTAGATTTGTACATCTTTGTCTTCCTTCGATAGTAAACAATAGTATCTATGTATATTTTAATTAGGACAAGTTTAGGCACATGTAGGTATTATAGATGATTTCTACTTTTAATGCGCCCTTAAACTTCAAAGACGGCCATGAACTTCGCGGTTTTATAATGGCAAATCGTGACTAACACTAACATTATGATTTTACTACGAGCTAATAAGATACGTGACCGGATTGCTTCTCGGTGAGACACTGACTAAACCTTAATAAATTATTATCTACTGAGCAGGAAATAGACGTTAAACACGGTACATCCTAACTTATGCCCACTTGCGCCAATTTGGGTTAAATTCAGGGACTAACTCTGGGTTTCTTTTTTAACACAAACTTGCGCAGATGGGCCTTAATAAAGTACCTACCTGTAACAATAAAATAGAATATTGCGAAAAATTGCAATTTATAAATTTGAACTTCGATCTGTTAATACAGATTGTATTGTTGATCTACGAATTTAAAACCTAGGTCGGCCTCATTGTATTTCCTTAATTCATGTGCATCTTTACATTCAGTGTCAAGAGTAAATAAAATATAACATTATTACTAATCTAATTATAATTAGCATGTTTTAACTGGTAACTTTTTAATTGCCTTTTGCCTCCGTGGTCTAGTGGTTCAGAGCTTCGCTCTCGACCCGGCTGTCGTGGGTTCGATTCCCGCGTTGAAACAACAAAAAATGTTGTTTTCAGGTTTGGTTAGGACGATGCAGGCTGATCACCTGATTGTCCGACAAGAAAGATGCGTCGGATGGGCATGTAAAAAGTCGGTTTACCGTCCCACTGGGTTATGAGAGTAATAGGAAGAGAGAGTGTCTTTGTGTATTGCGCACACACTTGGGCACTATAAAATAACTCCTGCGTAACTGGCCTGATTTCAATGAAATCGGCTACCGACACCGAAATCGGTGAGGGGAGCTATTATATTTTTAATTGCGTAAAGTATCATGTGCCTATCTGAGCCATTAAATAATCCGAATCAGTAATTAATTTGTAGCTCAGACAATTATTACCAATTAATTAAAAAAGTGACTGTTGACAAATAACCAAATGTTGATGTTCAATTAATTTTTTTTTGATTTTATACATACATCCTAAGGTCGTCTAGTAGAAAATGCCCCTTGTGTATTGTATAAAAAACATGTCATCTAATGGACCATTCTAACTCCAATGTCACATCTCCAGGACTACTACTTCGCGAACCTGACAGCGGAGGCGGGCGTGTCCCGCGTGGCGCCCATATACAAGGAGATCAGGGACTTCAACGCGGCGAACAGACTGGACGACCTACTCAACTACAGGGATTATGACTACGAAGTTCTCAACCCGTACGACTACCGCCGGTCGTACGTAGGCGGCGGCGAGCGCAGCGCACACTGTCCCATCGAGATATAGTTTTAACAGATAGAGACTGGACTAGGCTTTCAGGCAGTCTTTATTGGCTTACATATTATTAAAGGGAACCCAACGGCCGTTCTTCCGTACAAAAACAGGGAACAGGAAAAAATGGACGTACTAATGGTATACCATTAGTACGTCCATTTTCTCCTTTTTTATAAATAATTTATTAAAAGATCGGCTGTTCAAACATCGAGAAAACAAATTGGAGTACATTGTATGTTAAAATCGGAACATAGGAACAGATTAAGCCTTTTTTTATATAATTTACAAATATCTATTTTACATTTCTCTAGACCGTGGTGTTTCCTCTTAAGTTCACCTATCCCATAAAATTAATCTCCATAGTTGTAATTATATGCTATAGTTTATTATTTACTTTGTGGCTATAGGTAAAAAACTTTACTTCGACTATGCGCGAATGTGAGTTGAGCCTTACAGTTTCCATTTGTGCAACCGTCTTCTCTGTATCATATTTCATATATTGATAATGTATAGAGTAAACCTTACCACTAAGTAGATAATAAAACCTTACCTTTGGCATCCTAAAATAAAATATTTTATGCCCCATACAATGGAGAGAGAAAAAAATCTCCTTCATCTTGTTGGGTATCAAATTAAATTATTATAATTAAATAGTATGAACAAAATAAAAAATATATATTTTTGTACTTAGCTTAAAATAATTTAAATAATTTACCTACTCAGTACTGGTACTACAAACGAATGCGTATGAAATAAGATTTATTGAAATAAAATGTTACCAATTTTAGAATAAGTGTACGTAAATTATAAGAAAATAAAACTTAACAATCATTAACATACATTTTGATTTAATACATAAATAGTTTTTTTTTCTACTGGGCAATAATTAATATAAATGTTGTGATCCTTCGTTCTAACTTAAGGAGCGAACTTGTATTTATATATAATATCCTTTTCATCGATCAATTTTCTCGTAAAGTTATCGTTATCCAGAACAGTGTAATTATAATTTCTGAACGTGTACAAATTCTCTAATTTAGCTTCGGTGTCGATGACGCGTATTTTGGTCATGACCGGAGGAACTCTATCTATTCCTGACTCGTTTGAGAGATTTTCGTAGTATTCATCCTGTAAAAAATAAAATAATTTTTTTTCAGTACTAACTTTTTTTAAAAAATATTAAAAAAAATTAAGTTAACCCCACAATTTCCAGGAATGAGAATCAGCTTTAAAAAAAACTACATCAAAGTCGGTGGATCCGTTTGGGAGCTACGACACACTCACACACACTATTCGAACTTATAAGACCCCTTTGCTTTTATTGGGGGTTAAAAATAGCCATCATTTCTAGCTGATATTCTGAAAAAAGTCATGGTGAGCACTGCGCGTAGTTTTTAGACTTGGAGCGCTTTTAATGATCGAAAATATTTCTTTACTTCTTTTTGTGCAAGGAAATGGATGTCAGATATCGGCCGTCCTCTAGAACGAATTGCATCAGCTCTCCTCTGCCATTCCTCCATCATCTTCTCTCTGGGCGGCAGAGTGAAGTTCCCTTTGGCCAGTGCAGTTGCATACCGCGCCTGTAACAATAACATACGGCATAATCAGTGTGTAAATATTTTTTTTACTAAGGAGTAAATAAATTATTGTACGCATTAAGCAAGCAGTATACAAAGTTAATTATATTAGTAAACAATAAAATAAGCTATTTATTATTACTTAAAGTAAGCTAGGTACATATACCAGCATTATAATAAGAAAGAGAGGGACAGACATCACGCTCGTGATCGCGAATCGTGATATTTTAACCAGCCAGAGTGCGAGGGTGATATAATTATATCAGTCCCTCTCTTTCTCTCCGATTGATGTTTCACTAATTAGTGCTCAATATGGATAGCTTGAATGCCATGCAGCCCATAGACAGCCAAAGTTAAGTAAAATAAGAAAAAATACTTGTAATTTTCCTACCTGCGCATCGATGGCGACGACCACGCACGCGCGGACTACCAGACTCATCAACACCATGCTGGGCTGGTTGATGTTGACCATGTACTGGTACAGCGGCGTCACGCTGCGGGGGTGGATGTCCAGCCCGCAGCTCTCGTCCAGAAACGGATAGTAGTATTGGTAACCTGGGATATTTCAGGGAAGATACAGAATAGAGTAAACAAAGTGTGTTAAACTTTGCTTAGTTTGAGTTCGCCGCGTAATTCGCATATCGTCGCTTTACCTTCACAACCTCGTATCTATAAAACTTCTATGTGTCAGAAGTTCTTATTACTATTTATTATTTAAATTACAATATTTTATTCACATCCGTTTTACAAAATCTAACCTTAAACCAAGTACCTAGAAGACTTATTGTAATCTTAGATAATAATTTTATATTTTATTATGACATGGATATTGTTTTAAATGAGTTTCAGTTATGTACAGTATGTCATCTAAAATCAATATCATAATAAAATCTAAAATTATTAAGTGTTTTGACTCTACCAAAAAGTTGTAGTTTTATAGATACGAGGTTGTGAAGGTAAAGCAACGGTATTTAATTTTTGAGGCACAATATATTTATATCTGTGAACTGTTTTTGACAGATGGACACGGCAGGGCACGTCACTGGTTTTTTGTAAAACGGATGTGAATAAAATATTGTAATTTAAATAATAAATAGTAATAAGAACTTGTGAAACAAAAGCTTCGAATGTGATTTCTCTTTTCAGGGTGTAAAAACTTCCGATACTTTGGTATATGACTATACTATGTTTTATCATTTATCAGAAATGTATTTTTTGTTAGTGGAAGCAGTCTTTCACCTGTATAATATAAGTGCTTATTTAGTTTCATTATCCTCATTGCTCATAGATATGAGTAGTTACGTATTATAAATACGCCAGTCAGAAATAGATCTACTATCTAGTGTGTGTTAAACATTTACTTTCCTCGTCTGCGTGTTTTTTGACTTTAGTGCATTATATAGGTAATTTACTTACGTACTACGCTGTACCTATTAATTTTTAATTGCTCATTCGGCTTTTGGTTAATATATGGTAGTATAAGGTACTAATCAATTCACAAAGCGTAATTTGTATTTTCAGTTTATTCTTAAGCAAAGAGCGAGCTATACAAAAAAAACCTAACGAGTACTCGGCTTTAAACTCACCTGTACAAAAGATGACGTCATCTATCTCCTCGTATGTACCATCGACGAACGTCACGCCAGTCTCATTGAACTCCTTCACGTCGGACTTTTTAATGAAGTGCGGAGGAAACTTCGTCCGGAAGTTGACCATAGAGTGGTGGCTGTGGAACAACGTCTTGCAGACTTCGGCCACGTCCATGCCGATGTCCATTCCGGACGGACCCGCGCCGACGATGAGAACCGTTCGACCCGCGTAGCGATCTGGCTCTCTATAGTCATGACTGTGGATGACTGTTCCTAAAACATTTATAGATAAATGCTACACTTACATGGCTTTCCATTGCTGATTATACTTATTTACATTTCTTAAAAAAAAAACTTTAGATTTTAAAATAGGATAAAGATACCAACTAGAGATATTCTATGCAGGAAAGATTTTTTTACAACATAGGACAACTAAATGAAGATAATTATTATTAACTATTTTTTCAGCTATGACATCTACAGCTGAACAAAGCTTCCCAAAAGTTTTTCACGGAGGGCAGTTGCATATACTCGTAACGCTTTATTATCCGGCGGGTTGGCGGGCACCGTTTTTACATCGAAATGCATTAAAATATCACCTCGTAGGTATCTACGTCTAAAGATTTCCTTTTTTTTTCCTTCCAATTTCCACTTACCATTGAATTTTTTAGTACCGGGAATATTTGGTAGAAGAGGCGTAGTAGTATGCCCCGTGCCAACGAAAACAAAATCGTAGTCTTCGACAAACATCTCCTTAGTGACTATGTTTTGATACTCGACCCTCCAAGTATCTTCAACTCTTGATACTAAAATCACGTTGTACCGAAACTGAAAGAAAGTTGTTTGGAAAGATACAAGTAGATTTTATTAATTTAAGATTAAGAGATACTGTCTATTATACAAGGAACATTATATGCATTTGTCACCTTCGTGGTCTAGTGGTTAAGAGCTTAACCCTCGGAGGACTTAGGATTGATTCCCACGTTAGCACAAAAAAGTCTTTTTTAAGTTTGGTTAGGATGCAGGCTGATCACCTGATTGTCTGACAAAAAAGATGTTGCGTCAGATGGCCATGTAAAAGATCTGTGCCAGATCTCTCGCCAGTCGTGTCGGGTAATCGTCCCGCTGTGCTAAGATAGTGAAGGAAGAGAGAGTGCCCCTGTATATTACGCACAACTTGGGCACTATTAAAATAGGCCGTGCATAGCTGGCCTGGTTTCAAAAAACCAGCCACCGGAATCGGTGTGGAAGCATATTATATACTTACTTTTATGTGTGGTTTCAAATCAAAATGATTGACATAATCGAGAATATAATTATAATACTGGTTCCACGTCGGATAAGACGGCAGCTCTTCAGGAATTTTATATCCTCTGAGTTCCATTGTAGGCTTTGGCAAATTGGTTCTGAAAATATTCAGTTTTCATTTAAAGTAGCGCGTGACTTTGTACGCAATATAAGTTAGTAGAAGTTTCAGAAAAACCGTACATTTTGCTACAAAGTAGTCTATTTAAAGTATCATCTACTATCGTACCAATTCCATTCAGAAGTTAACACGTTATATAAGTTAGGATTGTGGTAACCCATTCTAGTTAGAAGTACGACCGGGGTGTTTTATCCTTAGTAATAACACAAAACCATCTAGTTTCTCGCACTTTATTAATTGCATTAAGAGCCGATTTTTCAATCGTCAGATAACTTTTATCTGTTGAATAAACATGTGACTTTGACATTTGTTCCATACAAAATCTGCCAAATGATAAAAGTTATCTGATGATTGAAAAATCGGCCCTAAGAAGCCTAAGTATCTAGGTAGGTAACAATTTAGTTCCACTCATAGATTAATAACACCTTTTTTTTGTCGAGAAAATGCTTTTGAGCATCCCACAGAGGACGGGGATCCTATCTGTGGGTTTGTGAGTCTCTGTTGCGCCCTAAGAGATGGCCTTGTTGGTCACGGGATCGCGTGAGTACACACCGCGAAGATTAGCGAAGATAACACCTAGAGTCTTCAGTCTTTTGAAGCTACTATAGTGCGTCCGAGATAAATTTAACCCTAACCTAAACAAAGCCGTCTATGACACAACCATAGATTAGTCAATGATGCTAATTGGGCAATATTCATGCAATGATTATTGTTGGCTACATAAATCCATAGACTATAGACTATATTCTACAATCGGCAGTGTCAAAGTTATTATTCTATTTGCCGCGGGGCGTCTTTGATAGAATTGTATTGATATTTTAAATTTGTTTCAGTCAGAATTATTGTTTCTTTTGTATATTTTAAATATCATTTACCAATTACCTCAAGTGTTTGTACATGCTGGTGTACAGAGGCAGGCCGTACTCATCAGTCCCAACCCTAGGGTCGTATCGCCATGTACCGCCGACGTGAGTTGACGCCTCTAATACTGTGAAATCAATCCCCTCTTCTTTTAAATATTTAGCCGAAGTTAGCCCAGCTAACCCAGCACCGATAACACATACACGTGTCTTTTTCTGAAAATTCAAACAAAATCATTTTGTAGATTCCTATACTTTGGTATGTCAAATAACTCAAAAAAATATATTAGCACAGTTTATCAGGCGAGATATTATTTATTATCAAAAAGATTTTAATACAAAAATAGTAACATAAATATGCACTGTGACTGTCAGTGTAAAATATTTAATAGGCAGTATGGTCTACAACCATGGCCTCTACATCATGCACGAACTTATTAAAAAAAACATTGACACAAAGGGGAACCGCTCTGACGTTAGCAACTTACTGAGAAGAAGAAGAAGTTCCTAAATCGCAATCAGCTGAATGCTAATACTTACTTTAATTCTAGGTATTAATGTCTATTTTGTTAATCTGATAATATAACAACGATATTATTAAATAGTGTAAAAAATTAGGTACTGTGCAATGTGCATTTGATATTTTCGTGTTTTCATTTCGTCCTTTTGGAATATATGAGCCTATCACTTACCATGTTTAGGATATTGAATCCTTATTATTCTTCGCATAAGTTTGCTGGAGGCAATGGTTTAATTTTAATCTTAGCTGCTAACTGTCTAATTTAAATAATTTACTATATTCATTACAGATATATAATACTAATAATTAAAAAACTTGCACGCAAGGTGTTAATAGTAAACAAAGATGCTTTAGACTAACGTGATTTGCATAATTTAGTCGTGTACAAGGTACGTTTCTATATCTACATAATATTACATTATCGAAACAAATTACTAGCTTATCTGTTGGTACAGTATAAACAATTTAGTTAACTATGTTTTGTCATCATCATTACTAATACGATAATAAGTCTTTATAGAAGAGGCGGTAAAAAGTACAAAAATGACCGCTCAAAAAAAAAAAAACTACAAAGCTGCTACTAAGAACATTAATTGTATAATATTTTATACTTTGTGTTGGTTTCAGTTTTAAGCGCAGTTTCTTTTGTTTTTTACTTTTTTGTAATTTTTTAAGTAGGTAAAGTCTCTAAAGTAAACCAGTAGGATCAGTTTATCCGTTTGGTAGCTACGATGCTATAGACAGACTGACAGACATACACACACAAAATTTTTAAAACATCCTCCTTTTGTGTCCAGGGCAAATTATAAATGCAAAGAAGCTTCTAAATAATTTGCCGAATAGAAACAACATCATCCATGTATGTACATCGTAGAACGAAAATGTTTAAAAGTAAAACAAAAATATTCATAAAATAAAAACTACAAGGTCAAACTATGTAATTTTTTTAGGAGTAACATAAAAAATAGACCGAATTACAAACCTTCTTATTTGGAAGTCGGTTAAAAAGACTGAAATGAAATGAATTATTGCGTTTTACGTTTACGTAACTATAATATACGCGACCTCGACCATGTATATTCGATCTACAATACAAAATCAAATAGTCAGGGTTCCCCCATTCATTGTTTTTACTTGATTAGTATCAAGCTAATTTTCCGTGAGTAGCTTCATTTTGATGAGTCGCCTAATAATTTCTTGGACGGAACTCTTGTTTGTGGTAGCTAACAGAGGATATATAATCAAGGATAGAGTTCGATTTGGCGATTCTAAAATATCTATTAATAATCGAATATGTTTTAGTTAAGTTTCAAGATATTCTAAAATCTAAATGATTCGAAAAAATATTTGTCCGACAAAATCCATGATTTGATCAAAGAGTTTCCCCCTCTCCAACATGTATGGATAACGAGGTCATCATAAATTATTAGTAACCAGCTGATTTTCTTTTTATTGCTTAATTAATATTAATGTAATTTAACAGACATACTCAGAATTACGAAATACTCATCCTACGCTCAGAAAATGTAAAAACCACGAGACCATTTTCCTCATAGTAACTCATTTACTGTAGGACAAAAATATTATTTAATAGTGTTCTCTGTTCAAATTAAACAACGTCCTAAAAAAATAGGTAGGTAGTCCGACATAAATAGTATTTTTTTTTTTTTTTCTACTTGGAACATAAGTTATAATGAAAAAATATTTTTAACCCATCTTCAGCGAAGCCAAAAAAAAGGTTAATAATGACTTTGTTTGGTCCCAGAGAAAATTCACTAATAAAACTGTTTATTCGTTACCTTATTTTCCAACAAATAACAATATACTGCTATGCTACCTACATCTTTCGAGCATAACCATGAGTATAATATAAGCGTGTACACATTACTCGCAAAATGTATAAATTTTCTTCTTAGTTAATTGATTTATTTATTAAACAATTAATATAAATAAAAAATATTTCTGGCATTATTATTTCTCTCTCACTTATTTAAATTACAATTATCTTACCTTTGTATATGCACTTGTGTCTATATTATCAATCTGCGTCGCACACAACACGAACAAGAATACAGCTACACACTTCATTTCGCCAGAAATTAAATTAATACACTGTACCCCAATACCTATACTTTAGTTCCGAATAAGTAAACAGTTATTATACTTATAAATTGAATTTCAATAATTTATAGGGAACAGCTAACCACAAGCGGCTAATATGACGTGACTGATAATACGGTCATATGGTCTAATTAGTTATATTACATATTAGTGAAGCAAACTGTATAATCTGTTATGTAACAAATCAAAATATAAGCGGAAATATTACACTTCCGATTATATAAACAAATACCAAGGCTCACTTGCGCCAGCTAGAGTTTAATCAATCAACCCTTTGTTGCTTTAAATTAATTTAGGAAATTTAAATTAATATAGTAATATTAAAGGACTATCTATGGGGTTATTAATTTAGCCATACTAGTTCAAGCTCTGGATATCTATGTTTTATATAGGCTACTTTTAAAGTGGAAGAAAGAGTTCTTCTCTTTCTTCCCCTTTGGGAAGAAAGAGTTTTTCTCTCTCTTCCCATTTGGGAAGAAAGAGTTCTTCTTTTTCTCCCCCTTTGTGGGTGCGGTGGAGTTTTGGGGTAGTGGGTGGTAAGTGGCCAATGGTCATGAAATAAAACACATTTTAAATACCTAAATTTAATAATAGCTTTTAAAATATTATATCACAATTCACAACATATATACCTACTCGTATATAACTACGGACGTGGGGTGATCTGTGAACCTTATATATTCGTCATGTCTGTCCGTCTGTCCGTCCGTATGTCACAGACACTTTTTTCCGAAACTATAAGAACTATACTGTTGAAACTTGGTAAGCAGATGTATTCGGTGAACCGCATTAAGATTTTTACACAAAAATTAAAAAATAAAACAATACATTTTTGGGGCTCTCCATACATATATAATAGAACTGAAACAAATTGTTTTTTTTTATCGAACCCGCACATGGGGTTTCTATGAATAAGTCATCAAAAAGGTTTTTTAATATAATTTTTCTACTAACTGAATAGTTCGTGCGTGAGACGCTTCAGTGGAAAAATGTATCCCCTCTGTAATTTTTAAAATAAGGGAATGATAAATGTAAAAATAATATATAATGTACATAGCCATGCAAACTTCCACCAAAATTGGTTTGAACGAGATCTAATAGTTCGTTTTTTTATACGTTATAAATCGTAAACCGCATATTTTTACCTTTCATTCAATCACAAGAAAAACATTTAATTTCATAAACATAAACCTTATATTTTGTAACGCGCTGCCGCCTTGGCTACATTTTTTTCTCGTTTTGTTCGGAAATCTTCGGGCGCGAATACGACTTGTATTGACCGGGTTTTTTTTAAATAATAACGCTTATAATAATATTACTAAATTAAAAATAAAAATAAACTCGAATTAGCGTGTAACATTCCTATCACACACACAAACAACCCGATGGCTTTGAAGACATGAGCCGAGTTGGAACTCGGCTTTTTTGGTGGACCAAAAAAAGCTAAAACACTCTCGACTGATATTCGACCTTTAAAAAGAAAACCACATTAAAATCGGATCATCAGTTTGGGTGCTATGATGCCACAGACAGACGCATACATATTTACACTTACACGTCCAACTTATAACACCCCGTCATTTTTGGGTCGGGGTTTAAAAATTACATTACATTACATTACATTAACTACTACACACACTACCTCAAATGAATTTTTGTTAAATTAATACACCTATTTATATATCTTAATCTTAATTCTGTAGTGAAGTAAATCAATAGTAAATATGTGACATATTTATATGTATCAAATCCTATCTAAATTATTTAATTCCTAGTTATTTTAATTATTTTTTTGTTAATGTTTATACTACTGTGTACAGAATCAACATGGGAATTACTAAAAAACCAAATATGGAAGTCGTATCAAAGTATTACCATGAGGCGACAATTGAAATCACGTTGCAAACAACTCTGGATGTCAGAAGAAACCTGGAAAGTCGTACGAACGAGAAAATCCATTAAGGCTAACGGCATATCAAATCATTATGACAGAGAAAAATACTCAAAGTTTAACAGGATGGTTCAAATGCATTGTCGGCGTGATAAAAATCTTTTTATAGAACGAATTTGTGCAGAAATAGAGGAACACGCAAATAAAGTACAAAATGCAGACTTATTTAAAAAATTAAATGGGTTATTGAGAATGAAAACGGCACGCCTTTACACGATCTTACAGCAATAGCAGAAAGATGGCGAAATTATTGCCATAAACTTTATAAAAACCCTGAAGAACCATCGAAAACATCTAATATTGTCTGGGACAATCTGACACTTGAACCTCCTATATTACTATCAGAAGTAACGGTAGCCATAACCGCACTTAAATAAAAAAGAGCTTCTGGTCCAGATCACACAAATGCTGAGATTTTAAGCACCATGGGCCCCACTGCGATACAATTCTTTCATGTTTATGCAACGATATATGGCAAACTTGTGTGGCCTAAGGACTGGACACAATCTGTTATTTTGCCACTGCATAAGAAAGGATACATCTAAATGTGACAATTACAGAACCCTGGCACTTACATCTCATGCTAGCAAAGTACTTGTATATATTATAAACACTCGTCAATAATTTCTAAATATCTGTCAACTGATATATCTTGTGTTTCGTAGATTACACCAAGGCCTTCGACTATGTTGTATGGTCGGACCTGTGGAGAGTATTAAAGGAGCTTGGCGTTCCACATCACCTTATTGCCCTTATTCGGACGCTATATGAGAACAATAAAGGTGTTGTCAGAATTGACACGACAATCTCAGAACCGTTTAGCTTTGGAAAAGGTGTAAGGCAAGGCTGCATTCTGTCACCAATTCTATTTAACGCCTATGGAGAGTACATTATTAGGAAAGCATGCGAAGATTGGGAAGAAGGAGTCTCAGTTGGAGGCACCAAAATATGTATGTTTTCTTATGTAGATTCTTCGTTATGCAGATGACACTACTTTATTAGCCGCAAGTGAACGAAAAATAGTCTTGCTCCTTAACATAATGGAAACTATAAGTTCAAACCTTGGCCTCAAAATAAATAACGCGAAAACAAAGCTGTTGGTGGTAGATTGCACGGGCACACTACATCTTACGAGCCTGCTCAACCTCGAGATAGTCACCGACTTCATATACCTTGGTTCCAACATCAGCAACAATGGATCGTGCGAAAATGAGATAAGAAGGCGTATAGGGATGTCCAAGAGTGCTATGTCTCAATTGCAAAAAATATGGAAAGACCGCAACATCTCTCGGAAAACACAAATGAAGCTAGTACAGTCACTAATCTTTTCCATATTCACCTACGGAGCGGAAACTTGGACTTTTAAAAAAAGCAGACCGCGACCGAATTGATGCTTTCGAGATGTGGTGCTGGCGAAAAATGCTAAAAATACCTTGGACAGCCTTTCGCACTAACATATCCATCCTACGCCAACTGCAAATAAAATCCAGGCTATCATCTATATGTCTACGTAAAGTTATAGACTTCTCTGGTCACATTGCGAGAAAAGATGGTCATAACCTCCTGGTTACAGGCAAGATAGTCACAGATAAATTAATTTCGTGCGGGTATCAGGAGTACGACGTGAGGAGGAGGAGGATACTACTGTGTAAAGTAATACAGCATATCTGTAACTGACGTAAGCACAACACTTAGGGCTAATTTTTCAATCGTCAGATAACTTTTATTTAAGGAATAATTATGTGACTATTGCAGATTTTGTATGGAACAAATGTCAAAGTCATATATTTATTCAACAGATAAAAGTTATCTAACGATTGAAAAATCGGCCCTTAGTTTTATATTATAATGTACCTAATTGTATTGTTAGTGTTTATGTTGTAGATATGCGTTTGAAATAAGTAAATAAATGAATTACATGCGATTAATACACCTTTGAATTTTAGAGACAGAACATCCTATACCAATAAAGTTCAAAAGTTAAAATTAAATTAACTACAGCCGAATTTTGACCACTACGCGACCACATTTATTAATGGGTCAAAAAAAAATTTATTTAAGTTAAAGTTTAAGTAAACTGTTGTCAATGTGACCATTGGGTTCGGCTTCTACTGATATTACGAAGTTATCGTCGTCAATGAGAGTGTAAGTATACTTCCTATACGTGTATAAGTTGCTTCTCTTGTCCGAAGCATCTCTGAGTTTGATCTTGAACAGCACCGGAGGAACTCTCTCTATTCCGGACTCTGCTGTTAGTTCTCCGTAGTACTCGTCCTGGAATTTAGAAAAATTCAATTACTAACATTCATCTATATTAAAGGTCCTAAAGTCTAAAGACAAGAGTTACCATTAAAAGGTTAAGGGCGTGTTCACCAAGCAATGATAAAGTTAATACTTCGTTAAATATCATGTTGTTCCTCTCGTAATTCCTATGAATGAAATAGATAACATGGTAACAAGCCGTTAACACTAACATGCGTTGTGAAATCGGGACTAAATATTTTTACTTTGTAACAACATTAAGTTAACCACGGCGACTTACTTCATAATCATCAAGGACGTGCATATCTGCCATTGATCGGCCTTTTGACAGTATATCTTCAGCTTTCTGTTGCCAATTCTCTAACATTTGTTCTTTCGGTGGAAGAGAGAATTTTCCTTTTACCAGAGCTGTTGCATATCTTGCCTGAAATACAAAAAAAAACAAGTAATTATTATTATTATGTTGCCGGAGTAAGAAGAGCTTTATTATCTTTTCTGTGGGTGTCGTAAAGTGACAGAGGGAATATAAGTATATATCCGGAAATGGGCCGAAGCGTTTCCACGGATATCGTTATTTTAATACTCCGCTCGCAAACCCGCGTGCCAGGTGTGGCTAGTATAGGCAAGTATAAGCCTTGGAGAGAAGGGGGAGGGGCTTATGCCCAGCATTGGACGTCATATCTAAAACGACGACGACGTGTAATAATTGAAGACATGAATCGATGAAGGTGATGTGTGGAAAAAAAATACCCATATATAAAAAGAGCAATTTTCCATCTTTTTAGTAAAAGATGGAAAATTGCTCTTTCCTAGGGGCTAGTTCCCGGTGGTAGGCATCACATAGACACGACATTCAGAAAACATTTTGTAAAAATTTATTCTGAATAAAATGTTTTGATTTCATTTGATTGACTTGAATATTTTAGGATATCTAGTAACGTATTAATAAGTACATTGATTCTAGGAGATGGATCTTTACATAAATGTACTTAATACTTTACAACGTATTCTAAAACGTTTAAGTGACAGTTTGAACTCAATTTCATCAATATCTTAATTTTGCTACATATCACCTTCATCCATTCATGTCTTCAATTATATTAGTCAAAACGGCAGACAAGTGCTACATTTAGGCCTGTATAAATAAAACAATCTCAAACCCAACCTCACTTGAGAAACTACCTATTTGACAGATAAAAAAACGTTTCGTTTCACTTTTAAAAATGAAGAACTTTACTTAAATGTTACATAATTTATATTCTTTCTTTTTTAAAATAAAGATTATTAAATATATATTATACTTATTTTGTTCTTCCGTAAATCTATAATATGAATATATCGGTATAAAAAGAAAAGAAATTACAGTACTATGTAACATTAATAAAGTTGTTTACTTTTAAAAGTGAAGCGAAACGTTTTTTTATCCGTCTAATAGGTTCTGAATTGAGGTTGGATTTGAGATTGTTTTATTTATACGGGCCTTAGTTACCTGGGCATCGATGGCGACCACATTGCAAGCGGCTATCATGAGGCCGATAAACATCATGGTTGGGTGGTTGATGTTGACGATGGTCTTGTGCAGCGGGGTTACGCTGTCTAAGGTGATATTCAGTCCACAGCTCTCGTCTATATACGGATAGTACAGGTGGTAGCCTGAAAAATGTATACACTATTTGAAACTTGCAATTAATTCCTACATTTTCATGTAAACGTGCCATAATGATGTACTTGCAATTACGTGTGGCAGGTACAGGTACTCAGAATGTAATGTATGTGTAAATTAGTTATTAAATTCGTTAATTATTAATTTTTAAAAATATTTAATAACAACTAAAGCGTGCCAAATAAAAAAAGTTTTTTCCCAACTGATATTCAGTTGGGAAAAAAAGATTAAAAATCTAAAACCCGACTTCGCAAAAAATGGGTCTAAAAAGGCTGAAACAAGAAAATAATTCAATTTGAAATTTAGAAATGCAATAGGTAAAAATGGTCAAGGTAGAGCCGTGGTCCTGTTAGGCGGCCGTCCCTGTTTGTCTTTTTAAAAAAAACTACACTTTACACTAAAACTACTTTATTAACTTTAACACACACAAACTACACTACGACTTCCCACAGATTATACCGGGTGCTAATAAATGCACTGTTCGCGGCGGCTTCCAGAATCTAACTAACTAATAAAATGAATAATTAAAAGAACCTGAGACAAAAATGCTAAGTAAACGGAAAATAGTAAGCGCGTGGTAAAAGTGCTGTATTAGCTTATGCTACATACTAGCTAGGGTTGTAACAGCTCCCCCCTTTTGACGGAGCTTTATCTTTTTAAGATGAAGCGAAGTAGGAAAAGAATCGACTGATAATGTGTGAGAAGTCTACAAGAAATAGAAAATTATAAAATTACAAATAAAACATTTCAAAGACAAACATAGAAAAAGACAAAACATAAAAAGAGACAAAACATAGAAAATAATAAGCTTAGATCTAGAATTATAAATGTATATATAGAAAAAGTATAAAATTTAAACATTTTTAAAAATTCAAATTTCTATTTGATGAAAACTGTTGCTTATTAACGTCTTTGAAATTTAATTGTCGAATTGGCAAAGAGTGGACAGACTTTTTATCGTCTTCAGATGACGACATTTCTGTCATTTCCATTGAATTAGAAATTTTAGATTTGTTTCTTATAGACCTTTTATTATTACATTGATTGAAAATTTGAATACAACATCTAGAATTAGAAGATTTCCTATTTGAAAAACATCTGTAAATTTTGTACACAAAATATAAAAATAAACACACAATTAAAACATAAGTAAATGTAGAATAATATTGGCCATATTTAATAAAATGGGATTCCTTTTCTAAATTATTTAATTCATTTTCCAAATTATCCATTTGATGTGAAGCATACTTTAAAGAGTCTAAATTAATTTTACTTAAAGAAATAGGAGATAAATGTGGCAAACTTTTATTAAATATGTCCTTCTTGCAGCAATCATCAGCTGTAATATCAAAACTTATGTCTAAAGGAGACTTAATTAGAAAAGAATAAGAATTTGTCGGCAATAATTGAACAGTTTTAGAATAACCGACACAATCAGGAGTTAATTTTACAATTCCTGTACCTTGAATAGAATAATCATTAATATCATCATCACAACGAATAGTTAATTTATTTATTTTGGATTGAACAAAAATCCATCTATTATTTTGTAGCTTTTGCCAAATATCAATATTACCAAATAAAAGCTTCGAATTACATTCGGAGGGCAACGAAAGTGTGACCTCGGTTAAAATCTTAGATTCACAATTTGGACTACTAATACAAGAGTAGATATTAAACAATTCACATAAAGAATAATTGCTACTAATTAACTTACAATTATTTAGTGAGCTCAGCATAACATAATGCAGTCTGTCGTCGCTTAAGGCGATGTACGAGTCAGAAGGTTGAATTAAGGCGAAGGTATTATGTGACTCATCATGAGGAGTCGGTAAAGGAATATTTTTATATACCATGAACTTGTCCGGCGTAATAAGAGGAATTTGTAAAACAAATACGATTTTATTATTTACGTAATAAGAGCTAAGTTTAGAAATATCAATTAAAGAATGTATATTTTGTATATTAAGAGCTACAGGAAAATCTAATTTTTTACTTATTTGATTACTATGCTTAACTAGCTCATTATAGAGACTTATAGGACTAATTACGCTAGGATGTAGAATATTTACCTTAGAAAATAAGATAGAATTTAAGGTAGTATCTAGTAAATTTGAAATAGTAAGTAAAGAACTTTCAATAATATTTAGTAAACTATTTAATTTTGAGACATATAATAATAAATTATCTGTATCCGTAATTTTAGAAAGAATATTATTCATATTATTAATTTGGGTATTTAATTTAATTTCATTTTGATTTAATTTGTAAATAGTAGTATTAAAATTATTAATAGTAGATTTTATAACGTGTATATTATCACGCATTAAATGAAACATTTCAGATTCGCTCTTTTTGCAAGACTCAATTGCAGCATCATATTTTCTAGCATCGTCAGCGTCTAAAGTGCCGAAGAAAAACTTTAAAATTTCACCACCAAATTCTAATGACCGTTTGACTTTACTTGTCTTATGATCAACAATAATATGAGATAAAGATTGCAATTTAATAAAATTAGACTGAATTAAAATTTCAATAGGACTGGAAATGTCTTTACAAGAATTTAAATCTTGCGATTGAATCTTGTTACAAAGATCGAGAGTATCGTGCAAAAGATTTTGTATTTTATTTAAATAAGGTTCTAGAGTGAATAAATCAATATGTGTAACAACTTTCCAATAGTCATTATAAAAATTAACATAAGTAATAGGTTCAAAATAAATTCCTGGGCTATGCGATATAGAAAGGATATTTGATTCCGCGTCGCTGAGGCAAATGCTATGACAGCATAAAATTCTGAAAAGAAAGAGACGAAATATTTTAAGAATTAGCTGGTTTTATTTCGTTAACATGATGTTTAACGTTTTTGCGACCTATCTGTAGAGTCACGTTATGCTTATTATGCACTTTTAGAATTTTATAAGGGCCTTTCCATATAGGCGATAAGGCTTTACGCAATCTGTGATGGTGTTTTAAATACACCATATCACCTGCTTTATAAGTTACTTCACGAGAATTAGAATCATAATATTGTTTAGATCTTTCTTTACTGTTTATAAGATTTTGAATAGCTTTTTCGCGACTAAAGCGCATTCTATATTGTAAAGCACGTATATATTCATTATAAGTATTATTACTGCTACTTTCATATAAAGAACTTGGAATAGAAGGTTTATAACCGAATAATAATTCGTGCGGCGTAAAATTAGTAGAAGAATGAGGCGTAGTATTATAAGCTAAAATTGCAGTAAATAAATAACAATGCCAATCATTCTGATTTTCATTCACGAATGATTTTAAATATTCTTTTAAAGTGGCATGTGAGCGTTCTAGCGCGCCATTTGTTTGAGGATGGTAAGGAGTAGTAAATAAAGCTTTGACCTTCAAGATTTCTGTTAATTGTTTGAATAAATCAGACGTAAAGGGTGTACCTAAGTCTGTTAAAATCATTTTAGGAAAACCAAAAAGAGACATAAAATGAATTAGATTTCGAGCAATTTCGTCGCTAGTCGACGAGACCATAGGATATGCACTAGTGAATTTACTTAAATCATCTTGCAATGTTAAGATGAATTTAAAATTTTGGAAACCCGCTTCGGGTAAAGGGCCTACAATATCGAGAGCTAGTCTCTCAAACGGCTTTGTAGATGTAGAAGTAATCTCCATAGGAGCCTTGTTAGATTTTCGTAAAGGTTTGTTAATTTGACAAAGTTTACATTTTTTAACATAATATTCTATGTCAGAGCGCATTCCTTTCCAGTAATAACTGGCTTTAATACGTTTATACATGCGTTGTGAACCTGGATGACCCGCAATAGGCGAATCATGATTTTCCTTTAAAATCTTAGGAACTTCTACCGGAGTAGGATATATTAATTGATTTTTGTATATATGTATTTTAATATTAGTATTATGAAAAATATAAGAAATCATATTATAAATTTTAGTATAAGCTAGTTTAGAAAATGGATCTGAGAAATCTGATATAGCAAGATCCGTAATATTTTCACAATCAATTAAAATATTTCTTAATTTTAATAATAAATTAAATACGTCTTTAAAATGAGTTTCTTCATAATGATGAACCTTAGAAAATAGAAAATAATAATTTTTATCCTTAACATTAACATGCTTAATTGTAAAAGGTTCGCGTTCAGAATTTAGCAACTCGTCAGCATTTTCAAGCTGAGATATTATTTCTTCGCAATGTGGAATAGAAAAATCAAAATCTAAAGATACTGGACATGCGATATTATTTAGTTTAGATAAATGTAATCCTTGAGTACATTCTTCGATAATAGTATTAGAAATAGGAAGTTGATTTGTAAATTGACTTTTAAAATACTTTTCATAAGTTAAATTATTTAAACTTTTAATATTAATAGCGTTAACTGGGCATCGAGATAGCGCGTCGGCATTAGAATTAAGACGACCTTGTTTATAAACAATCTCGTAATCGTACTCCTCGAGTTTCAAGCGCCAGCGAATGAGTCTGCTACCGGGATCTTTTACATTAAATAGCCACACAAGTGGTCTATGATCCGTAATAATCTTAAATTTATTACCATATAAGTATGGTCTAAAAGTTTTGACAGCAAATAAAATGGCTAATAGCTCTTTCTCCGTTGTAGAATAATTTCCTTCAGGTTTATTTAATGTTCGCGATGCATATGCTATCGGCTTGTCCTTTCCTATAGGACCTTGAGACAAAATCGCACCTACGGCATAATTACTAGCATCCGTAGTGACATTGAAAATTTGAGAAAAGTCTGGATATTGGAGAAGAGGAGCTGAAATTAATTTTCCTTTTAAAAATTCGAATGTGTGCTGCTGTTCCGCGTTCCACTGGAAAACAGCATCTTTCTTTAAGAGACACGTAAGAGGCTTAGTTAACTTAGCAAAATTTTCAATAAATCGCCGATAATAGCCTATCAAACCTAGAAAGGATTTAATATCTTTAGGATTTTTAGGAACTGGAAAATGGGAAACGGCCTTGACTTTTTCGGGATTCGGAGAAACACCTTTATCGGTGATGATATGGCCAAGATAAGTGACTTCGTGTCTTAAAAATTCGCATTTGTCCGGCTGAAGTTTTAATTTATATTGCCGAAACTTGTCGAAAACGCGTTGTAATTTTAACATGTGATCTTGTAAATTTTGACTGTAAATTATACAGTCATCAAGATATATAAAACAATCTAGACCTTGTAAACCTGACAATACGGTATTCATTAACCGTTGAAATGTGGCTGGGGCGTTTTTTAACCCGAAAGGCATTCTGGTAAATTCATAATGTCCAGACATGCTTGAATTTGTACTAATTGTGAACCCTGTTTTAGGGGCGTCCTTGGGACAAGTTTTAATTTGATGAAAGCCACTTGTAAGATCTAGTGTACTAAAATATTTGGAATGACCTAGTTGATCTAGGATGTCTGTGATAAGAGGCAGCGGATAGGATTCGGAAACAGAGACGTCATTAAGGCGACGATAGTCTATGACTATCCTCCACTTTTGTTTGCCAGAAGCATCGATTTTTTTCGGGACTACCCAAACTGGGGCGCTCCAAGGCGAAGTAGAAGGGCGAATGATATTTTGATCTAGCATTTTGCGAATTTGGGAATCGACCTCTTCTTTGTGACACTCAGGGAAACGATAGGATTTGACATGGATAGGTGGAGCGTCTCCTGTGTTAATAGTGTGCTCGATGGCACTCGTAAAACTTAAAGGTTCGCCGTCTAAATGAAAAATATCTGTATATGACGAAACACAATCGAGAAGAGTTTTTCTCTCCTCATTATTAAGATGAGAACAGCGAATTAAATTTAAAACTTTGTTTACGCGATCGGATTTAGAACTTGAAATAGAATTAATATTAATACAATTTTCGGAATTATTTAAACAATTACGCTCTAGTGGCGTTAATTCGACATAATAGTCCTTGATTTCGATACTATTCTCAGTAGTATTTAAAATAGAAAGATTCACTTTATTATTAGGTTTAATTTTCACTATGCAATTAGCGACGTAAACACCTTCACATAAGGTATGATCTAGAACGAGAGCTTCATTGTTATGATACAGCTCGGGCGAGAAATTTGATACAGTGCATTCAATAACCGCTTCGGCTCGTGCCGGTATGATATAAGTTGGCTGAGTGTAAACAATAGGAATATAATGATTATTTATAGTCATAGATTTAGAAGAATAATTAATGTTAGACTTAAAGAAATTGCAAAAATCGCTACCGATAATTCCGTCGTAATTATTTAAATTTATATCGTCATTTGTCACATGAAACTTGTAATTTAATGTTTCGTTGGATATATTGAATTCCAACTGAAAAGTACCTAATGTCTCAACAGGATTTTCAGAACTATTAATGCCTTTTAATTTCACAATTTCACGTGAAAGAATTGGAATTTGTAACAAACAGGACCCCTTTATAATACTGATAGCTGATCCCGTGTCAACTAGAAAACATAGCATTTCCGGTGCATGCTTAGAATATAAGTAAGTATGAGGTAATGACACCTTTTTACTATAATTAATTTCGTATATAGATTTAGAAATAGAATTAGGATTTAAGTTAGATTTAAGTAAATTAGAATTAGCGCGACTCAGCTTATGCGACTGAGATGTAGATTTAGGATAATTTACGCTAAATTTAGAATTAGTATAAGATTTTTGTACATTATTTTGACAATTTATTTTGCCATTAAAATTAGTTGAATTTAATTCATTTGATTGAGACGATTGAGACGATTGAGACATAGAATTAGAATAGTTTGAGTTAGTGTTAAAAGTAACCTTTTTACATTTTTGGCATTTATTTTTACCATTAAAAATTATAGGACTCAGTTCTTTTGACTGAGATGTAGAAATATTAGAATTAGTATGACTCAGCAGCTTTGGCTGAGATGTAGTATTTAAATGACTCAACTCTCTTGGTTGAGATGAAAATTTAGTAGGACTCAACATCTTAGGTTGAGGTGTAAAATTAGAATGACTCAGCATCTTTGACTGAGATGGACTCAACATCTTTGGTTGAGATAGACTCAATCTCGTGGATTGAGATGCAAAATTAGAGTTAGAATGACTCAGCATCTTTGACTGAGATGGACTCAACATCTTAGGTTGAGATGGACTCAATCTCATGGATTGAGGTCAAATTCAAATTCAAATTCAAAAAATTTTATTTCCAAGTTAAACTTAACAAGCTATTTTCGGAAAGTCAACAAAAATACTACCACCGGTTCAACCCTAGCCCGCCGAGAAGAACCGGCGTAAGAAACTCGGACGGGGCCATCTTTTAGCAAAAAGATGGAAAATTGTTCTTTTTTTAAAAAGTGTAAACATAATATGTTAACAATGTAAAAACTTAATCTATATATTATAACAAAAGACAGAGTACATAAAGTACATTGAGGTAGCCTTGCATGTGGCCATCTTATTCCCAAGGTGTGCAATCGTCAACAAAATCATTGACCTTATAATAAGCTTTAGAACAAAGACGTTCTTTAACTACAATTTTAAATTTATTGATAGGGAGGCTCTGAACGTTATTTGGGATTATATTGTACAGGCGTATACATTGACCTTTAAATGATTTACTAACTTTACTCAGTCTGATCACCGGTATATCTAGCTTGTGCTTATTTCTAGTGTTCCTATTGTGATTGTCGCTTTTCATTTTAAAATTACTTAAATTCTTTTTAACGTACAACACATTGTCTAAAATGTATTGAGAAGAATACCAATTTGTTTAAACTTCTCTCTTAGAGATTCAAAAGAGGACATTTTGTAAATTGAACGTATTGCCCGCTTCTGCAGCACAAATATTGTGTTAATGTCGGCGGCATTTCCCCATAAGAGAATGCCGTAAGACATCCTACTATGAAAATAACTAAAATATACTAATCGCGCCGTGTCTTCGTCAGAAATTTCTCTAATTTTTCTAACCGCATATGCTGCAGAACTGAGCCTACTTGCAAGACCGGCAATGTGAGGACCCCACTGTAATTTACTATCCAGTGTTATGCCCAGGAACACAGTGGAATCCTCCAGTTTCATTTTCTCATCATTTAATAGTATATTGGTTTGTAATTGCTTAACATTGGGCAAAGTAAATTTTAAACATTTAGTTTTTTTAGAATTTAATAATAAGTTATTAACATTAAACCAATGTACTATTTTTGAGAGAGCACTATTTACCTCGTCATAATTTGACTGTTGTCGCTTCACATTAAAAATGAGTGAAGTGTCATCGGCAAATAATACTATCTCATGTTTATCTTTAACTAGATAAGGTAAGTCATTAATATAGATGAGAAAAAGAAATGGGCCTAAAATGGATCCCTGTGGGACACCTAATTCTATTTTAGTCCCAGTGGACCGTTTACTATTTACCTCCACCCTTTGAATCCTATTTGTAAGATAAGAACTCAAAAGGCTGAGGGCTGAGTCCCTTATGCCATAGTGCTTTAATTTCCTGATCAATGTAGCATGCTCAACACAATGAAAAGCCTTGGAAAGGTCGCAAAACACACCCAACGCATCCTGCGACCTCTCCCAAGCTTCAAAAATATTACAAAGCAGACCTATACCAGCGTCCGTTGTGGATCGACCCTTAGTAAAACCATATTGATTATTATGTAATAGATTGTTTATATTAAAATGTACTAATAACTGATTTAAAATTAATTTTTCAAATATTTTACTAAAAGTCGGCAAAATCGATATAGGTCTGTAATTTGTCGGATCAGATTTATTCCCAGCTTTAAATAAGGGTATAACCTTGCTATGCTTCATTAAGTCAGGAAAAACACCACTCTTTGTACAATGATTGAAAATCATTGCTAAATGAGGAGCTACGATGTCAATTATTGATTTCATAATTTTTGTAGACATGCCCCAGAGATCAGCAGTATTTTTGATATTTAACATCTTAAATGTATTAACAATTTCTCTGGAATCAATTTCTTTGAACTTAAAATTGACATCACATTCCTTTACATTATCTTTAAGTATTTTTTCAGCAGCTGCAGGAGACGAATCTAGACTTTTTGTAGTTGAGACCGGAATGTCAGCAAAAAACTTTTCGAATACCGTCGCAACTTCTAGATCTGTAGTTATTTTTTTATTTTCAAAACTAAGTTCATAATTTGTGTTACGACAGGTGACGTTTCCAGTCTCACCAGCTATTATCTTCCATGTAGTTTTAATCTTATTTTTAGAATTTTGTATTTTATTTCTAATATGAAGAGCCTTTGCAGCTTTACAAACTTTTTTGAAAATTTTAGAGTAATTTTTAACATATATTTTAAAAGTTTCACTATTATTTATACATTTTTCACTGCATAATTCATATAGTCTTTGTCTGCTTATTTTAATTCCTGCAGTTGCCCACTCAATAAAGTTACCTTTTTAGGTGTAATTTGACTCAACATTTTTCGTTGAGGTGTATAATTAAAATGACTCAGCATCTTTGGCTGAGATGGACTCAACATCTTTGGTTGAGATGAACTCAATCTCGTAGATTGAGGTGTAGATTTAGAAAAATTTGTATAAGAGTTAGATTTTTCGTGTCCTTATGATTTTGATTGGATTTTGGCAGACACGGCACCAAAATCCTTTTTACCCGACTTCGGCGAAGCCAAAAGGAAGGGTAATGATTTTGGCAGTCTATGTATGTATGTATGTATGTATGTATGTATGTATGTATGTTCCCTCATAGCGGCTAAACTACTGGTCTGATTTTGATGAATGAGGTGTCAATCGATTTGTATTAATGCCGCGGGTAACATAGGCTATATAATTTTTTGGAAAATTTTGGACTTTGAAAATTATACCTCAAAAACTATCTCCAAAAAAAAAAAAATTAAGATATTTGTTTCGTGTTTGGTATCAAAAGATAGGTCTTGACAAGCACATTACGAATATGTATTTATATTTTTTATGTATTATTATATTTCATTGTTAAATTCAAAATAAAGGTTTAAAATGCGGACGTACAAGTAGTATCTAGGAGTTGATACTTTCTATGTAATGGACAATTAAATAAAAATATAATCATTATTAAATTTGATGTGGAAACAGAAAAATTATAATAATAAAAAAAAAAGATTAAAAAACTATAACCCGACTTCGTAAAAAATGGGTCTAAAAAGTCTGAAACAAGAAAATAATTCAATTTGAAATCCAGAAATGCATAGGTACAAAAATGGTCAAGGTAGAGCCGTGGTCGTACCCGCTAATAAAATCTAAGCATTAGTTGACACCGAAATACGGTAGAAAAAAATTTAAGGCTCGATGCCAATAGCGGGTGCGACCACGGCTCTACCTTGACCATTTTTGTACCTATGCATTTCTGGATTTCAAATTGAATTATTTTCTTGTTTCAGACTTTTTAGACCCATTTTTTACGAAGTCGGGTTATAGTTTTTTAATCTTTTTTTTTTTTTAATTTAAATCATCTTGAATGGATTGAGACTGATGATCATGAATAAAATTATAATTATTAGAGTCTTCACAAAGGTGTGTTGCAACAGTGGCGTGACGACGTTGTGCGTCGTTAGCATTTTCGCGGCGTTTCATATTAAATTGACGCTTGCGACATTCCATAAGCGTGTGACCCACGCTTTTACAATAATTACATGATTTAGCATAAGAATTAGTATTCGACTTAGGAATAAAATTATTTTTAGCATAAGAATTATTATTAGAGTTTGTATTAAAATTATTATTAGGATTTGAATTTGAATGAAATTGAGGATTTACGTGATAAGATTTTTGAAAATTAGGCTTTTTATTTCTAAAACATTCGGATGAAATGTGTCCGAGTTTATTACAAATAGAGCACTGTCTCTGAGACCTACTGCTATTTTTAGAAAGATTAAATATTTTTTCCTCGTCAGTGGCATATTGAATTGCATCACTGAGGGTTGAAGGATTTTTACACCTTACAATAGTAGAAATAGAAGAATTTAAGCCCAATAAAAATGTATTTAATGCGAGGTCTTCCATAGCGGCTATTCGACCAGGAAGTTCTTCCTCATTTTTAGTGCTATAATGAATATCTGACTGAATTCTTGTTAAAATTTGTTCGACTCTGAGGGAGTATTTAATTACATCTTCGTTAGGCAATTGCTTAGAATTTTGTAAATCCGACAATAAATGTGTTGCATGTTTCTTTTCACCGAAAGTTGAACGTAAAAAGCTTTTTAATTCTTGCCAACTAGAAAAAGTTTTTAAACTACAAGCAACCTGTGCTTTTCCCTCTAATTGAGAAATAATAAATTTAGATAAAATTAATTGTTGATCGGGGCTAGCTAAAAGCATTGCATTTTCACAATTTGTGAGAAACGCGGGGAGTGATTCCCTGTCCCCATTATATGGTTTAATAAATTTAGTTAAAAATGTTAAAGTAATTTTTTCGGACATTTTGTTTTCCTCAGATGACTCTCCTTTGACTGACATTAAAATTTATGTTATGCTGAACTTTCTATTAAAAGTATAAAAATATATTTTAGGATACAGTGAAAATTTAGTAATTTAAAATAGAAATTAGAATTAATTTTAGAATTAGAGTCTATTATTTTATTTTGATTTAAAAGTTCACGATTTAGGATTTCACGATTTTTATCACTTTAGGATTTAGCACTTTAAGATTTTGGGACTTTTTAAATTTAGCACTTTAAGATTTGGGACTTTTAAAATTTAGCACTTTAAGATTTAGAAATTAGGATTTAGAATAACTTTGATTTAGGATTTAGAAACACAAGACACTCACAGTAACACGCTGATAACCTGCATGCCGTGGTGTAGGAACTGGAGTCTGCAACTGGAGTCTCGTTGCAGCGGCTTTTCCTGGAACTGGGGCGGATCTGTTCTGCCCGGTGTGATGAGTTAGACCTGGAGCTGGAGTGGAGCGGGCTCAGACAGCGCTGCTGCTGAGGCTGCTGATGTTGACCTTCGTCCTGGTGGGGTGTAGCTGGAGCGGGCTCAAGGCTAAGGCCTGAGGCTGACCGTCGTCCTGGTGTGAAGTAGTCGGAGCGGGCTCAAGGCTAAGGCCTGAGGCTGACCGTCGTCCGGTTCTGGAACAGGCTCACGCACAGAGCGGAGGCTTACTGGTATCCAGGTGTAAACTGGCTGGAGCAGGCTAACACAAAAAGCTGAGGCTTATTGTCGTCCAGATGTAGCGGAGCGGGCTCGCGCTTCCAATAGCGGAGTCTTACCGTCGTCCAAAATTTTTAGACAGTGACAGGGGTGCCTGGTTCGGATTCCTGGTCTTTTTGACTCTCGTCGTAAGACTTTCTACGGAATCCCACTTCTGACACCAATTTGTTAGGCGGCCGTCCCTGTTTGTCTTTTTAAAAAAAACTACACTTTACACTAAAACTACTTTATTAACTTTAACACACACAAACTACACTACGACTTCCCACAGATTATACCGGGTGCTAATAAATGCACTGTTCGCGGCGGCTTCCAGAATCTAACTAACTAATAAAATGAATAATTAAAAGAACCTGAGACAAAAATGCTAAGTAAACGGAAAATAGTAAGCGCGTGGTAAAAGTGCTGTATTAGCTTATGCTACATACTAGCTAGGGTTGTAACAGTCCCCTTCCTTTTGGCTTCGCCGAAGTCGGGTAAAAAAGGGAATAAAAGTAATATGCTTACCAGTACATAGAACAACGTCATCTATCTCCTCATAGCTGCCGTCATCAAAAACAACACCAGTTTCATTGAACTCCTTCACGTCAGGTTTTCCTATGTAATGCGGGGGAAAATCTTCCGTAATGAAGTTCACGTCGGAGTGGTGGCTGTGTATGAGTCTGCTGGAGGCTTTGGCGATGTCTATCCCTATGTCGTGGCCGGACGGACCGGCTCCGACAACCATAACCTTCCGACCCTCGTATCTTCTGGGCTCCTTGTAATCGTGGCTGTGTACTATTGATCCTATGAATCAATTAATAATAGACTGTTAATTATAAATAAAAACTCGCTAAAACTCGAGAACCGCTGAACCGATTTGGTTATTTTTGTCTTGAAATATTCGTGGAAGTCCAGGGAATGTTTAAACGTTTTTTTTTTATTTTTTTTAAGATCAACGAAGTGGGCACGGCTCAGATAGTCTTATGTATAAAAATTAATTGCTGTTCGTTAGTCTCGCTAACGGAAGTCCAGGGAATGTTTAAACGTTTTTTTTTATTTTTTTTGCTCAACGAAGTGGACGCGGGTCAGCTAGTAACTAAATAAATAAAAGTCTCGCTTCGCATGGCGAACTAGAATATTCTAATAAATAGTACAGCGATTAACAGAGAATGAACAGAGAAACATTAAAATATGAATGAAACCTAATATATTGAATATTAATTATGGTCCAATTTTGACTACAGCGCGACTTCTTCTTGTGACTTGTAATAGTTTAATAGTAGAGATATTAAACAACAAAAGAACAGAGACACCGAAAATGTTACATACCACGAAATTTTTCAATCCCCTGAAAACTTGGCACCTTAGGTTTAATATAACGCCCCGTTCCAATGAAAACATAATCGTAATCTTCGACAAACTCCTCATGAGTGACCACGTTGTGATATTTAATTCTCCAATTATTTTCAACTCTCGATACTGAGTCCACGTTATGAAGGTACTGTAACATATTGTTAAAAAAAAAATGGTAATTTGTGTCGTTATTGGTATTAGAATCCAGATAAACTAAAACTATTGTAATTATAATCCTAAATATTATTAATTAATCTTACAATCCCAAAACAATTTTTACCTTTATATGTGGTTCTAAATCGTAATGTTGCACATATTCTTGAATATAATCGTAGTACTGTTTCCAACTAGGGAAAGACGGTAGATCGTCAGACATCTTGAATCCTCTAAGCTCCATTGTGGGTTTCGGCAAATTTGTTCTAAAACATATTTTTGTTATATATGTTAAAGACATAATGAAGGTTATTATTAAATAGTGCCACAAATAATTATTTTTGGCACACCAACTTGAGAGGTTCGTGAAGGATCTTGGTGCGATCGCTGACAAATCCAGTGAACCTTTATTGTTGTATAGGAATTTTCAGACTTATATAAGTAGATCTCATAAAGTTAAAAACGAACTTATAAAGTTTGCAAGCAAAATTGGATGATACGAGCCCAAGATAGAAAAAAGTGGAGACATATGGAGGAGCCCTATACTCGTCGAGAGGTCCTTAATAATTAAAATTAAGTATAATTACAAATTAATAATATATTGTTATATTATGTAAACAACAATATAAATTCAAATATCTATAATTGATCAAATACCTATGATAAAAAACATTAAATGATCAATAACTAAAATATAAAATAAACTTTTTATATGTTATTAATTTTTTATTAATATTTTTTTAAGGAATAATAAAATAAAAGATTAAAAAACTATAACCCGACTTCGCAAAAAAGGCTCTAAAAAGGCTGAAACAAGAAAATAATTCAATTTGAAATCCAGATATGCATAGGTACAGATATGGTCAAGGTAGAGCCGTGGTCGTACCCGCTATTGGGATTGTATATTTCAACAGCAGACGAATAATATAGATTTGTTTAGCGGGTACGACCACGGCTCTACCTTGACCATATCTGTACCTATGCATATCTAGATTTCAAATTGAATTACTTTCTTGTTTCAGCCTTTTTAGAGCCTTTTTTTGCGAAGTCGGGTTATAGTTTTTTAATCTTTTATTTTATTTTACATTTTTTTTTGTTTTCACATGAACTATAACATTATATTTTCACTAAACTAACGTTAAATTAACACATAGTAAGTAACGAAACAACTCCTAGATACTATTTGTGCGGCCGCATTTTTAACCATTTATTTTGAATTTAACTATAAAATATAATAAATAATTAAAAATTTAAATACATATTTGTGTTGTTCTTGCCAAGACCTATTTTTTGATACCAAACACGATACAATTATCTTATTTTTTTTTTTTGGAGATAGTTTTTGAGGTATAATTTTCAAAATCCAAATTTTTTTCGAAAAACTGTATAGCCTATGTTACTCGCGGGATCACTACGAATCGATTGACACCTTATTTATTAAAATCGGACCAGTAGTTTAATCGCTACGAGGGAACATACATACATACATACAAACATACATACATACATACATACATACATACATACATAGACTGCCAAAATCATTACCCTTCCTTTTGGCTTCGCCGAAGTCGGGTAAAAAAGGCCTAAAATAAATAAATAATATATAAGTGGATCAAAACTGAACTAAATATTCCCAAAATTATACCAACCTCAGATATTTATACATTCTGGTGTGCATGCGCATGCCGTTCTCGTCGGTCCCAACCCTGGGGTCATATCGCCAGGTACCGCCGACATAGCGAGTGGTTTCCAGAACCGTAAAGTTGATTCCTTCTTCTTTCAAATATCTAGCCGAGGTCAGCCCCGCCAGCCCAGCGCCGATGATGCAGACGCGCGGTTCGGAATGCTGTGAAATTACGTGTTTCTGACATTTCCATTAAAAAATATTAATATTTAAATAAATTTATTTACAATCTACACTAATCTACACTAATATAATAAAGAGGAAAGATTTGTATTTTTGTATGTAACGAATAAACTCTAAAAGTACTGGACCGATTTAAATAATTCTTTTTTCATTAGAAAGCTACATTATTACTGAGTAATATAGGCTATATTTAGCACTAGATTACTATAGAAATCTTTAGAAATTCCAATTAAAACCAACCGAAGGTGTAAAAAAATTAGCCATAAAATGTCTCTCATCGCATACGCTGATAGGACAAAAAAATGTTCGACAATATTATAGAATATATCAATATCTACTAAAAACTTCGCGAGACCATAATATGTCTAACTATTGTAGTTACGTCACAATAACTACTTTTTTACATTTAACAAATTGATAGAAATGCCGATCAAAATCAGGCTGTGTTATCCATACCATTTATAAATTTTTATCTAAATAAATAATTTAATATTCAAGACTATCTCAATACCTGATGATTACTTTTTGAATTATTGAAATCGGACATTCCAGTCAATAGAAATCACGAAATTAAAATAAAATTGAATTGGCTCAAACTGTTCACAGTCTAGAAATTCTTATAGACACAATCTATCCCGACATCAACAATCTTACAGCAAGAAATTTCCATTGGCTCTGTTCGAGAGCGATATTGTCACCCAGAAACGAGTCAGTAAATGAGATAAACAAAATTATCATTGAAAAAGTACCAGGTGTTTTTTTTTCGGTTTCCATGCTCAACGAAGTGGGCACGGGTCAGCTGGTAGATAATAAATCAAATTGTATGGTTCGCTAAATGACTATTCAATTTATGTTTCACTTAACCAACCTTATATCAAATCCTAAACATTTTTGTTTTCAAAATAAAGGCCCTGGTTCCCGTAACACAAATTCTTCAGATAGCTTGTCTAAAAGAATTTTTGGTGTTTAAAACATACAACAATTCCTATATATTTCTTTAAAATAACGGGTGTAAAAAGAGCAGTCACTATAACTTTGGGATATGCTTATACTACCTTTTCTCATTCTACATTTCTAATGTATTTTTTTTTCTTTTTCTTTACAAAAATTTAAAAAAGTATTTTATTTATATAATAACAAATATTAATTTTGCTTTATTGTTATTTTTGCGACACAAAAAAAAGATTTTTTTTAGTTTTTGACAACAAAAAAAAAAAAATACATTCCCAAAATAAGAAAAGGTAGTATAATCGTATCTCAAAGTAATAGTGACTGCTCTTTTTACACCCTGTATATAATACTAGCCCTTTTGATTAATAGGCTGTGTACATTTGCAGTGTTAGATGGCTTAGTAATAAAAAAGTAGGTACAACTAATTAATAATTATACTTTAAAACAGGAACATCGGGATCACCAGCGACTGTACCTATAAAAATAGCTTATCATTATACAAGCGATAACACTATGAACCTGACATGTTGGTTAGGTATTTACTTGACATTGATCTCTACATCTTAGACTACTTAATACAATTCCATCAATAAATTAAAAAAAGTAGTTAAAGAACGTTTGTGTGCTAAAGCTTATTATAAGATTAATGATTTTGTTAATGATAGCACACCCCGGGAATAAGGTGGCCACTTTCGAGGCTACTTCTATTTTATAAAGTATACTTTTGTAAATTGTAATTTATGTTAAGTTATAACATTGTTATATGTATATATATATATTTTAAAAAGAACACTTTTCCCATCTTTTTGCTAAAAGGTGGCCCCGAGCGAGTTTCTTACGCCGGTTCTTCTCGCCGGGTTAGTCCCCGAACCGGTGGTAGGTCATCATGTAGGACAATTCTAAAAGTGTTAGTAACTGACCTATTTGGAAATAAAAGATTTTTCATTTTCATTTTCATACCTACTTCATTTTATACATCAATAAGTATAATGCTATATTTATTCATGTCATACTTCAAGTACTTACAACTACATCAAAACATTACTGATTGACAAATTTGACGTTGTTAGATAATTATGTGAGCAACATATTACGCATTATAATATTTTGTAAGTAAATTCAAATTGCGAATAGGTAGATATTTATGATAATATCATTAACATTAGTTCTGGGTATTATGCAAAAAGTCATTGTTTTCTCTTCTTTTGTCTCTTTTAGATATACAAATGTAGGTAAGTATAAACAAAAATGTATGTAAGTAGTGTACACGTTCTCACTGACGCTTCTCTTCTATTGGTCGCAGCCTAATATTATATAGCCTAAAGCCTTCGTCTATAAATGGACTATTCAACAAAAAATCATTTTTCAAATCGGACCAGTAGTTCCTGAGACTAGCGCGTTTAAACAAACAAACTCTTCCGCTTACCTTAACTTATAATATTAGTATAGAAGTATAGATGACTATGTATAGGTACGAAGATGATTAATTATTACGCGTGAATGTGAGAATATTATCTAAACGGCAATTATTGTTTAAATTAAATCTTAGTTACATAATTTATATTAATTGATACTAACTGTAACGAGTCCAGTATATTTATTTTCAATCAGGATTCTAAGATACATTTATAAGTGATAAAACTATTTGTTTAAATTTTGTTAAATACAATATAATATTTAAATAATGCTATTGCGTTGAGGATTAAAGTTTGTGTATTTTCTTTGCAGATAGTGTGTGGTTGGATCCACTGTAGAGAACACTTCAGAAACCCACCGTCCATACAGAGGCGCAAATTAGATTCGCGAGGGGCAATAGCTTCCGACAACTATATTACATTTTAAATTGTCCATGAAAAAGAATTTTTATGGCTAGTATAACAAAAATGTCAGATACTCGATTCAAAATGTTCATTCTTCGTTCAGTTTCACGTTCAGTGTCATCTAACTTTATTGTTAGGTGGTTTGTCACTGTGTTAAATCGTCACGTTTTAAAATTCAGGTACTGTAAAAACGTTTTAGTCGTGTACAATGAAACGAAAAGAGTCATACGCCCACGGTTATCTTTTAATCATATCTTTAAGTATGATGTATAAAACTACGTTAAAATACTACTCGTAAGTTGTTTATTTAAAAGTCGTTATTTTTTTATAGTTCGTATATATATAATAATTTCAGCGGGTACTGTTTTATTGTTTCGTACTTTTTAGATAGTGTTTAATCGGGTTTTAGACTTTAGTTTTTTAACTTTAATTATCATCTAATCGGATCCGTTCGGAGCAGCGCTGCAATCAGTACTTCAACAAACTTAATTCTAAACTAGTTTTAATATTTTATCTCTTTGTGGAGTATACTACAACGAACCCTCCGATAGATTAACCATCTGAATGTCGAGGGGTCACGGGAATCACCGCCTATTCACTGATGTGGATGAAGGCTCGAATCATATTTAGTTGCACAAATGTAGAGCAGGTAAATAATTATATTCTGTTTTAGCAAAAATATTTGCATTCGTTAATTTTATTACACTCAACTTTTGGCTAAAGCTAAATATTTATACACAAATGACACATTGTAGTGTAATTCATTTTAATTGTAGTTTGTAGGTGTTATTCTTATCAAAATAGATATAAATCAGAAAAGAATAACGCGTCTAGATGAAGGAATCGACATTTAAGTTGCATAAATTCGAGTATAATATATCTTATAATGTCTATGGACACTTCACACCACATCAATCTGGCCCAGTAGTGACAAGACAACGGAAACATACTTAATACTCTTATAATATACACATATACATATTTAATACACATCCATGTCTCAGGAACCTTTTGTTCCTTTGGCAGGATTCAAACTCGCCACATCCGGCTCGAGCACCAACGTGCTCAGTCACTTTATAACTGATGTAGTCAAAATAATATAAGTTTTATCTTAATAATCATCATTATCATTTCAGCTATAATTTCCACTACTGGATATAAGCCTACCTCTAAGTATTTCATGGGGGTAGTAGTTATACTTGCCACGCTTGGCAGGCGAGCTGGCGAGCATTGTTTTCTAACCGTACGTACTACGTACGATCGTTACGTTTTCGTAATAATAACATTGTCCGCGATAAAGCTGCTGCCCATATCCTGTCGTCTCTTACGAAACCCACGGGAAAGATGCTATTCTTTCTCCGGTTCCCTACGTGATTTTTTTATAAACATGCTTTTTCGTTAAACATATTGTGTTTGCGATAAAATTAATTATTTAATTTTATTCACTTTTGAACTGTATCACGTAAATGTTCTTAAATTAATAACTTAATGACCTCAATAAGCCTCAATGTTAACAAAGGTTTATTTATGAGATCACAAGAGTATTATTTTTTTAAATATATTTTTTATGTTTATTTCGAGCTGGATACTAGGAGCATTCTTATATTGCAAAGTTGCCCAATTCTTCTATCAGTTCGGTTGGTTCAAGTTCGGCAACTGTGATATTGCGTCTGTCATCAGTGTGGAATTTCCCCCGAAACATGGCAGAATGTTCTCTCTATTAAATTGTCGGTTAATTAATAAATACTTGACCGCTGGTGTGTGTAATTGAATGTTCATACATATTTTACATTCAGTTCTAAAAGCGACCGTAGGTCCCCCAAATATAAGGTTCTAATTCAGTTACTTTTATTTCGTTCGGTCTATCGATTACAATATTTATATTATAATTGCAGATAATAAGGTACATTGATGAGGTATTGTGCACAGCATATTTGATAAATGGGTGTATTGAAGTGAAATATAATAATATGTAATTAATTTATTAAGTCAAAGGATATAAAATGTAGTATAATTTTTCATTAATGACCTGCAATACCTTTTTTAAAGAGAAAACTTTGAAGCGCTTTTGTAGGTGCGATATAATTGATTGTAAATAAAAGGTTTATAATGTTATGAAAAAGCTGAATAGTTTGTTTGTTTAGATCTATTATACAGAGTGTATAAAGAACAGTCACTATAACTTTGGAATATACTACCTTAACTATGGATTATACTACCTTTTTTCATTCAAGAAATGTACATTTTAAATTTATTTTTCAAAATTATTTATTTTTGTTGGTTATTCTTATATTCTTATGATTTCGATATATATTCTTATGATTCTGATTGCGACTAAGGAAACACAAATTGTAAAAAGCAAAAACCTTTCTTTTTAGTTTTGGACGAAAAAAAAATACATTTCTAGAATGAGAGAAGGTTGTATGTTGTATAATCATATCCCAAAGTTATAGTGACTGTTCTTTTTACCGCGTGTATTATATACCTAATCATTGATAAATAAATTGTATGTTAGTCTATAAAATAATCTATAGTAATAATAAAGATAAATAAATTGTATGTTACTCTATAAAATAATCCATAGTAGTGGCATATACACTATACAGCCTGCAAAGAATGATTTAATTACGGACAAACGTAAACTCTCAATTGTCTTTGGTCGAACGCGCTTCAAGAAATTGTAACATAATAGTTGGACTTTCAAGGAGTGACCATTAAAATAATAATAGTCATGCGTTAAGTAAAACTTTACCCGCCACATCGTTAGCCTTTGTAGCACTGTCCAGTGTCCACGGCCTGATCAAACAAACCGCATTCTAAGTTCAGATGCGCGGAAAAACAAGTTTTCAAATTGACACCCGAAAAGTAGCAACCGTTTGCTGCAAAACTTGTTGTTACTACTGGAGTTTCAGAGGGAAAATGTAATTTATTTCAGGTGTTATTTTTTCAAGATTTAGTATGTAATGTTTGTAATTACCATAATGTTAACATTAATCTGAACTATGTATGTACATTATGAAGAGAAATATGCGTGATGCGCAATAAATTTGTTTTAAGAAATTTCGGCAAATATTCTAAACATAAGCAGTGACGCACTTTTCTATTTTTGTTGTAAATTTAAAAACGCGAATTTACATGAATACTATGCAGGCACATTTTACCCAGTAAAGTTATAGCAATAAAATATAGTTCCCTGTAAATAAAATAAGTTCGTAGATGTGGAGTGAGTTATTGGAAAAACTGATAAATGATAATAAGCGCTGAAGGCGGGCGTGCAATTTGCCGCTGTAATGGAAAAATTCCGTGGAAATCGGCCGGCTCGGCTCACCGCCCGCCCGCCTCGCACGGACTCGGATATAGATGTGCATATACCGGGACGCACTTTTTCACTAATATCTCGATGCAGAGTTTTATTATCAAGTAAAAATAGTTTCATATTAGGTATTAGGGAGTAGGTAAATAGGTACTAAATATATATAAGTGAAGCAAAAGCTTTAGGTAAAATTTTACAAAAATTGTGCGAAGTTGTGAATGTTGCCCAACTTACAGTTTATAAACAAAATAATTACCCTTCTTTTTGGCTTTGCTGAAGTCGGGTAAAAAAGGAGCGCGGAATACATTTTTTACATATTATAATTATTGAAAATAAAAACTACATCACACACGTTAACATGCGTTGTATACACTAGGTTTGACACATTTGTCAAACTACTCGTATCTTCTTTAAAACATCTACTTTTTATGCGTATAAAAGTAAAAATAAAAAGTAAAAGGAAACTACGTTTAAAAAACCGACTTCAACAACTAAAAAGCATAAAATAACACTTTAATAATGTATTTACAATTAATGTTCTTTTTGGAGTCGGTGTCAGCTAAAAAACCAACATCCTAAAGTTGGTGATTATTTTATGCTTTTTAGTTGTACGATGCTACAGAGAGACACCATATTTATAATTTCCACCTCCTTTTTGTAACGAGAGCCAATTATAAATGCAAAAGTGAAAAACTCCCAAATTAGTCGTACTGAATACATACACATCGACTTGAAAAATGTACCGACAAGTGTTGGTTCGTTAAAAATTTTTTAAATAAAAAATATATGTAAAATTTTTATGGGACCAAATGACAGCAATTTTGCATCGAATAAAAAAAGATTCACGCAAATCAGATCATCAGCCTCAGAGTAATCGATGTACCTACATACCTACATAAAAAAACAGGTGAATTGAGATCCTCGATAAATTATGATCTAATTTCACAGTGTAAATACTGGTATAATAAATTAGGTATATTTATATATTATGATATTGACGCACTTAGTGCATACTGCACTTTATACTTTCCTCTTTGATTTGTTTTGACTCTAACCACTATAGGACAACTGTAACCACAATTACAAATTTATTGGAATAGTTTTATTTGATTTAGTTATCTTTTTAAAAATAAATGTTTTTGTTTTAATACAGCCTATACGTTTAAGTTTTTTTTAAATATTGGTTGTTACAAAAAGGAAAAACCTTACAAAATGAATTTAAAATAATATGTTCTTTCAAAAATTTCTAGCCCTTACCTTAGTAGCCTTTGTTGAAACCATCTTATTTTTTTTTGTCTAAATCTACAAACTAATGGTACGTGTTAGTGGAACGTAGGTTACTAGACTACTGAATGTCACTACCTAAAATGCTTGTAAGGTAGAATAGTTAATTGTAGTCATAAGAATTTCATTTGATAAAACTGCCTTATTAAAGTTTATCAGACCGGTTATACAAATAATGATTCTATTCATATTCAGCTAGAATCAAGTTCGAATGTCAAATTCGCCATTGATCACGATTAACTGTATAGTATAATTAGTTAAAATACAATCTGGGCCAAGTTGCTATCGCTAAATACAACGACGAAGTTCGATAGAAAAAATGTATGGGTTAACATAATTATCGCTAAGTGACAGCGATGTTTAAGTTACGCTATGCTTATGTCAAATTCATTCCGGTTTTCGAAATTATTGTCGAAAATATCGTCCTAATTGATATTGGCAAATTGACTAATGACTCTGGATCACAAGTTTTTATAAAAATATATTATACCTCGTTAGATGCCTATGTCGCAGTCATTTAATTGAACGACTAGCGCGTTTATGAATTGACGATATTTAATTGAATGACTAAATGACAACTCGTCAAGTTGTTTAATGTAAAGTTCAACGTCTTGACTGAACGTCGTAGCATAGTAATTGAATGGGATATAGCATACTTTGTAATGTTTAGTAGGGGTAGGTTTGACCATAAGTTAGTAACTTAAAAGGTCCTCAAAATAAGGAAATGACATGTCACACCAAATGAAAATGAAAATATCAACTATGAAGGTACTATTTGTGCGAGCTGTTTGCCGCCATATTTGTGTTGGTGACTACTAGCGCCACTGCGAGAAAAATGTACTAAATTTTAATAGCCTGACTGATTTTACGTCCGCTCTGTTAAAGGGGCTTTGTTACAGTCCGCTAGCTAGTTGGACGTTGAGTGACGCTTGTTCAATCAACATTCGGCCTAGTCAATCAAATTAAATGTCGTCATTCAATAAATGCGCTAGACATATTTTAATCAAATAGCTGATACAATCTGCAAGACTGCGACATCTATATCACCTGCTCGTAGTTGTAAGATCTCGATGATCTTTAAGGAATTATTTTAGAAGTCTTTAAGATGTAAGTAGTACGACTGTCCTTTTGCACAAAATACTATCCTTTTTTTAGTTATTGTTGTGTTTTCTATTTTGCCATCTATTAAAAAAGTAAGTTTTCCTATTTTCATACTAGGTATGGGGTATAGTATGAAATTATTCTGCTCGTATGAAGTAAGTAGACTTCACTAGTTTTCACTCAGTATTTACTTTGTCGCTTATTGTCAAATTATAAAACGATTGATCCTTATAAGGCGTGCCCAATTCTAGTGAATAGCTAGAATTGGGCACGCCGTTCACGGTTTTCTATACAATATAAAATCGGTTAAGTAAGAATACAGCTAATTAGAAATTATTTATCCACTATTATTCAGTAGTTTCCATGATAGTGAAATGAAATTCAAACATTACGTCAAATAATTTAACAAAAATCCACGTGTAACCTAATTTTATGTAAAACGCCAAAGTAAAACCTGAAATTTTTTGAAGTTTAAAATGATTACACTCTTGCTCAATTTGCAAAGTTTGGCGATATGTCAGTATAATTATAAAATTTTGTAATCAAACACGAATTACAATTACTACTTTTCGACGTTGGTACGAGTTCGAAATCAATCTGTACATCTAGAATTTTTCTATTAGCAAATGTAATTGAATATAGCAACAAACTGCTCGACAAAGCCGTCTCGATTCATGACAATGCGGGCATTAGAGATGCCCATACAAAGCTTACTTAAACCTCCGTGGTCACTCACTGAGCCTCATGAGATTACCACACAAAGGCTGGCTTATTGGAAAGAAGCACAATATCTGGAGGCTTAACTTTTCCGGACAGTGTCGGAGTCTTTACTTGTATTAGATTTTCTTACATTCGCAATTTGTATAAGAAAATGAAAATAGAAGGAAAGCTCTTTATCATATATATTTTATATATATATAAATGAATCGCTGTTCGTTAGTCTTGCTAAAACTTGAGAACGGCTGTACCGATTCGGCTATTTTTAGTCTTGAAATATTCGTCCAAGTCCAGGGAAAGTTTAAACGGTTTGTATGCTCAACGAAATGGGCATGGGTGAACTAGTATTTTATAAAATTTCCTTAACATCAACATAGTAAGTACACTGGTACACTTGTATCCTTATAAAAATGAAAAAAAAAACAAACTTAATATATGTAAACACAACGAAATTCTTTCATTTGTTTTTTTTCTGAGTGATCAGACACGGCAAGCATGAGCACTGGCTCGTGTCTACGAACGCAAGATTCATATTTCCGTCGTATGATAACGTATAAAGTAGGAGATGAAATTAGCCGAGCCCGTCTCCTAAGAATGTTCCACTTTATTAGATTCCATAAGCTCTATTCATCGTTTTTTCGCCCTCTCGGAGGGAACCTTTGAGGGCATCAGTACGTATTAGCGAATAATACGATCACTCCTCGCATTATACGCGGTCGGAGACGAATTATATGACTGATAATAGCTATAAGTATTAGCCGATTATATGTACCAGTTATTCTCAAAGTTTTCATCCATATTGTGCAAAAGAACTGTGAGGTGTGCTTGTTTTAAACTATAATGACGGTATAAACTTCTCATGCTAACGGTTAAAGTTATCTATACATATAATAAATCTGTAGAGGGGTCATGTCTGTACATTAAGAATATTTAAGTGAAAATTAAAAAAAGGGGGTCTATAAAAGCCACAGAACCTATAAATAACATTTTTGAAAAAAATGTCTGTCTGTCTGTCTGTCTGTCTGTCTGTCTGTCTGTCCGTATGGGAATGTTTGTCGTCGCATCACGCAAAAACCACTGTATGGAATGAAATGAAATTTGGCAGGCAGGTAGCTTACAACCCGAAGAGCATTATTGGAAATTATTATCCCGAAAAACGAAAGGGTTCCCGTGGAATCTTCAAAAAATTGTAGGTACCTATTTGACGGTATTTCAACCAAACTACTCAACGTATTTAAATGAAATTTGGCAGACAGATAGCTTATGACCTGAAGAGCAATAATGGAAATCATTATCCCGAAAAACGAAAGGGTTCCCGTGGGATCTTCAAAAATTGTAGCTACCTATTTGACGGTATTTCCGCCAAACTACTCAACGTATTTAAATGAAATTTGGCAGGCAGGTAGCTTATGATCTGAAGAGCATTACTGAAAATTATTATCCCGAAAAACAAAAGGGTTCCCGTGGGATCTTCGAAAAATTGTAGTTAACTATTTGACGGTATTTCAGTCAAACTACTCAACATATTTAAATGAAATTTGGCAGGCAGGTAGATTATGACCTGAAGAGCATTATTGGAAATTATTATCCCGAAAACGAAAGGGTTCCCGTGGGATCTTCAAAAAATTATAGCTACCTACTATACATATAATAAATCTGTAGAGGGGTCATGTCTGTACATTAAGAATATTTAAGTGAAAATAAAAAAAGGGGGTCTATAAAAGCCACAGAACCTAAAAATAACATTTTTGTCTGTCTGTCTGTCTGTCTGTCTGTCTGTCCGTATGGGAATGTTTGTCGTCGCATCACGCAAATACCACTGTATGGAATGAAATGAAATTTGGCAGGCAGGTAGCTTACAACCCGAAGAGCATTATTGGAAATTATTATCCCGAAAAACGAAAGGGTTCCCGTGGAATCTTCAAAAAATTCTAGGTACCTATTTGACGGTATTTCAACCAAACTACTCAACGTATTTAAATGAAATTTAGCATGCAGGTAGCTTATGACATGAAGAGGATTGTCGGAAATTATTACCACGAAAAACGAAAGGGTTCCCGTGGGATCTTCAAAAAGTTGTAGCTACCTATTTGACGGTATTTCAGCCAAACTACTCAACGTATTTAAATGAAATTTGGCAGACAGATAGCTTATGACCTGAAGAGCAATAATGGAAATCATTATCCCGAAAAACGAAAGGGTTCCCGTGGGATCTTCAAAAATTGTAGCTACCTATTTGACGGTATTTCCGCCAAACTACTCAACGTATTTAAATGAAATTTGGCAGGCAGGTAGCTTATGATCTGAAGAGCATTACTGAAAATTATTATCCCGAAAAACGAAAGGGTTCCCGTGGGATCTTCAAAAAATTGTAGTTACCTGTTTGACGGTATTTCAGCCAAACTACTCAACATATTTAAATGAAATTTGGCAGGCAGGTAGCTTATGACCTGAAGAGCATTATTGGAAATTATTATCCCGAAAACGAAAGGGTTCCCGTGGGATCTTCAAAAAATTATAGCTACCTATTTGACGGTATTTCAGCGAAACTACTCAATGTATTTAAATGAAATTTGACAGGCAGGTAGCTTATGATCTGAAGAGCATTACTGGAAATTATTATCCCGAAAAACGAAAGGCTTCCCGTGGGATATTCAAAAAATTGTAGCTACCTATTTGACGGTATTTTAGCCAAACTACTCAACGTATTTAAATGAAATTTGGTAGGCAGGTAGCTTATGATCTGAAGAGCATTATTGGAAATTATTATCCCGAAAACGAAAGGCTTCCCGTGGGATATTCAAAAAATTGTAGCTACCTATTTGACGGTATTTTAGCCAAACTACTCAACATATTTAAATGAAACTTGGCACAAAGGTAGATTGTAACATGAAATAACCAACATAATACTTTTAACCGACTTCCAAAAAAGGAGGAGGTTTCTCAATTCGTAAATATATGTTTTTTTTAATGTTTTTTCGCGGATATCTTCATTGCTCATGAAACGATTTTAAATTTTTTTTTGTGTTGTGTAGGGTATAATTTAAATTTGGTCCCATTGTCACCGATCCGTGAGGAATCGAGGGAAATCCTCAAAATTTATATGGAATAATATATCGATTTTGATTTTGTCTGAACTCTGAAGTAGTCTAAGCATATGTTACCAAACAATAAGGTTTTGCACTATATCCTGGATCTAAAAGTACTGAACAGAACTTCTGAGTCCTTAGAGATACATGTTTGAAGATTTCAGCGTTGTTTAAAGAAATGCAAGCATATGCCACTACGTCAATTACAGTCGAACTTGGTCTCATAGTTATCAAAGTGGATGCCTGATGATGGCGTCGTGAGGAATCGAGGGAACACCTCAAAATTTATAGGGACACTCATAGTAATTTTGTATTTGTTTCGAGTAACATAAGCATATCCGACTAAAAACATCATTTTTGAGTCTTTGAAGATATACGTTTGGAAATTATGCAGTGGCATAATTATGCTTGCAGTATAAGCGATGTCGAAATTTCCATCGCTATAGATATAATGATATCAATTACAATATGATGAAATAGGCTATATTATAGAACTCATAATATTGAGTTTGGCTGGTACCGACTTTAATATTCTGAAAATTTGTATCTCATTTAATATAATATATAAACTTTTCTTCTTATATATATATATGTATTTATTTATTAAAAAATTTCGCACTGCCAAGCGGTAAACTATATTATATATATATAAAATATATATGTATGAAAAAAAATTTTTCTTTAATTTTATCTAATCGTTTTTTTTTTTCATTTTCCGTCTCAAGTAACCGTCGTCTGATCATTCGAGAATTATCCCTACTCAGTCTACCCATCACTAAAAATCTTAAAATTAAACAATTTTAAACAAAAAAAAAACGACTTCAAAAGGTAAACTAAAAGGTAACAATTAGATTTACTTCGCATAAAGTAATACTATAATCAATAGTAATAAGTATAATTACTTAGGTTTTGCAAATACGATAAATAATGAATAGGCGTAGGATAGTTTGTTTTCAAGATATGAGATGTCATAGGTACATTTAAATTAGAAAAGTTATGTCAATATAAGTAAGATTTATGTTTTTCATGATATTTTTATTTATTAGTTTTCATGCTAGGGTACGACTTGGGTTTTTTCTTTCTTTTGGACTTTTGTTATTTTGTCGCCTAAAGGAAGTTAGTACTTTAACCGTCAAGTCCCAAAGTAGACTACATGTTTGTTAGCGTAGGTAATTAATAAATAATAAGTTTTAATTTAATACCTCAAAACATTCATGACAAAAACGGCCAATATTTGACAGTAAACTATTATTATTACTCCATCGGCCTACTTCTTTTGCCTGTGGACGTCTAATACAGTGTACAAAGAAGCATTACTTTAAATTAGTGATTTTAAATATCCAAACGACAGTGTTCATAAACTAAAAATGTATTTAAACTGCTGCCCTAAATCAGTTTTCCACGCGTACGAAGTCGCGGGCACAGCTAGTGTAGTAATAAGATTCTTTAATATAAAGAACCCTTATAGTTACGCTCTGGGTGTATATCTCTTATAACTTTGAATATATTGATTTGATAAAAAAATTGATATAGTCATAGATTGTGTTTATTTTTTGTTTTTAGAATCGTAAATTTATTTTAATTTTATATTTTATAGGGTGGCTTGCCAATCTCCATACATGTGAAGTAGGAATAAAAAATATATTTATTCCGATAGGAATCAAATCGGTTTTTTTAAGTTAGCTAACTTTTTTTACAAACTTAAAAAAGTAAGGTGATACACTGTATTAAAGTTGTATGTTCGAAATGTTAAGAAAGAAATTTAAATAAAAAAATAATCATTTTATAGCACAAGAACTTAGTGACAGTTTTCTAACCTCAGTGTGTTTTAGTATTCGGTCGTTAGTGGGACATGCCGACTGACGATTTCATTCAAAGTTTGAGATTCAGTGTCCGCTTAGAAAATATGTGGAAGATCACCTGTTTGATTCCATTAAGAATTACGGAGGATTACGTATAAGTTGCTTTGTGTTGCGGGAAAAGGGCACGTACTAGTTGAGCGGAATGAGAAAGAGAGGGAATAATAATAGTTCAGTATAAAATACAGAGAGCGATAAATAATAATAGCTCCCACACCGATTTTAGTGTTGGTGGCCGGTTTCGGTAAAACCAGACCAGCTAAAAAGAAAATACTCTCACTCTCTCTTTTCCTTACCCTCGAAAGGCCCACTTTTTAAATGCCCATCCGACAATTAATTCCACATGAGTGGTTGTTCTGGGAATGTCAGCGAAAAGACTTAAAAAAAAATTAACAAAGATTTTGCCTAGGTACGTAGCAATGGATTTGTAAGAACCCTACGCGGGTTCTTACAAATCCGATCCTATCGGCTTCCCTTACACATTACCTTTTGAAGACTATCATACGAATTTCTGCCTATTAAACAGGCTTCGACTTCCCTCTGGAGTAGAATCAGGCTTTTACACTGGTAGGTGGGCAAGTAGGCAAGCCGTAATGAAACAACACGATATAACATTGTCTAAGTATGTGAAAATGTTCATAAAATAGAAACTATAACTATTTTACGTCGAATAAAAAGAATCACGCAAATAAAATTAATGATTTTATGTATGTACACCGATTACTCTGAGGTTAAGGTACCTCTGAGGTACCTCAGAGTAATCGGTGTACATACATTAAAAAACTGACCGAATTAAGAGCCACCTCCTTTTTGGATGTGGGTTTAAAAGACAGACCTTTTTAGCAGGATCTCATTATATTTACATGAAAGTACAGTTATGTACATAAGGTATTAGGTGAGCAACAAAGCAAATGGCATCAGCCACAATCGGCTTACGGGCGCGCGCATTAAACGTCATGCAATATTCACGGCGCTGCCGCGCCGCTCCGGCCAGACTAATGCGTCAGTTTGGTAGATGCTTTAATTATTGCGGTATTACGGTCCATAAGTAAGTTTGAGCAAATGTCCAAACTATAGGATCGGTTTAAGACTTATTTGTTGTTTTTTGACAATGTTTTGATGCTGTACATGATTACGTAGTGCGCAACGTCTGCAGTTTTCGGATATGATAGTAGTCTGATGTTACAAGTTTTTGTATTAAATTTATATCCTGTATATGTTGTTGTCGAAATCGAGCTCGCGATTTCATTCCGATTTTTTCGCTGTCTCTTATAGTTTGGGATATTGCATAACATGCCCTTTTATAAGATTTATCCTGTTTAAGGAATTAGTAGTTTTCTGTGTAGGTTCTTTTCTTTCACTCAACAAAGAAAATGCCGAAGACGTATGATGAATTTCTGTCGCATACATAGGTAATCTTGTGTAACTGAAATACAATTTAAAACTTATTCAAGAGCATACTTTGTAGTCTTTGAAATGATGTAAGCATATTGGAACATGTTGAGGGATTATGTGGGAGGTATCGGGTATGTGCGAGGAGTCGGGAGTATGAGGCTCAGCGCGGAGGCGGGCCGCGATCCACCACTGGCGGATTATGGGGGCGGACTGTGCATACTTGATCAGAGGTCCTTTGACGCCGGCAAATGGACAAGTGAAATATTTCGTATTTACGACCATGTTATTATAAATATTTAAAAAATACTATTTTTGTGAAGCTGGAATCCGCTTACACAAATAATATCATCTTATATCCAACACAAAAGCCTATAAATAATAATAATAATATCTAATAATATCTATGGACGCTTCACACCACGTCAATCTGGCCCTGTGCTAAGTATCCGAAGAACTTGTGTTACAGGTACCAGACAACGGAAATATATTTAATATTTTTATATTATACACATATTTAAGATTTTTATTATATTATACACAAATTTAATACACATCCATGACCCAGGAACATTTTGAAAAACTTTTTGTTCCCTTGGCGGGATTCGAACCCGCGACCTTTCGTTCGAGCACCAACGTGCTCAACCACTGCGCTACGGAGGTCGTCATAAATAGTTCTCTTTATTACGATTATCACCTCATTATACCAAATAAAATCGGACCAGTAGTTTAGGCGCTGCTGTCCAGTGGAACAAAGTGCTAGGCAGTTTGGTGGGCTGCATAATTTAAAATGTAACTTTGAAAATTATAGACTTTTTTTAAATTATTATTATGCATATGGATGTATTTTAGTCGTCTATGTTCGTAGACGACTAAAATTGTCCATTCGCCGTAGTCGAGTAAAATAAAATGATTTGTTTTCAGACACCGTAGTTTGACGTCTACTCTCTAACTCAATCTACTGCGACGTAAAGTATTGCAAAGTGATGTTAATTATTTTCACAACATAGGCTATCGCATAGTTCATATATCAAGCCGAATATAGTGTAAAGAGAAGGACTCGTAGGACATTTTTTGTTTTGGCACCTCATATAAATTACTTATGTACCATAATGCGACAATTTAAGACAAAAAATCGCTGTTGAAGATCTCCATAAAAGTCACAACATAACACATGACAAGTTTCAACCCCAACATATGACATGTTAGGTCAACGACCAGTGCGTTTGTGTGTACAGGCTAAGGAGCCCACGAGTCATAGTAAGATACACTCCTTGTGGTCATTTTAGACTCTTGCATTTTTTTATCGCGTTATGGTAAGTAATTTATATGAGGTGCTAAAACAAAAAATGTTCTACGCGTCCTTCTTTTCATACTATATCCGGCATGATATATGAATCATTATGCAACCTGTAGATATCACGATACGATATTTTGTCATTTCATTAATAGTTTTTCAGGTTCTACGCGGATTCTACGAAACTCTACGATAAACTACGCAAAAGAAAAAGTAACCCACATTTCTGCCAAATAGTTTTTTTACTTTATTTATCTACTCTTGGTGTAAAATATCATTATAATAGATTCTATAATCAGGAAAAAAAAACATTCTATAGCTTTATAATGTCTGATTTACAACGAATATCCGTTATATTAAATGCTATTATGTATTTGTTACAACTAATAGACCACTAATAGCTTTCATCTGGCGTCTTATTAAACGTTAAACATACACATAGAACAAACACTGGCAACCCCAACATATTAGCATAACCCGTCAAAAACAGCTTTATAATAAAAAGCGCGGTTAATGGCTTTATAAATAGATTTTGGAAAGTATTTTCTATTAAATAAACTTCCATGTGACGTGGCGGGAGCGTCGCGTATGAATAAATCATATCAAATAACTATCAGGGGAATAAGGCACTCTTCCTTGGCTTAAACATTTATTTACTACAAATAGGCCTTATATTTTTTGAACATGTTTAGTTTTCTGACGGTGATGGTACAATAATTCTGTTAGTTTACCGTTAGTTAGTTTTAAGTGGGTAGACCGTTGAACACTTGAAAAGGTGCAGGTTCCATTCCCATGTAGTGGCATGAGACTTTTTCAGACCTCAAGTACATAATGAAAAAAACACTCTAACTGTGAAGGAAGACATCGTGAGGAAATCCGGATAGTTGGCTCCAGACCTATTGACCAGTTATTTCTCTGGACCAGGCCCACTGTGCTGTATGTGCTGGGCAACCATGTGACTGGCTGTTACCGTCTCAGCTACAGTATTTAAATAGTGATTACGATAATTGTATGAATAGAAAGACGGCGCCAATACAATTGTCATTCGTTAACGTTACTTTTACGGAGTTTTAAAATTTTCTTGCCTGGTCAATAGTTGAATTTACCTCTACTGTAGATATTTAACAAAATGACGATATAAAGGGGCCATAGAAAAGAAATTAAAGTATTTGCATCAAAACTTTGGTATATTCAACAACTGTGCATCAAAACTATGGTATCTTCAACAACTGTGCATCAAAACTTTGGTATCTTCAACAACTGTGCATCAAAACTTTGGTATCTTCAACAACTGTGCATCAAAACTTTGGTATCTTCAACAACTATGCATCAACCCCACCAACCTCTACTTCAGCGTTACGTTTCTAAGACACAAAAATCAATTTACTACGTTTAATTTGTTTACTATGCAAATAAACATTTATATAGATAATACGTAGATGTTACACCATTATACATGTCGCGTTAAATTACACAAACAATGTGAAATAGGCGCATCTCGCGACAGATTACGCTTCGATTTTTATAGATTTTTATCACAGTCGTTGTATGAAACATTGAATTTTTCAAGGCACATCAGAGACGAGTCCCCAGGGACGCGAGAGCGGGAGTCTTCGTATTTAAGCTTCTCAACGTTTTGAACACGCTGATTCCCTGAATGTGTATTTAAAGTGCTCTTACTGAAGCTATTTCTAATATTTTCACGGTTGTTTTACAAAAACATAAACAACACATTGTTGAAATAATACGTAATTTCATAAAATTATGGTAAGTATAATTGGTAATGGCATTTCCCTATTGTACTTAGTGATTTGTAATATAGGCAATTAATGTATCTTTAAATCTGATTTCAAGTTACCAAGTCCATTCGATCTAAATTCATTCAATATTTTAAACCTAGACAGTTCTTGGAATTTTCCTTCTTCGGCTGATTCACCTAGAAAAAAAAACAATTTCGGCTTTGACAAATGTTGTAAAAGAAGGTAGGCCACAGGATAAGAGGGTCTCATTTTTAGAATGTACTGACTGGTCGAGGCGGCGTAGTTATGTCTATGAAATATATAAATAATTAAGCCTAATCCTTATGGTTCAGCTATTCGCGAGTTCTAGACGACACAAAAAATATGTAGTCAAGCTAAATAATTTTGTTGTTTACAAATAAAAAAAAATTAAGACTACAAACCACCCCCGACTCTACGTCAGCCTAGTTTGTAGCGCCAAACCCAATACACTGAGGCCTGATCGAACCTGGTTTTAGTTATGATCTAGGTTCGGTTTTATAAATAATAATTATTATTATTGTTATTGTAGAAAGAGGCGTATCGTCATTAGCGGCACTCGGAGCGTGCGCCTGACGCAAGCTGCATTGTGAACTCCGTCAAGCTCTCTAATTGTTGCGCTGCGACTGACGGGCCCGACCAGGCGCCGACATTCCCGTTCCCACCCGTTAACGAACGCATTCATTAAATATGGAATATTGTATTCCAAATTTAAAAAATAATATTTCGTAGTTTATAAAGTATCGACGCTTTTATGTAATAATTTGCAGGTTTTTTAAAGATGAATCGCTATCGGCTTACTTAAAATTTGTTAGCCTATGTAAAAGCTCTAGCCATTCTACTATACTTTCTATTCTACCATTCTACTAAAAAATATGAAAGTTTTTAAATATGGTTATTGGATTTCTATCCATCCATATAATATCTAGATGGATGAATGCTTGTGAATCTTTCAAGCAAAAACTATTGAAGATATTTTAATGAAATAAGTAAAGATTGTACCTTAGGATTAGCAGCTTAAGGCCGTGTTTCACCAAGCAATGTTAAAGTAAACGCCATGTTAAAATACCATGCCATCTCATTCATTGACAGGTCATACAAGAGGGATAACATAATATTTAACATGGCGTTAACTTTAACATTGCTTGGTGAAACACGCAATTAGTCCCGATTTCACCGACGCTTGTTAGTGTTAACGGCCATGCCTTCTCATTCATAGAGAGGACAAATGAGAGGAACATTTAATGAAGGATTAACTTTAACATGTGTTTGTGAAATTAACACTTAACCCAAAGAAAACTTTCCGAAAAATAACAGTGTTCCCGAAGGTATCCTGTATTTGCGCGGGTGCAACCACGGACTAGAGCTCGTACTTATGATGCGGTGCAGTAGTTGTTATGTAACGTGGACAAATAACATCCTCAACCCTCTTTTAAAAATATGTAAATCCACAATCTTGAACGCTTAAGACTCTTAAAAAGGGGCAGACCTCGTCAACCGTGAGGGAAAATCTTATGAATATTTTAGGTAATTCGTTTTATCCACCAGATTGACAAAATGGAGCGGAGAAAAGATAAGCACTTGTTGAAATAAAAATAAACATTATAAGCAGATTGACAGTGAATTTTGAGAAACTGGAAAGCCACCGAAGTTACGAAATCCGATTCCCGAACAGTTTTCTACGAATCCAGACACCGCCACAGAAATCGAAAAAGGGTGTTATTACCTGAATTATCGTGGCTACGTATTTCCGTCTATTACCGAAATAATTCAATCCATACTAATATTATAAGGCAGAAGAGTTTGTTTGTTTAAACGCGTTAATCTCAGGAACTACTAGTCCGATTTGAAAAATCCTCTTTTTGTTAGATAGTCCATTTATAGAGGAAAGCTTTAGGCTATATAACATTACGCTGCGACCAATAGAAGCGAAACTTCAGTAAGAAATGTTGCAAAAACGGGGAAAATCATTCAAATGTGTGGAATGATTTTTCCCGTTTTTGAAACTTTCGGGGACTTTCATTGCGTGCGCTGCATAAACGGTTTATGTCACTCAAAAACCACACAGAGTACAGCTAATATAAAATAAAACAACTAGTGTAGCGGTTCGCCTGGTCACAAAGTACATAATAAAGCCTTGTTTAAAATTTTCGTACCTTTCGTACTTTTGTGCAACATGATGTATTTCGCTAGCCACATCTAATATTTCTCGTCAAAATATATCGGATGGACAATGTATTAATGTGGATTAATAGAAAGTAACTCGTGTAAATGTAAATGTAATATGAAAGGTGCCGATTTGTAGTAGCACTCGATTTGGCGTCGCCCCGGGCCCCTAATCTTGTTGGCGCCCCCGCTACTCAGTTAAAATCGCAAGGCTAATAAAATATTTTGACCCTTTTACTAGACGAATACGCCCAATATGAAGTACAGTCGCACACAAACTACTAGGCAAGAAAAAATCACGTTTGAAATTCGCCCTTGCGAAGTTTTAAAATTTGCCTACTTCTGAAACTGAGGTTAATACCCCAAAAAGGTCGAAAGAGAGTCTGGGAATAATTTCCCAGACTCTCTTTCGACCTTTTTTGTTTTTACGAAAACATCTCCTGCATAGATTACAAGTAATGTTTAAATTTCTAGCGATTAATTGAAAAATTAATAATCTTGATCACAGCTGCGACCATTGATCAGCGTAGTAAGATGGATAAATTAAAAAATATACAGGGTGTAAAAAGAGCAGTCACTATAACTTTGAGATACAATTATACTACATTTCCTCATTTTGGAAATATATTTTTTTATAAATTTTTTTTGTGAAAAACTCAAAAAATATTTTTTTACTTTTCACCATTTCTTATTTTTTTGTCGCAAAAATAACAATAAAGCAATTTTTTTTTAAATTTTTAATTTTGTAAAAAAATTAAAAAAAAAAACATTTCTAGAATGAGAAAAGGTACTATAATCATATCCCAAATTTATAGTGACTGCTCTTTTTACACCCTTTATATTATATTAATAATTACCATATAGACAAGTCAGGACCTACTTTCGGCTGCACCCATATTCGGTTACTAAATTAACATTTTGGTAGAAAATATATTATGAACTTTATATCAAAATCTCTGCTCAAATAACTGATTGCGGCCGTTAGTGAAGTTCAATATGATTTAAAGGTTTTGACTGCGCCAGTACTAAGGACCCCAACTCAACTATTCGGATGCGACAATAATTGAAATTTGTGCCCGGAGGCATTCATGGCAAATAACTTTATTCAGCATTTAGCTTCCAATTTGGCGGGCGTGTGTTTCGCGACACGGGAAATGACTGGGAACAGCGGCGAGGGTCGAGGGACTCAGATTGCTGTTTGCCGTTCACGCCTTTTCGTTTGCTTCAGATAGGTATAAATAATGTCTTATTGTGTAGCCGCTACAAATGACAACGTAACATCAATATATTAAAAAAAAAACATATTTTAACATCGAATTGTTTTACGTGATATAGTGAAACAAAACTTCAAGTTTAAAACATTGGTATTCCTCGATAAATGGCCAATGTAGAAAGAATTTAAAATTCAAATGGAGATCTCCGACCGAGCAAGGTGGCATGCTCGGTCAGGCCCATTGTACTAATTTTGAGATTTAGAGTATATATAGTACCGGCTTTAGAAAACTTCCATAGCGCGATGCAGGATTGTGGCGCTAGCAGTACCGCTACAGTTCTTAAGAATAGCGCGTTCAAGAAACTTCATTTAGATACACATAAAGCTGGCTGCTATATAAGAAGATACTAGTAACTAGTCATTTATTTCTATTGTCAAAATAAAACTATAACCTTCCCTCCTTATCGACTTATACTTATACTACGTTTACTGTCTCATGGTAATGAAGGAGTGCCGTTTTCTAATTAATTATTTTCTTTAAATACAGCGCAATTTGTAAAATAAAATGCACAACATCATGCAAGAAATTAATTAAGTGAAAATAAAGCTAGGAATATATTGTGGCGATATTGCCGCTCGAGTGGCTCTCTTGACGTGAGGCTTAAGTTAGTAAACTTCCAGCCACTTCACCTGCAATAAATGCTCACCTGGAAATTATGAAGAACACATGTAAATATAATTTAAGATAAGTTATAATTTCATAACAAAGAAGTACGTAGGTACGTGTATAACATGTAGTTATCGATCATATAATGAGTTAAAATATTAATTTTAGCTAATCTATGGAGCCAATAGCTAAATACTGAAACTTCCTAGTTTTATATTTATCGAGGAAAGCTATTTATAGAAGGCTATATACCAACAGGACCAGAATAAAATAAAAAGTTTAATTATTATTAAATAAGTAGGAGAAGAAACTTAGGTTCCTAGATTGAGGCTAATGTGTGCGACACTTTTAGTCTAGTCAAGGTTTTGTTCTATGAAATGCTAACATAATGTAAATAATAGTGTCATTCGTGTAACTAACTGGTCCCCTTTGACAAAATACTAAAATTAATAACCTTGTTTATTGGTTTCAAATAATTGGCTAATATAAAGTGGCCGTATGGATCCCTAATTTAAACTAAATTTATACCGTTGTACGTTATGCATGATTTTGATTTTAATAAAAAAACAATTGTTTGATAGTTCTGTTATTAATTAAAATCTCCTCTTTTATTTTTTTTCATAAAAATATTATAGCTAAGGGATGAGGCGTGAAGGGGGCGTCAAAGAAACTCGCTTAATTTAATTATTCCCGCCTCTTAATAAACTCTGCTACAACCTCGCAGCAAAATTTAATAACAATTAAATGTAAAACATCTTTTATAAGATGCTTTTTAAACAAACTTTCAACACAATACTTCATTAGAGAGGAATTCGGGGTATCGCCGTTAATAGAATTCTTTCCTTCAACGTTCATTATAATTACCGTTACCTTGTTTTATACACGAGTTTATTAAATGTCTATCAACACCTTTTCTAAAATGTAGACAGCGATACAAACACCTACACTGGGCAATATTATGTTGAAAGTTAAAGCTGATCTTTTGTTTAACAACGTTCTCAGCGGTCTACGCGTCTCGATTTCCGATTGGTATATTTATATTTGGTATTGGTATTTGGTAGGATCGGTAGATTATTCCTCCAGACTATTTCTGACCGACTTTTTATGGCATTATACAGATACAAAAAGTCGGTCACCGATTATCGCTCGTGGTAAGTCGCGTTGTTTCCTAACATGTAGAACGTTACGTGTTGCGTTTAATTATTTTCCCTATTAAAACATTTTATTATTATATTATTATAAGAGAGGAGATCGGTTATTTAAATGGGCCATTTAACTGTCTATAAATCATCGCAATAATTGTCTGTACATGTGTTGTAATGTTGCCAATCATGTTGTGCGTGTAGGGTCGCATCGTAGTCGACCAAACGACGTCAAAACGTCGCGCGTTGTTTTGCAACGTTGCCAAACTTGTTGCGCGTCAATTGTTAACTTAAACTGTATGATAGAAAACAATACATGTTAGCATAACATAGAAAAACAAAATACAAATAAAAAACATTGCTCCAATAATAATTATATGAAACCTTTATGATTCGCGAAAATCATTATTCAAAATTGGAGTAGGTATCTACAGCAAATTCGGATTGTGCAAGCGTCGTAATACGTGGTAACTCTACACTATAATGCATGCCCGGAGCTGTCGGCGCGTTGTTCCCAGTTGCCTACACACTGCACTTATTATACTCGTATAACCTTCATCGAAGCACATACAATAGCACAAATTACAAGCGTTATGGAGATGCATCCGTGATGAATGTAAATTACTTAATTATTTTTGCTCGTGCAACTCTCGTGTTTGGAAGTGCTATGTGTCTGCGGGCGAATGTTTTAGTTTACTTATTAGGTACTATAGATTGGCCTTTGATTAAAAATTCGCCCATGCTATATATAAGTTTTTATACTTATTTATTAGGATTATTCTGCCTATCAAATAAAAAAATGTGACCGACTGACCAACTACAATCTGAAATTGTAACAATAATAATAATAATGGGAATGGGAAGTAGTATGTTATAATATGTATTTCAGGTCTTATAAGCATGTAAATATCTTACTGCACTCTTTCCCATGTCCCATGCCCATCCCTTTCCCTTTCCCGCCCATTCGCATAAAAAGTAAAACAGCACTTATTTTTTTGTTTACTTAGTAATGTTATAATAGTCATGAAAAAAAAAGTCAACTTTGTCTAAACATATTTTTAATGTCTTATTAGTTTACTCAGATAACATGACGTTATAATATATAGATAGATGACTGAATGATCAAATAAAATACAAAAAACGATGTATACAATCGTAGCCACTTTCGATATTTATATCATTGTAAACATGTAAACAAACCCTAACGGAACTCCACTAAAATGCTGACGTCATCGATACCTTTATAAACACCTTATTTTGAACTTTGACCGTCTAAAAATAGAGTTTTATATTTTGTGACCATTCTAGTTCTATTAAAGGGATGTGTACACACACCGGCTTCCGTAGAGCACGGTACATTACGGGGGTGGTGCAGCTTGGCTTCCGGCGTCGTGTGAACACGCCACCTTGTCTCTATGGAGATCAACGATTTGTTTGCACCTGGTCAGTAATAGTGTGAACCATCCCGAATGTGATGGTTTTCTGTTTGGGGATGTAACTGTTCCGTTAAAAATATATGTCCGTTTGTAAGTGTATAGCAAATATTATGTTTGAATGCCACTGGATTATCCTAAACCCACATGCAAAGGTGAAATAAGACCTCAAAATAATTATAGTCAGTGACACAAATTATTTTCTATAAAAAATATTTAGTGTTATTATTAGGTGTTATTTAGTGTTAACGTAAAAAAAAATGCATTTCCGAAATTAGAAAACTATGTTCTAAATGTTACTTTAGATTTCGTTTAATTTGAAAACTCTAAGCAAACTTAAAGGGACATTATCTATGTGTATAATATCTATTATAATTTGCAACATGCAAGAAAATAAAACTTAGTTTAGTTTGGAGATTCTTAAATAAAAGGACATCTCGAGTATTCGCAACGTTACAACTAAATAAAATTGAAATGCAATTCAGAAATTAGAAAGTACGCGGTCGTCCCTACGCTAGGGGCCTTTGACAGTAACAGTTTCTTTGAAGTTGTCCAGTAATATCCTGTGGACATTCGATACTGCCAGGAACACTGCGATGTCCCCACAGGAACATGTGCCCATATAAATCGATTTGAGATCACCGTATGTTCTCACTGATTTAAAACTTGCTGCTGACGTGGCTTTTATCTTATTTTGTATTTGCTGGTCGAAGGGGACTTTACTTAAAAATCATTTAGAAACTAAGTTCCCTCTTAACTTTGCAGGAAATAAGTAGGTTATATCTAACCGGGGGTTATATATTCAAGATGCCGTAGCTATTTATTGCTTCCGAAGTTCGACAACAAAATGTATGAGATTTCAGTTTCAGTTTAAAGAATTATTTTATTTCTCAAAAAAACATTACATTGTTCACTTATAGAGAAATTTAAACAGGTAACAATATAAAATTTACAAGGCGTTGAAATTTAAATAATTATAATAATTTATCCTAATCCAATGATGTAGACAACTCAAACTTTAATGTTACAATTAACAACATGTTGCTTCAATCGTTTTTTAAAAATCGGCATACTTGGAGAATCTTTAATCTCCTTAGGCAATTTGTTGTAAATTGTAGCACCTTCGTTTGACATAAGCTTCGCTAAATGACGAGCGAATTCGTATTCATTTAGCGAAGCTTATGTTAAATACTATACATCTCGTTTTCGGAAATCGTAAGCGATAAATAGCGATGGCATCTTGAATCAGGGACCAGGAGCACGATTCTCGGGCAGTGGAAAAAAGCTCGAATATTAGTATATCCCGCTCGCACGCGCGGTAAATCTCATTTGCATGAGCGGGACAGACCGATAGTAAAAACTGAGTTCGAGGACTGAGAATTAGGGCCCTGTACTTATTTCGTCGCCGCAACAGTATTTTTAAGACATGACCGTACAATAATAGCTCCGATTTCGGCAACGGTGCAGTGTTGGCCGGTATCACTGACCGTGTTGGCCGGTATCACTGACCGTGTTGGCCGGTATCACTGACCAGAGCACCTAAGCAGTGTGCACGCAATAAGCACTCTTTGCTCCTCAACTCTCGTAAAGAGTACGATACGACTAGCAAGAGACCAGTAAATTAAATACTTTATACAGCCTATCCGACGCATGGATCATAGATGTTTCTTATCTGATAATTCATGTGAGTTAAACTGCTTGCATTGCCTCGCGATTTGAGGATGAATCGAACCCATGATCTCCGGAGTCGAGAGCCAAGCTCTACCACTGAACCACGGAGGCGTAAAGTAAGACTAATTATGGTGCAGTGCATCTTAATTCCCAGTATTACTGAATAATATTTAGACGCGCGACTCATACTTTACAATTCAATATGTCTCGATATTAATATTTCCCGTGATTTGGTAAAGTATTTCCTGCACAGGTGATATAATAAGGGTTTAATAGTCTCCGTGTCGTTAATAAAGGCAATTAGTGGTGGGCCGGCGACACAGCAGCTATGTGGGAGCTATGCGCGTAATGGGTGCGGAATGTCGGAGCTATTACGCCACGTGTGGAGCCGTGTTGGACGTGGGGGGCGTGTGGAGGCGTCGCAACACCCTGCATTCCAGCCCTGATTTGATATTAGCAGAACTTTCTAATAACCATTCTATATTTTTTGGTTATTTATGTGAAACAACTAATAGCTTAGCTGGCGTGACGGTGAGGAGTGAGGACAGTGGTAGCCGCACCGTGAGACGTACAACGGATTTGTGTAACATAATTTTAAATTCTATAATTTTGATGTGAAAACATCAATCTTATGTATTTTTACCGTTTTATAATACAGATTTACGTATGCAGATTTATACCATTGATTATAAAATTATTTGCGAATAATATTAAGACTACTCAATTAAAATGAGTCGTTTTTTTTTTCATTCGCCTTTCTTTCAATTCATTCAAGTTTTACCTATTAATTATCTAATAATTACAATATTATAATTGTACACTATGTTTTGTACTATACTAAAACGGGTCTTTGCTCTTTAATTTTTTCAGGGGCTAATAATACCTAACAGTACAGAGTAGAAAGTTAGAAACTTCTTTGTTTGCACAAAAAAAAAAACACGTTCAACCACCATAAAGCAATAAGAGTAATAATTGTACAAAACAGGCAGCGGGCCTACTCCCGACACAATCGAGAACCGAATCCGTTCGATATCAGTGGTTTTCGTATTTTATTTGGTGAATTACTTTGAAACTAATCAGGATAAATAAAATTGTTAGATCGTAACTTTTTGTACTCCCGACCATATCAATCGCTTGAGAATCAAAATAAACAAATGTCAATTTAATAGGAAATACGCGGCATGATCGTATCTGAATCAAAATCAAATCAGGTCGGACTTAGGAGGGTAAGGCCCCAGTATCTTCACGATAACCTGCGCCTGAAAAAATAAATGAGCAAGCTTGAAAATCTACAGTATCTTATTTTTCAATGTATGATAATACTCGTATCGAAACCGCCACTTTGTAGATTTAATATTTTTCAGGTCTGGTACTCTATAGGTAGGAACTGTTTTTTTTACTTTAATTGTGCTAATAAATAATTTATTATTATTATTAGATGTTTGCCACTAATTAGTAGGAGTAAAATGGAATTCCCAGGAAACCGTACATTTTCTTGCAGTAAAAATACCTATGCTATGTGTAATTCTAAAGTGTCAGCTAAATCCATAACAAATGACGTTAAGATCGCTCCAGCCGTAAAGAAGTAACAAACATACACACTCACTCACAAACTTTCGCCTTCATAATATCAGTGTGAAGTGTGATTACATTTACTTAGCACTCGCAGTTTCGTTTAAAAATATAATACTGTAATACTGCACTTTTCCAGGAGATCCTATGAGGTAATTCAGGGTACCTATCGGCTACAGTATAATATTATAAAAATGAGTACAGCCATTTGCGCTTATAAAAAGTAAGAAACATGATTATATAGACACACAGAGTTTCGCCTTTATTAGAGTGATTATTACTGTCTACTACGCGACAGTAGATAGTAAAATATTCGAATAGTTGTGCCCATGTGTGTAGCCAGGTAAACTTCCGATTTTATTATTACCTGCGATTGACCTAAGGCGGTGTCCACATGAGCGGTACGGCACGCGCGCAGATTTATCAGCGTGTAATTAAACGCGCACATTAGACCGGGTGCGTGCGCGCCGCAGCTGTCGCTCGCGTGAGGACCGACACATTTTGATACTTGATAGTTGATTCGCCTCAAGATACATATTAATTTTTACTATTAACCTTTTAGGGAGTTTAACATTTGGATTGATAAACAATGTGCCAATTTAATGAAATAAAAAATAATATATAACTTTTTACAGTGCTACTTATATCTTATTTAGATTTGAGTTTGCCTTGTTTTGATCAACGATTATACATTTTGATTATAAATATAGTACTCTTAGTTTAATTTCATTTCTAGTCTAAGGTTATATTTTTAATATTTATAAAACTTAAACATTGACATTATAGTGAATAAACCGATTATGTTGCTGTCCGATGCTCATCCGAGGCTCAAGACATCATATTTTTATAATTATTTATTGTAAACTATAGTAATTGATTCAATGCCTAACTTAAAAAAAATCCTTCACAGATTAATGCAATTTCAAAAATAATTCCTCCACGTAGCATTGCAAGTATCAAATCCAGTCGTGCTACCCCCGAAATCGCGTGACGTATCGTGATTGTCTAAGCACTGACAGATGTGTGGCGGAATGTAATTGTTGTAGACTGTAGTACATTTTGTATCGCGAGCACCCCAACGATACAATACGTTCACCTCGTCAGATGTTCAATGGGGCAAGTTTGGAAGTTTTTTGGGGTTTTGTATAGATTTAATGTCGATACGCTGTTTTATAATAATGAATATGTTATACGCTAAGGTAATTCGGAAATGAGAATAAACAATTAATGCTTTCCAGGTGATGTATTATTAGTGTCACTTATTATTAAAACATAGGTTCTCGGCCTAATTTTACACCGCCCATGTACTATTTTTACATCAAAACTTTCAGATACAAAATAAAAATAAATGATATATTTTTTTAACTAATATTCATTTCCAATAGGAATGTTCATAGACTGACCTACATTGTATAGTCAATGAGATGACCTAGTACCTACATAACAAGTACATAGCTTAGAAATGACGTATCTCTAATATCTACACTATATGTATTAATATAAAGACTATTAATATTATTATTAATGATAGCAATAATTCAATATTGCCGGTAGAAGCAAGAAGTATAAGGGGTGAGTCACATAGTCGTATGTTACGGTCTAGGGAGTGACCACATCGTTCTAATATTTTATAACATCATACAACATATGTTGAGCGAAGATGAAAGATAAATGAAGATGTACTTACAGATAATTAATAACCACAAAACAAATATCATTAGTAGGTAGATAATATCATTATTTTAAAAGAGACCCTCGCTTCTGATAACGCTGACTATTTCTCGCTTTTGTCCGACAGAAACTGTTCTGTCAAAATATGTCTTGAATAAAACTTTCTACTTTTCAATTAGAGAAGCCAATGATCTATTTGAGGTAAAATGTTAGCGAAATTAACAACATCTGGCTGGAATAACGCACACAAAAAATAATACACAACTAAGTATTAACTAATGATTTATCAATTTGCAATAATAATTTCGGCAGGTAGGTGAGCTAACTAATAGGGATTCGCAGTTGTTATACGCTTCACTTGCGCCAGAAAGCGTCTACATTCTACATATTATTATAAACAAATAAAAAAATGAGGTAACCCCCGAATTGTCAGCAGTGACTGAATTGATGACGATGAATTTTGTAAAAGAAAACCCGCAATCACGTCAGTTTCAAACTTAAAAAAAACCATATCAAAATCATTTTTATATGTTTGGGAGTTACGATGTCACACACACGTCAAACTAATCACACTTTTTGTCGAAGGTTAAAAGTCTACACATAAGGGTTCAATCTACACACTAATATTATTAGTTGAACCCCTACTCTTGTAAGTTATTCTCTATTTATAGCCCTAGTCTTAACTCTTACCCTATATTTATCGAAACAAAAGAAAACAATTTATCAGACATAACCTGTACCTGGCGATAACCCGTGACGTCACCGTGCAAGTGTAAGTCACATGCGGCGCCCCTCAAGAAACAGGTCAAGGCGACCTGTTGCACCCCAAGGAATTGGGGGAGACGCCATACTTTTTATTAAGCTGTTCACTTGATAATATCGCGCATTAATCATATAAGGTTGTAGTTTTGATTTACATTCGTGTTTTGACGGCTTAACCGACTGCCGAGGAAAGGAGAAATGTTTAAGTTTTATAAATATTCAAAATATAACCTTAGACTAGAAAGGAAATTAAACTAAGAGTACTATATTTATAATCAAAATGTATAATCGTTGATCAAAACAAGGCAAACTCAAATCTAAATAAGATGTAAGTAGTACTGTAAGAAGTTATACATTATTTTTTATTTCATTAAATTGGCACATTGTTTATGTTTTGGTGATGTTTTGTTGTGTGATTAGTGAGTACATACATAAAATGTATTTAATTGTTTCTATGATAGTGTCATGTTAATTGCGTTACAATACCATATTACGTCGTAGTTTTTTATTGAGAAAAAAAATATATGTTATAGGTACTACATTTCCTCGTGTCAAGTCTCAAGGTGTAGTGACGTCACAAATACACGTTACTTTGACACGACATGCTTATAAAGAACTGATAACTTTTTTTCATATACCAGTTTACAACCTTTCGATTGCAAAAAACTTTGCATTCATACAAATATTTATCAATAGTCTTGAACAGATGACAAAAACTGCGATATTGAATCATTTGTAGTTTTGTATGATGTTGGGGCGTCAAAGCATGAACAAACAAATTAATGACTCGGATGATAATGATGCTTCCATATGCGGTAATGATCGCCGGCATTAGTGGAAGTGCATCAAGAGTATTGAATGACGTCATCAGATACATATCAAAGGATAGTCGTGGTACGTGGATATTATCATTACGGCTTTAGTGTATTGAATTTGCGCGCCTTAAGAGGAAACACCACGGTTGAGAGAAATACAAAATAGGTATTTATAAAATCTATTGCTGTCTCGCAGTGCCTTAGCTAGCCAGCACTAGCGCGATAGAGACAACTGCAATTTGGACTGAAATTACCTATTAAAAGTACCAGAAATCGACGTTTAGGGGATTCCTGTTTCCTCCTCCAAAACTTAATCGATTTAAATATTTTTTTCTTTATTAGCTAATAAAAGAATTAAACTAGGTTCCTATTTTTTGCTTTCGTTGTTTATTGTAGTCAAATCTGTTTCCTAGATATTTAAACATAGCGGAGAGTCTGGCCATTTTTTTTAGGTTTTTAAACGTCCATATCTCTTTAAATAATTAATTTATTAAAAAAAGGAAAAAATAGGGACGTACAAAAAATATCCATAAACATTCAGGAAAAAAATTGTTACTCTAGAGGTGTTATCCAGGGAGGAAATAGAAATCCCCTAGACCCCTTTTTTTGTATGGAAAAAATTTCGTGGTGTTTCCTCTTAATACGAGTGTAAAAAGAATAGTCACTATAATATTATGATGCCTTTTCTCATTCTAGAAATGTATTTTTTGTTTTGTCAAAAACAAAAAAAGGTTTGCACTTTTTAAAATTGATGTTCTTTTAGTCGCAAGAATTACAAAAAAGCAAAAAAATAATAAATTTAACTGTAAAAAAAATCTAGAATGAGAAAAAGTAGTATAATCATATCCCAAAGTTAAAGTGACTGTTCTTTTTACATTCTGTATAATTAAATAAATGTTTTATACGCGACTTTGTTGCGATAATCCCTCAGTAATCGCACATTTTGCTAATATAAATAGCTTATATCCTAATAGCCTATGTAATTATGTTATTAACGATAATTAAAATTAACCCAGTCGTTTAACCTATTCACTGCAAATAAAAAGTCTATAGTCTATACTACTTCGCATACATTACGTCATAATTTATGCGAAGATATTAGGAGATCTGGGGGCACGGTCGTGCCCCCGTCAAGACGAGCCAAGCGAAGCGCAAGGGCACTACCTACCTTTTCTCGAAAGGTTTCTTCGTTTTTTAGAACTCCCATAACTTTGCTTTGGATGATGCTAAATAGTTGAAAATTTCAACATATAATGACACCAGTAAATATTTAAATTATACAAAGTTTGAATGTCGTAGCTATTATGCTTTAGATTTTATCGATGACTAAAAACCCCTGATTTCGTCACTGACTCATTTATAGATCATCAAAATTCTTAGGTTACTTCCGGAAATCTTAGAAAGCTGAAGTTATGTATGTAAGCTGTTATTGCTACAAAACCAACAAAAAAATTATAAAAATGTAAATGCCGCCATTTTGAATCAAAACCAAGCACCCAGCGCCGCGACGCCGAGCGCCGCGACGCCTGCCGACGCCCAGCGTCGCGACGCCTGCCGACGCCCAGCGTCGCGACGCCTGCCAACGCCCAGCGCCGCGACGCCGAGCGCCGCGACGCCTACCGACGCCCAGCGTCGCGACGCCTGCCAACACCCAGCGCCGCGACGCCAAGCGCCGCGTCGCCTGCCGACGCCCAGCGCCACGACGCCCAGCGCCACGACGCCCAGCGCCACGACGCCCAGCGCCGCGACACCTGCCGACACCCAGCGCCGCGACGCCTGCCGACACCCAGCGCCAAGACGCCGAGCGCCGCGACGCCTACCGACACCCAGCGCCGCGACGCCTATCGACGCCCAGCGCCGCGACGCCTGCCGACGCTCAGCGTCGCGTCGTCATGGGCGTCGGCAGGCGTCGCGGCGCTCGGCGTCGCGGCGCTGGTCATCATGGCGCTGGGCGTCGGTAGGCGTCGCGGCGCTCGGCATTACGGCGCTGGGCGTCGGCAGGCGTCGCGACGCTGGGCGTCGGCAGGCGTCGCGGCGCTGGGCGTCGGCAGGCGTCGCGGCGCTCGGCGTCGCGGCGCTGGGCGTCGTGGCGCTGGGCGTCGGCAGGCGTCGCGGCGCTGGGCGTCGGTAGGCGTCGCGGCGCTCGGCGTCGCGGCGCTGAGCGTCGTGGCACTGGGCGTCGGTAGGCGTCACGGCACTCGAAGTCGGCAGACGTCGCGGCGCTCGGCGTCGTTGCGCAGGGCGTCGGTAGGCGTCGTGGCACTCGGCGTCGCGGCGCTGGGCGTCGGTAGGCGTCGCGGCGCTCGGCGTCGCGGCACTGGGCGTCGGTAGGCGTCGCGGCGCTCGGCGTCGCGGCGCTGAGCGTCGTGGCGCTGGGCGTCGGCAGGCGTCGCGGCGCTCGGCGTTGCGGCGCTGGGCGTCTTGGCGCTGGGCGTCGGTAGGCGTCGCGGCGCTCGGCATCGCGGCGCTGGGCGTCGTGGCGCTGGGCGTCGGCAGGCGTCACGACGCTGGGCGTCTGCAGGCGACGCGGCGCTTGGCGTCGCGGCGCTGGGCGTCAGCAGGCGTCGCGGCGCTGGGCGTCGGTAGGCGTCGCGGCGCTCGGCGTCGGCAGGCGTCGCGGCGCTGGGCGTCGTGGCGCTGGGCGTCGGCAGGCGTCACGGCGCTGGGCGTCGGCAGGTGTCGCGGCGCTGTGCGTCGTGGCGCTGGGCGTCGGAGGCCGTCGCGACGCTGGGCGTCGGCAGGCGACGCGGCGCTTGGCGTCGCGGCGCTGGGCGTCAGCAGGTGTCGCGGCGCTGGGCGTCGTGGCGCTGGGCGTCGGCAGGCGTCGCGACGCTGGGCGTCGGCAGGCGACGCGGCGCTTGGCGTCGCGGCGCTGGGTGTCGGCAGGCGTCACGACGCTGGGCGTCGGTAGGCGTCACGGCGCTCGGCGTCGCGGCGCTGGGCGTCGGCAGGCGTCGCGACGCTGGGCGTCGGTAGGCGTCGCGGCGCTGGGCGTCGGCAGGCGTCGCGGCGCTGGGCGTCGGTAGGCGTCGCGACACTCGGCGTCGCGGCGCTGGGCGTCGGCAGGCGTCGCGGCGCTCGTCGTCGCGGCGCTGGGCGTCGGCAGGCGTCGCGGCGCTGGGCGTCGGCAGGCGTAGCGGCGCTCGGCATCGGCAGGCGTCGCGGCGCTGGGCGTCGTGGCGCTGGGCGTCGGCAGGCGTCGCAGTGCTGGACGTCGGCGTCGCGGCGTTGGGAGTCGCAGCGCTGGGCTTTTCAATCCATTATGGTGGACCACCATATTGGACTTCACTTACGGACTTCACTTACGCTACATTGCAGTTAAAACGTGATGCTTGGCCGTTTTATTTCGCACACGATTAATGAATTCGTATGAAATGTTCGTAACGGTAGCAAAACTGTCAAGTATCACGTTTTAACTGCAATGTAGTGTAAGTGAAGTTAAGCCTGGTAAGGGTATAAGAGTAAGCGGTAAGGGTGCATAGATCAAGAATTTTGGTTCTACATGAGATCTGACCACTTTTTGATTGATTTTGATTAACGTTTAGTGTAGAGCTTCACTTTATACGATATCTGATAACTTTTTCACAGTATAAGCTGTGTAGGCTCGTCTGGACAACATTTTTACATGAAAATGTTTTTGGTGGGATAATCTATACTAAAATTGTAAAGCGGAAAAGTTTGTTTGTTTGTTTAAACGCGCTAATCTCAGGAACTACTGGTCCATTTAAAAAAATATTTTTGTTGGATAGTTCATTTATAGAGGAAGGCTTTAGGCTATATAACATTACGCTGCGACTACTAGGAGCGAAGCGTCCGTGAGAAATGTTGCGAAAACGGGGAAAATTATTCACATTTGGGGACTTTCGTTGCGTGCGCTCCATAAACGGTTTAAGTCACTTAAAAACCACGCGAACTAAGTCGCAGGCACAGTGTTTATATCATTTATAATATTATGACTACAGTCAGGCATTGACTACATTCAGGCATTTATAACATCCAAATCAAAGGCCATAAATATATAAAAAAGATATAATGTTATATACTTACAACATTATAAGATATTATGTATGATAGATAATGTGACATTACATATTAGTTATGTTGATTAAAAATGCACGATGGAAAAATGCACTGTATTAAAAATTATCGCCGTCATCCACTGCTGAGCATTCACAAAAGCTCAATTTTCATGCAAAGCTTTTGTAAAAGCATTTTACATGTATTCATTAGCAATTTCATTAAAACAGCATCGGCATGATCGGTACAAGGACACTTGGCATTCAAAGTGCGAAAATAATGCCAAGTACCCGCATTTGTTCGCCCGAACGAACCAGGAAACAAAGCTAATGGCACTTGAATAGTTCAATGCCTATGCAGGTAACTGAAACTCTAAAATAATACCTATTATTATGACTAACCAGTTTAATTTTATTTTGACGACCTCCGTAGCGCAATGGTTGAGCGCGTTGGCGTTCGAGCTGGAAGTCGCAGGTTCGAATCCTGCCGAAGGAACAAAATGTTTTCTGTGTTCCTGGACGCTTCACACCACGTCAATCTGGCCCCGTGCTAAGTATCCGAAGAACTTGTGTTACAGGTACCACACAACGGAAATATATTTAATCCTTTTCATACTATACACATATTTAAGACTTTTATTATATTATCAAATTTAATACACATCCATGACCCAGGAACATTGAAAACTTTTTGTTCCCTCGACGGGATTCTAACCCGCGACCTCTTGTTCGAACACCAACGCGCTCAACACGTCATGAAATCAGATTTTTTAAACTTTCTACAGCCATACGAAATGTGTACCCGAGGTGTACCGGATTTTTTTTCATGAAAACAAGCTATAAACAATATTCACAACCATACGGAACAATACGTGAGTCCCCGAGGTGTACTCACCCATGTGTACCTACACCTGCCCGTATCACTGCGCGCGCGCAGCTGCCCGCCCGAACCCGTTCATACGGGCCGCGCGATAAAGGGCACTACAGATAAACGACCCTCGTACGACAATTCACAATTTGCATACATTGTTCCAGGTGAATCTCATTCTATGCAAATTTTTTTCGTGATGGCAATTTGGCAGCTTAAAGGTATTACAGACTTTGGCTAGATTTTTTTTTATTATTATGCTACTAAATAATCTTTATTGATTAATATATGGTTTAAGTTATTTCCTAACTACTCTATAACGTCGTGGTTGCTATAGAAATTTGCAGTAAAGTAGAACTTGCTGTAAAGATTATGATACATTAGGAATGCATACCTACTTCGTTTGCATTCAATGTGATTTAAATGTCCTTATATAAAGCTCAATATCGGCGGCTATAATGTTTACAATTTAAATGTCACTACTACTAATAAACTGCCAATAATCAAGAAAAACGAGGACAAATAAATTTCACAGAACTACTTTTTTGTTTACGTCTAAATTACAATTAATCGAAACGTAATTATAAGTAATGGTCATTTACAAAAAAAAATGCAATTAACGAATAAAAAAATAAAAAAAAGAATATTGTGCGATTCATCGTTATTGATAGTACATTTGACAAACTCAACGGCAACAGAGTTTTGTTGATAATGTACAGATTAATAATTTATGATGGCGTCACTTGGGGAGCTCGAACAAAAAACTCGGAAGAACATAATCACAACAACGGTCTCTGGATCACGAGGGCACATATAGGTGTTCCCGGCCCCCTGCGTCCGCGAGCGTGTGCCGAAATACACAATGAAATAATCCAACGAATTGTATGGGCAGAGTAGCGTAGTTGTACCGTTAGCAAAATATAATAAAAAATTGTATATCAGTTTAGAATATTTTATGAATCGATAGAAGTTTTGTATCTTAAGAATAATAAAAACTTAATATCTCTCTTTAGGTATCCTAATGTTCAAGGTTCTTAGTATCTTCTTGTTAGAACTATTACTACCAAGTACTGCTTCTTCTTCTTGTAAAATCAATTATTTTAAAAAACCTTCATAAGATTAAGTGTTGTATAAATCGTAGATATCTAAGAACATAAATAATGCGTCGGATAAAAATCTGTATGTATACAAAAGACGTACCACACACACAAGTTTTTATTTTTATTTTAAAAGTGTAAATTACAATTAGGAAGGTACCATGAAACGTATGTAGTTCTTTGATACCTTCTTATTTTTAAAGCTTGTACTAATTTTGATATTAAAATAAAATTTAATATATTTTTTTGTACGATCATACCAAGGTGCGTCACGGGCGGTGCGGCGGCGGCGCGCGCGGCGCGTGCCGGGCGCGTGCGCGTCAAACGAACTGCACTGTCATGGCGGACGGTTCAGGTGCCCTTCGTTTCTTTATGTTTTCTCCTTTCGGAACTAATCGGGTATAAATTTATAAATTACAACACAGCTACGAATTAAGGGGATTTTATCGAAGAGTTGATAATTCATCTGCATCAAATAATGAAATGAATATATTAGCAGTTACAAATATTACCTTATTTGTAACTGCTAATAACTTTTACTAATAATTATACATGCAGATAACAATATTTTTGGTACTCCCGAGTTAAAAGTATTGACACATTAAATCAATCACATTAAACGTCTATTTAAAGTAGCTTATTAAGTAGAGATCGTTGCATGAAGTCCATAATATAATTTCTATGAAAACTATATTTAAGTGACTTTTTAAGTAAGCATTACCGTACTCTTAAGTGCGGCAGTAAAGTTATTCTAATTAAAGTAATCAATACCAAAGTAGTAAGCCTCAAAAGGCACACAAAAGGCATAAGCTTATTCTAAGACTTTGTGACGTACGATTTGTTCGTCTCTTTTTGAAGAGATAATAATTCAAAGTTTAATACTTTCTGATTGTACTCAATTAAAGACGGGTATGCATTCATCTAGATAGCTGTCAAACTAAATTATGCTCAGGATAAAATTTAATCTCGTTTGACCAACAGGATAATAAAAATAGTGGAGCGTAGTGCAGTAATAGTTGAGGGTGGCTGCTACAATCTGCTGATTAAATCCAAGCACACCTGCATGAGGTACAGGCGAGGGGGGTCGCCTGGCAACGGCTGATAAACAATGCGCCGACGTCCATCAGGTAGCCCTTCCCAAAGATGCACCTCCCCATTATTACTTCGGAAATAATTGCGACAACAAAAAATTTTAGTAATATTGTTTCGGAAAAGTGTTTTCATTCATTAATAGCTTTTTATAGGCTTTTATTTAGTTTCTGTGTGTAACCAAATCTTGCGATTTATATTTGAACTAATGCGTATAGCCTAGGCCACGCTATCCTTACGGGTTATTATAGTAGGCTCCCACACAGATTTTGGCATCAGTGGAGGGTTCTTTGCAATCAGGCCAGCTGCGCAAAAGTAATTTTTATATTGCCCAAGTAAAAGCCCAAGCAAACTTAAAAAAAAAACTTTTTTTTTTTATTCTTCCAAAGTGGAAATGGTTAGAATAATCGAACGAACAGTCGAGAATTGAGGCTCTTCGATATAGACCCACCACGAACGCGTTATAGATAGGAAGTTTATTGAAACAGGTCATTAGTCGGTGACGTGTCCGATTGAACTGAATTGTAGTATTACAATCCATATCATCTAGCATCAGATCAGCTCCATAGCTGGGCACGGCTTACTACCGACACAATCGAGAATCAAATAAATTTGATCTCAACGGCATTTGGTATTTTATTTGGTGGATTACTTTGAAACTGACCAGGATAAAGAAAATCGTTAGATAGTAACTTTTTGTACTCCCGACCATATCAATCGACTAAGAATTAAAATAAACAAACGTCAATTTATTTGGGAGTACGCGGCATGATCGAATCTAAATCAAAATCGAATCAGTTTGGAGAGTAAGGCCCCTGATAATGGAAAATATACTTTACATGTCAGTAGAGGTAGTGACGCTGACCACTGTCAACTTAAATATTTATTTCTGATGTGAAAACGACAAGGATCATTTTGGGCTACCAAGTAGTCTGCTAATGAAAATAATATTAGGATAGATTTCCAAATAGAATATTTTTCATTATTCATTAAATATACTCTTTAAGATAACTGAAAGATTCGTATGGAGCCGTGAGCCGTCTGTCGTTCTTCTGGTACTTTGGAGCCCATGGACATCGCGTGGGTAAACACTCGTTAGCGTTTCTAACAGAAAGGATGAACTAGAGTACACCAACGGTTGCTCTCACCCCAATCTCCCCTAACAATAGCATCCAGTACAATGCGCACGCGCATCTGCCCCGCGCTTCGCACTGATTGGTCCCGCGCACCCTCACAGATTTAATAAACTGATCGATATTCCGATGAAAGCGTTTTTTTTTGGGATATTATTCGCCGTTTTTACGCAAAATGTCCCCTTCACTATATGAACACTGAACAGTGAAAGTCGACCTCTGCAAAGTACTAGTATATAATAGTATTATAAATTATAATTATAATAATAATAATAATATCTATGGACGCTTCACACCACGTCAATCTGGCCCTGTGCTAAGTATCCGAAGAACTTGCGTTACAGGTACCAGACAACGGAAATATATTTAATACTTTTATACTATACACATATTTAAGATTTTTATTATATTGTACACAAATTTAATACACATCCATGACCCAGGAACATTGAAAACTTTTTGTTCCCTCGGCGGGATTCGAACCCGCGACCTTTCGTTCGAGCACCAACGCGCTCAACCAACTGCGCTACGGAGGTCGTCAGTCAATTCATTCATCAATTATTGATTTATTTTACGACAAGCATCGATTATATGAGTATCCACAAAACTCCAAATGTTTGGATTTTATTTATTTACACATATGCTAGTTTGTTAAGTAATGTCTATTCAGCAAATGTTACATAATGCTATTATGTATTTAAAACAACTAGATGTCAAAGATGACATTGACGTTGATGCCTAAGATAGTTTTAAGTCAGTCTCCTTGAGAGGCCCAGATAGGTGGGATCAATGTACCTACATATTTATAAGATACTGTATAATGTATTATCTACGTAGTAGAATAAAGTCTTATACGATTAAATATAAGTGTATATTATTGGACGTATAATTAGATCCTAATAACAATAACATATGCTGCGGCACTAAACACCGTATAAATATAATGTGGTCTTTAAATTGAGTAAACCCATTTGTCGCAAACTACGATATAAGCATTAGAAACAATTCTACATTGTGACACTGAACAGCTTCGGTTCACCTCTTACTTAGTGCTTTTATTCGTTTATTAAATTGCATGTATTTGTGGTGTATTGTTTGTTAGAAACTCTAACGAGTGTGACCTTTAAACAAATATTATATCCAGAGAAAAGTCTTCTTTCTCGAAAATAATCTCTTAACCATAAATGTCGCAATTTCCTAAATGAATTTTACTTTTGCTAAAAGTTTGCTGTGGTGTTGTTACTAGTATTTTTTTAAATAAATGCATGTTTTCAGGGTTCTGTACCCAAAAGGTAAAAAAAGGGATATATGCACGTCCGTCTGTCACCAGGCTATATCACGAACCGTGATAGATGATGTACTTCTCATCGCACTAAATATTTAAGAAAATCACGTTTGTTGTGTGGGAGCCCCATATAACAAACGTGATTTTTTTGTCCTTTTTGTACAGAACCCGCGAGTGAAAGACAGAAGGTGCGCGAGTCCGACTCGCACTTAACCGGTTTTATTATTAACATATTATTTAGTATTTGTCTATACTAATATTATAAAGAGGTAACGTTTGATTGTTTGTTTGTTTGTTTGTTTGTTTGTTTGTTTGTTTGAATGGAATAGGCTCTGAAACCACTGAACCAATATGAAAAATTCTTTCACCGTTGGAAAGCTACATTCCTAGCGCTGAACATAGGCTATATTATATGTTTAAAAAATAATTTTAAACAAAAAAAAAACCGACTTCAAAAAGTAAACTAAAAAGCAAAAAATAAATTTACTTCGCACAAAGTAATACTTATTTTCACTTAAGTAAATAAATTTATTCTATAATTTTGAAGTCGGTGCCAAGTTTAGCGTTCTTTCATAATTTGTTTCCATTTAATATTAGTTTGTAAGCCAGTACTTTGGTAGGTACATAATATATAGTAATAGTTACATTGATAGTTGTCTATTTTTTTCTGATTCTTTTTTTCTGTGATTGCCTACATATATTTAGTAATTTGATATTGTAGTAAGGTTGTTGAAGTACTTACTTGGCACCGACTTCAAAATTATAGAATAAATTTATTTACTTAAGTGAAAATAAGTATTACTTTGTGCGAAGTAAATTTATTTTTTGCTTTTTAGTTTACTTTTTGAAGTCGGTTTTTTTTTTGTTTAAAATTATTTTATTTTAAGATTTTTAGTTATGGGTAGACTGAGTAAGGATAGGTACTTATTTATTTTTATTTATTTATTTATTTAGTCGATTTACATTTCTTTATTTAGCTTAAAACAATTTTTTACCGTTTTAATATTTACCTATTTCGTCATATTGTTATGATAGTACCTATATATAGATACCTACTATCTGGCGAAGACAGAGGTGGTGTTGAGTATTGTAATTGATATAGTGGCATATGCTTGCAGTACTTTAAGCGATGTCGTAATTTCCAAACTTATAACTTCAAAGACTAAGCAGTCCTGTATGCCTGTTTCTGATCTATGTGGTATACCTTGATAGTTGATTCAAAATTATGTTTGTTTTTAGTCGGATATGCTTATGGTACTCGAAAAAAATACAAAATTACTATGAGTGTTCCTATAAATTTCGAGGAGTTCCCACGATTCCTCACGACTCCATCAACAGGCATACACTTTGATAACTATGAGACCAAGTTCGACTGTAATTGACGTAGTGGCGTATGCTTGCATTTCTTTAAACAACGCTGAAATCTTCAAACGTGTATCTCTAAGGAGTCAGAAGTTCTGTTCACTACTTTATGTCCAGGATATGGTGCAAAATCTTACTATTTGGTAACATATGCTTGGGCTACTTCAGAAAAAATCAAAATCGATATATGTTTCCATATAAATTTTGAGGAGTTCCCTCGATTCCTCACGGATCCCATCATCAGGTCACCACTTTGGTAAACACTGGTACAACACTGTAATTGACGTAGTGGCGTATGCTTGCATTTCTTTAAACAACGCTGCAATCTTCAAACGTGTATCTCTAAGGACTCAGAAGTTCTGTTCCGTACTTTAGGTCCAGGATATGGTGCAAAATCTTACTATTTGGTAACATATGCTTAGGCTACTTCAGAAAAAATCAAAATCGATATATGTTTCCATATAAATTTTGAGGAGTTCCCTCGATTCCTCACGGATCCCATCATCAGGTCACCACTTTGGTGACAATGGGACCAAACGGGAAGCACCACCTTTCAAATAAAAAAAAAATCATCCAAATCGGTTCACCCAGGCGAAAGTTCTGAGGTAACAAACATAAAAAAAAAAAAAAAAAAAAAACATACAGACGAATTGAGAACCTCCTCCTTTTTTTGGAAGTCGGTTAAAAAAGTAGGGTTCCTTACTAAAACCCCAAAAATGTAGCCCAAAGTGTAAAAAAACGACCTCCAAAATTTCTTACATCGTGTGCGCTTCGACAACGGCTTGACCAATTTCGCAAATTTTTTTACGGTATGTTCGTTATTGTTACGAAAAGGTTATTATGAAAGAAAATGTTGAAAAAAATAAGCAGAAAATTAGAAAAAAGAAGAAAATACGTGATGGTCACGCGGGGTTTGAACCTACCTGGGCTCGATCGATTCACGTCGTTGGCAGTTTATATGACACGGCTGTCATGGCAACGTCATTATTTACAAATGGAAAATAAAAATTATGAAATGCTATAAATACCGTTTTTATATCAGCTTAAACTATTTGGATTAAAAAAATTATTAGGATTAACAAAAACATGAATCCAAATAGTTTCAGCTGATATAAATACGGTATGTATAGCATTTCCTAATTTTTGTTTTCCATTTGTAAACAACGCTGTTACCATGGCGACCGGTAGACGTTATAGACGTTTGGCTGCGTTTCCATTGACGCGGGGCGAGGCGGACAGGAGCTTGCGGTACCAGAATTGACCAATCACTATGCTCGAAATCTCTGCTCCACTCCGCTTGGGAACCACTAAGTTCCTATGCGCCCCGCTCCGCGTCAGTGAAAACGCCAAGATTGGAGAAGTTTTCCAAATCTATACATCTATACAAACAAATAAAATTGAAGTGTCAGTAAGTATGTAACTTTCAATTAGCAACGTTTTTCTAAATACATATGACATTTTAAACGATATCTTCTGATTTTTTTTGCATTGGCAACGATATTTACTGAAAACGAAAATGTAATTTAAAAAAAAATGTCTGTCAGCGTCTCTCTTTGCTCCGGCTAATCTCTGGAACGGCTGGACCGATTTTAACGAGACTTTCACTGGTAGATAGCTAAAGTTATAAGGATTAATTTAGGCTACTTTTCATCATCATCATCGTCGTCATCAAACTCATGATCACCGAATTGGCTGGACCGACTGTGACATTCACCGGGCTTAGCTTATGTTAGTAGGAGTAATCTATACATCTATATGTATAAAAGTAAGTCGTGTTAGTTAAATTATTTATAACTCAAGAACGGCTTTATCGATATGGCTGAAAATTGGTGAGGAAGTAGCTTAGAGCAAGTAGACGGACATAGGATACTATTTATTCCATATTATGTCAGCGTTGCGGGTTCTGTGTTTGGGTTTCGCGTTGTGGGTTCCGCGTTGCGGGTTCCGGGTTTCCGTGTTGCGGGTTCCGGGTTCCGCGTTGCGGGTTTTGGGTTCCCATGCTGCTGGTTCCGCGTTGCGGGTTTCGGGTTCCCATGCTGCGGGTTCCGCGTTGCGAGTTCCAGGTTCCCGCGTTGCGGGTTCCGGGTTCCCGCGTTGCGGGTTCCGGGTTCCCGCGTTGCGGGTTCCGGGTTCCCGCGTTGCGGGTTCCGGGTTCCCGCGTTGCGGGTTCCGGGTTCCCGCGTTGCGGGTTCCGGGTTCCCGCGTTGCGGGTTCCGGGTTCCCGCGTTGCGGGTTCCGGGTTCCCGCGTTGCGGGTTCCGGGTTCCCGCGTTGCGGGTTCTGGGTTCCCGCGATGCGGGTTCAGGGTTCCCGCGTTGCGGGTTCAGGGTTCCCGCGTTGCGGGTTCAGGGTTCTCACGTTGCGGGTTCCGCGTTGCGGGTTCAGCGTTGCGGGTTCCGCGTTGCGGGTTCCGCGTTGCGGGTTCCGCGTTGCGGGTTCCGCGTTGCGGGTTCCGCGTTGCGGGTTCCGCGTTGCGGGTTCCGCGTTGCGGGTTCCGCGTTGCGGGTTCCGCGTTGCGGGTTCCGCGTTGCGGGTTCCGCGTTGCGGGTTCCGCGTTGCGGGTTCCGCGTTGCGGGTTCCGCGTTGCGGGTTCCGCGTTGCGGGTTCCGCGTTGCGGGTTTCAAGTTCCCGCGTTGCGGGTTCAGGGTTCCCGCGTTGCGGGTCCCGGGTTCCCGCGTTTCGGGTTTCGGGTTCCCGCGTTGCGGGTTCTACGTTGTTTTTTTTTTAGTTGAATTTCATCATAAACTCTTTTTATGCTCAACGAAGTGGGCAAGGGTCAGCTAGTGTTGGATATAATACTGGCTTAGCACCTAAGTTGTGGTACTTTACTTTATTTTGTCTTTTGGTATAGGTAATTGATGAGAACTTATTAATACTAAATTTAATATAAATATAAAATATATATAAATAGTTATTATATTATTATCATAACATGAGCAGAGAATAGAAGTGGTGCTAGATGTAATTAGTTTTACGATGACTCTTTTTAACCTTCGACAAGAACAAAGCATTATTATAAGTGTGACGTCTTTCTGTATATATCTATGGCATCGAATCTTCCAAACGGATGAATTAATATTGATATATTTTTTAAGGTATTTACTAATTGCTTGACGATTTTTAAGGTTACTTGACATTTTCGTTTCCGCTGACATAGTTATTATTTTTACACTGCGGACGAACATTTTATATTTTGTTTCGTAACGTAACATTTGGGCGATTTGGTGTGTTCAGACTAATCACATGGCGGGTCCCACGTTCAGCTCGCGGCGGACATCATCAGGGGTAGCGGACACTCGGCGCGTCATCAACATCCTTCCGACCGCACCGTTCCCACGAGCCATGGCTGCAACATTACCGCACTTCTGATGAGAGTACGTTCTAATGGTTTAATAGCTCCCCTCACCGATTTCGGTGTCGGTAGCCGATTTCATTGAAACCAGAGTTGAGTTATTTTATAGTGCCCAAGTGTGTGCGCATTACACAATGACAGTCTCTCATCCTTTTACTCTCTTAACCCAGTGGGACGGTTAACCGACTCGACTGGCGAGAGAACAGGCGCAGGATCGACTTTTTACATGCCCATCCGACGCATGGATCATCTTTCTTGTCAGACAATCAGGTGATCAGCCTGTATTGTCCTAACCAAACTTGAAAACAACATTTTTGTTGTTCCAACTAGGGAATCGAATCCACGACCTCCGGGTCGAGAGCGAAGCTTAGAACCACTAGGCCACGGAGGCGTTCTAATGGTGTTGAGTGATTAACAACCTATATAAAAATACACCACTTTCTCAAAATTATAGAGTTAGACTGCAACTTCTATCAGTTTATCTACTAGTTAAGAGGAAACACCACGGTCTAGAGAAATGTAAAATAGGTATTTGTAAATTCAATTGCCGCAACTGACCGATCAAACCGATAGAGACAACTGCAGTTTCAACTGAAATTACCTATTAAAAGCATGAGAAATCGACGATTAGGACACCCGTGTTTTCTTTTCTTCAAAGCTTAAGCAATTTATGTATTTTTTAGGCTTAAACAATGTTCTTATGTTTTGATTTTATCATAAAATGTAATTCAATTTGTTTCCTGGATGTTTAAACATCCATGTTTAAAAATCTGACCATATTTTTTAGATTTTTAAACGAGATTCATTCATTCATTCATTCATATAAAAAAAATTTACTCTAGTGGCATTATCCAGGGAGACAAGAGGGTCATACATATGACTAGTACAAAGACAAGCTATAAATAATTAAAAATGTGTGTGCTACGTATTGTAAAAATAGATAGTTACTTAGCTTTCCAAGAGTATAAAATAAATGTTATAACAATCCAATAACAAGAAGACTTATAATCATTTAAGATACGTCTGCCCAATCTTAAGTAATAACTTAAGATTGGGCAGACGTATCTTCCATCTCATCATCATCATCTCCATAATATGGAGCCCATTGAGGAAAAGCTCGAGCCTCGATGAAGATGATCAACGCAAATCCCCAGTTATTATTTATTTATTGAGGAAACCTGGAGCCTCAATAGGTGAGTAATATTGTTCTATGCTCAATAGTAAGATCGATACTCAACAACAAAGCACCTTCTGGTGCAATACCGATGTAACCGATACAATGCAAGTACTTATTTAATTACACTTACGGGGTAAGTGACACCGGGGAGTAGGATGCGCAGGCGCAGCGCTTCCGGCGCGTGCGCGAGTGGGGCTTCCCAGTTCCGCCGCGCCGCAGCCGGCCGGCCGCCATCTTGGATGTGACGTATATTGGCTCTATACTGATTAATATGTCAATAACCGTATGAGAGTGTCATCTGCAATTAACCATTCAAATATGATAGGCATTGGCTGCTCTCTCTTTTTTTTCTTTTGAAACTTCTGGTATTTATCTTTTTTATCGATAAAATTATCAAATTACACCTTTAATGTATATAACAATAATGATCTAGGTTGACTCTTTGTAAACCACTGTCTGACTACTCATGGTGAGTGTAATACCAAGTCATAGTATAAAATTAAACAATCTTAGATAGATACTACGAAGAAAACTTCTTTAAAACTTTTGTAAAACTCTGTAAGTTCCATGTATATTAACTGTAACATAATAGGTACTGTACAAACTATAGGTAAAAATTATTACTGTGCCATAAGCCATTTTACTTCTAAATGTCACATGGTTCTAAATATCGTGTCGTGTAATGGTCCCTTCACGACGAACTCCACTCCGCCGACGCGCGTGAATTTTGTTAAACAATCGCACTAATTACTTCAGTGTGTGCTCTAATTGAATATGCCCGTTATGATTCAATTACACTCAATTACGAGCGCGCTAGGCGGGACGGTGGGCGGGGCGACCTGGGCGGCGCCAGGGCGGGCGGCGCATCCCGCCCTAGCCTCATCTCATCTCAATATACTTTTTCTCAACGCTATGATGTAACAAAGGATCTCGCTACATGTACTTTTTAATATTCTCATAATTTAAAAGCTAGGTATTTTAATACTACGAGTGAAACGAACATCTTTATTGATAGAGGTAAAATAATATAAGATCTACATCACTACGTTATGTTTGCTACAGTTTACACTAGGCAAACAGTTACCCATATCACTACAACTAATATCAACAGTAATTATAGGACACTGTAATTAAAATAACTACTAAGTCCTAACATAACTCTGCAGAGTTAAAAACGAAGTAAAATTAATTCAAATGACTTTACACCAAAATGTACCTGTTCATTACTTATTCAAGTTCAGGTTTAGTTGGTTAACATGCTATAGTAAAAAAACATTTTTTGATACATTCTAACAGATAGAGTTTGACAGAGACAGGCATATTATTATGTAGTGATCTGTAATCGTAGGTGATGTAAGATGCGGGCTCTATCGGCAAAGGTTACGGCTGTACAGAACTGGTAAAGGTGTGTGTATGGGGGCCGTAACGCGTTGTTCGCGCCGGTATACAGGCTGTTGCGTAAACAAACAACAAATCTAAAAGATAATTACAATAATTAATGCTATGTTGCTTTTGAAATGGGAGGTTATATGAATCAGTAATGTCGCTCTTGAAGCTAGATAGTATCAATTTGTGATACTGTTAAACGGTACCTTTCTCAATTCTTGTTGTAACTTTTTTTAAGTGAAGATTAAATAATTCGATTAAAATAACTAAAAAATAAATAACCTAAGGCCTACCTTAGGTTATTTATTTAATAATAATACATACAAATAACATATAACCTATTATATGTTATTTGTATGTATTATTATTTATTTTTCAGTACCTCTAGACCTACCTACTTTACTAGAGATTGTAACTTAAATTATTATATATTTTCATGAGAAACTATAGGTTCATGATAGTTTTACATTACCTTAATGTTATTTTGCCTGATTTTAGCAAAAGTCAACGTGTGTCAAAATTTTATTTGAATGAAACGCACAGTAGTGTTAGTTATTAATTTGAGGTAGGTATGTAACAATATTATATTTATTAATGTAACGTATATTAAATAAACCTTGTATAAAAATATTTTTGTAGTTATAATTATTAGCTTTTCTTTGTCTTTCACACTAAGTTCGCACAATGTACGTAAACGCAGTACAAAGCTTCTACTTACGTATTCGGTATTTATATATCTATTATAATCATATAAAATGAAAGAATCATAATATTATATTGGAACAAGGTATCTACGTATTTTATTTGGTTAGTTATTGTTATGTTATGGTAAGTTATTGTCGTCATATTGGCATAAAATTTTAAAAATATTAAATATTTAGTATACTTAGTATGTCCCCTCGTGAAGAGTCATTAAAATGATAATAATATGCAATCTCGATCACGCTGTATAAGGGTAACAAGTTTGGCTTGTGGCACCGCACGCGCCCGGGTGAGCACCCCGGAGTCGAGCCTCAGTCCTGTTCAGACCGCCCCGTGGAGCGGACACCGCGCACCCCTAACCGACCGACAACATACCGACTTCAAAACTTTACAAACTTATTCAAAAAAATAAATTAAATCAATACAAGTAATTTAAATTAAAGTTCAGTGCATAAGGGGTGCCGGCTGAGTCAGCAGGAGCGGAGCCAGGTATGAGTCACATTTTTTTTCGCCATAGTAACACCCCTAAAGTCGCAAATACACACGTGTAATTAGGGTTAGGCGTAATATATGTTCAGATAAATATAATTTATGACCTGAATTTCTGTACAATATTTTATACGTCAGTTGTTTTTTAAACTCAAATTACTGTCCTCATGCATATTATATAGGTAATTATGTTGTGTATTATTTATTGAGTTATTTAGTGTTTGTTTGTTTGTAGGAAAAAAATAAAAAAAATATAGTCTATCATTTTTTTTTTGGTCAAATACGGTTTCTTGTTTTACTTAAATTATTGTAACCTACTAAAATATATTTGTAACTAATTAATATTACGTGTTAATTGTTATACCTTTTTTACCTTTTTTAGTTATTATATTTTTGTATTATAATTTACTATTGTTATTGAATGGTGTCTGACAGCATTGCATAATATAAAAATCTAATAAGATACCGTTTAAATCTTTTGTAATAGTATTGAATAAAGTAGCTTGATTTTCTGGTAAATGCGTTTTTCAAAGACCAATAATTTACATGGAAGGTTTATATTACCTATACATAATCCTGATTCCTGATAGAACGTAGAACTACGGTTAAAAGCTAGTATAGCTAGTATCTAATGTTATACAACTAGCTCAAACGTCATATGAATCAGACATCCTTTAATTTGCCGTGCTTGCAGTTTTCCACAGTCTTCGTGATATTCCCTTTTCGGGTCTTGTTGGATTTTCACATAATATTATGTGCATTAACTATTACAAATATGACCGGCTTATTAATTAATACTATAAATAAACGCTTAAATTATTAAGATGTTGTGGTATATTAATCATTAAATTCACGTACGTTTTTCTACGTAATATTTGTTTTTAGTCTCTTTTGACATTATAGTATTGGTTATAATTTTTAGGTTTCTGTTATATTCTTTGTTTTACACTTAGTTCATATGAATATGACAGGATAATTAAACCTAAACAACAATTTAACTATTATTAACATAAAACTTTATAACATTTTCAAAAAATATATCCCAAAAATCTAAAAACTAATATGAGATAATACAAGTACTTTCTCTAGGGCAAAGTTAATTAAGCTACACAGTTTGAACTTGCGATATAATACTCAGGTGTAATATATTGTAACGCAAGACGAGTTCTGCTGTTCCTAGTTGTTAGGAATTTCTATGGTACAGATATTGTTACGTAGAATGTTTGGGAAATTAGTGTTAGTACTCAAACAATGCTTTATTATTATTAATTAGAACAGCCTTCTGATAAGTTTTTTACCCGACAATGGCGAAACCAAAAGGGAGGGTAATGATTTTGGCATATTGTTCCACCGTAGCACCAACACTACTGATCCGTTTTTAATGAGAATGGCTAATAATTAAATAATTAAAGTCGAGTTCAATTTAAAAAAAATGTTATTTTTTAAGATTTTGCTACCTACCTAAGTTTTGCTTTAATGAAAATGTAGGCATGTCTATTTTTTCTTTAATGAAGTTGAGTCATTCTGTCTGTACCTGTGTCCTGTCCGACGGACTCACACAACACGCACGCAACAGGGTTAGATTTTTACCCAACTTCGAAGGGAGGATAATTGTTTTTCGAACGCACGGAATGCAATGTACTTTTTAATTTTTAATCAACCTCTACATGTAAGTATTTCAATTTTAAATCAGTACCTAAACAATTTGTGATACTAGACTCACATGAGCACAGTCACAGGAACGGCGTTGATATAATACGGCGATCGTCATTTCGTTTGTAGGTTTTTTATTGTCAAAGTAAATGTTTTTTTTTACCAAATAAGCTAATATTTAAAAACCAAACTGATATATATTAACTTCTAATTCTACTTTATAATATTAAGGACCTGACTTAACTTAAGACTGACGCAAATGCATCATATTAGGCACAATAACACTGCGACGCTTAAAACTTAAAGCTGAAAATATCGCACTCTTTTTTTTTCAAAATGTATACCTAATATAGGTACAGAATTTCATGACGAAGCTACGTGCGGGGCGCGTTCGAGAATCGCCCCACTGTCCTTGTAAAAGTACCTTTATTATATTTCGTGAATAAATATCGGTGTGAATTGTCGCCTTCCATTTGTGAAATTGTAATCATAGGTGTGGTTTACCGCGCTCACGGTGTATGTATTAGTTATTTATAAGCTAACACCCATCGTCAACACGTATTTAATTGCTGACTTTAGGATTTAGTTCCTTCATTTATAGCTTAATATTTTATTAGAATTGTACATAACTTAGTTTATAATTTTAACCGAGTCAAAAAAGGAAAGATTTTCAAGATGATTGTATTTTTTACGTTTACTTCAGATCTTTTGACTGGTTGAACCGATTTTGATAATTATTTTTTATCTGAAGTGACACCCGTAAATTTTAACTTTTTTTACCCGCTGTCTTTTTACTTTGCTAATTTAGATCACCTATATGTTAGTGATTAAATAAATCTTTTAAATTAAATGTATTTAAATAAATATACCTTCCTTACTATCAAACAAGGATATGGACACACGCACAACAACTTATTTCAACATATAATTTCTTATATGGAACGAGTAGTATCTAGGCTATAGTTTAACCATACTCGGATTATATTCACGTAATTTAAAATGAATATTATTTTTATTACTGAGACACTAAATTACTTTATTATATTATATACTTATAATTAGTTTCGGATACCCTTAAATACTTAGCTTACCCCTAAATACGTATAAGTATATAAGTAGATATTTGGGTATTTCGACGTTCATATTCGTAATGAAATTAATGTAACTAGATGTTAATAAAGATGAGAAAAAAATATTCTATTTTTCCTCCATGAAGACTTTAACTATGGTTAATTTACACATACATAATTCTCATAAAGCTGCACTCTAAGCTTTATTTAATTCTGTTAATACAATGATAGTAAATATTTAAAAATGATTTAATTTTACGAGGAAATTGAACCAAAGGGATTGGATTTACACACAATAATTTCAGCCATTACGATATTACCAGAAATCTATATTACTATTATAATATTATACAGCGGAAGAGTTTGTTTGTTTGTTTAAACGCGCTAATCTCAGGAGCTACTGGTCCGATTTGAAAAATTCTTTTTTTGTTGGATAGTCCATTTATAGAGGAAGGCTTTAGGCTATAATATAACATTACGCTACATTACGAGCGAAGCATCAGTGAGAAATGTTGCAAAAACGGGGAAAATTATTCACGTTTGGGGACTTTCGTTGCGTGCGCGGCGTAAACGGTTTAAGGGCGTGTTTCACCAAGCAATGTTAAAGTTAACGCCATGTTAAATATCATGTTATCCCTCTCGTATTTCCTGTCAATGAATGAGATGGCATGTTAATCTAACATGGCGTTAACTTTAAAAACTCTTGGTGAAACACGGCCTAAGTCACTCAAAAACTACGCGAACGAAGTCGCAGGGCACAGCTAGTATATAATATTATTGTGAAATCTCCGACCGACTCCGCCTCTGTGCCGCCCATTGGACACATTACGAAAATTATACTATCGGACGGCACGCCTCGCTCAATTGTTTCTTGTTATTTTATTAATAACAACTGTTATTAATAATACATTGGTGATATTATTACTTAGTATTATTTTATGACTTTTACACCCTCAATTACATTAGTAAAACATAAAGCGGACTGTTATTATCGATAAAATAATAATATACATACCTAACATGTTGTATGATGATTTTGTTTTAAAAATACCAAATAAATAACTAGCAATTTAAAAAACTTTAAAATTAGCAACTTAATAGATATCAATTCTGTCGCCAAATTTAACTGATTGAATGCAAAAGATTCAACTTTATATTCTTTTTATCTCTTTATATTCGTAGTAACCAAAGTTATCAAGTAAGGACAGACGATGGACAGAGCAAAGGATCTTGTAGCTAAATGGATCCCCAAGAATGTAATTAAATTTTTAAGGTTGTTTAAAAATGTAATGTTGTTAAACAAATCTTTGGATTTGTGGGTTGGTCAAAGGGTTGCCTGAAAGAAATTACTTTAAAGTAATAAGGCCAATTTTGTGTGCATGTCAGATTTTATGTAATTGTTGCCTATCTTATATCTTCTTTTATATAAATATGAATTGCTGTTCGTTAGTCTCGCTAAAACTCGAGAACGGCTGAACCGATTTGGCTATTTTTGGTCTTGATATGTTCGTGGAAGTCCAGGGAAGGTTTAAACGGTTTATATGCTCACCGAAGCGGGCGCGGGTGAGCTAGTATTCTATAAATTATTTTATACACAATAAATTATATTTGTATTTGTATCATAGGAGCAGGAGGGGAAAACTATTAAAAATATCAGCTTCCTAACCTTCCTCCACATTAATTTTAACTGTGCCAAATATATACGATTCTACAGGTAATTGTATTCTCAGTCTCGTAAAACTGTACCTAAAGCTTTTTTTCATGTACTAATATAATATCTAGATGAGTTTAAAGCCCATTATCTTGTTTTGGTTTAGAAACGCCAAGTCATTTATGGAAGCAAAAAATGTAAAGTTTACTTTGTATCTGTTACTAATTGATATGTTTTTTTTACGCATATCTATTGTTTCTACTTTTACTACACTAATCACTGATGACGTGTTCTTTTTTCTGATCTGTAACAAAGTTCTCACTTCTTACGTGCAAATATAAGGAAAATGACAAAATTTTGAAGAAATAGCATTTCTGTAGGCCAGTAAAAAAAATTTGACGTCAAAAAGGAGAATTATTGTTATTCGCAAATACTTTTAAACCTACACTTTGATATAACTAATTGAATCTACTGTTGGTTCTTAATGGAAATTCATGTTCACAATACACAACTTTTATTTACAGTTTTCCACTTTATTACGACGGTTTCAATTAAATCATCATCAATGATAATCAAGTTATTATGTAAAAACTTATTAAAAAACGTAATAAAGTGTTAACGTGCAAACAAAAGTTGTGTATTATTGTTGTTAAACTTTGAGTCTCAAACTTCTTAATGAGTATTTAATCGAATATTATCTATACTTAATATTATACATAATATTCGATTAATGAAGAGTTTGTTTATTTGCCATCCACGCCACAAGTAGGAGCAGAACAGTAATGAAAAACTATTCAAAGTCGGGGTTTTTTATTTCACGTGGATGCAGTAATATGCACTAAACTGGTGTTTAATCAAAAAAAAGTTTAGTTAGCAAACAACAAATTGTTTGCTCTTCGCATGAGTTATGCCATTTCAAACTATTAATCTGCAATACATCACAGAGATTGAGCTATATATTGTGGTGGGGCACTAATGGCTTATAAAAATCAATTACCTCCGCTAAGCACACTGACATTTTATATGGTATTTGCTTAAGCCGCGGTGTCCCGGGAGGGCTGGGGTGAGCGTGGGAGCGATCTCTAATGTAAACTGCCCGATATGTATGGCTCTTTTGTTTTCATTAAAATTTAATGAGATCTACTCAAAATAATGGGTGGTGTATTGTTCTGTATCATTGGATATTAGTAACGCGTGTTAATGTGCGGAATATAAAAATATCCGTATCAACCGGCAAAAAACATGTGATATGGGAGCCATACCTCAATATTCCAACAGCGGCAATAGTAAGATTTGTGAAAAATTTTACTCTCTAGCTGTTAGCGGTTTATGTGGTCAGCTTGGTGACGGACAAACGGTGAAGTTTTAGTACTAAGATCCCGTTTTATCCCGTCTAAAATAACATTTCGTTTATATATTTGTACCGGATGTATATATGATAAGTAGATAAAACTGCAATATAGGTAATTATCGTATTAAGTTATTAAAGAATAATGTTCCAATGAATTGAATTTGAACTTGGAATCCAGAAGCGGAAGCCAGTATTTATGAATGTCAGTAGACTGTAGATGATTCACAAACGAATAGGTACGATAAAATCATAGCGTTGTAATAAATTGCTCGAGATGCAAACAATTAAATTGCAAAAGGTTGAATCTTAAATCACTTTATTATGTAGCAATAGTATTAGTGCTTATTTCGTTCAGTGATAAATGACATTATGAACATTAAACATTCTAGGTAGGTACTATCACTAAAATGTAGAGACAAATAGATTTCAAATAATATATTTGTCCCATTCAGAGGCTTACAAAAGAGCAATTTTCTATCGTGAAGGAGGCGGCCACAATCAGAGAAATTGACGTCGAGGACAATCGAGAAAATGTCTCACCTATATTGTCACATTGATTTTATTTCATCCCTTTAAAACAATATTTTCTTTGTTGCAGGTAACGAAGATGGAATACTGCAAGAGAATATCTGGGGTTTGAGGAAGATTAATTATCTTTATGGATATGGAAGCAACAATCAACTTAAATCGCTTAGCTTCTTCTAGATTTTACCAACAGTATCTACCTCCTCCAATACGCCTATCCAGCGACTATATTCACGATTTTGCGCCTCAACAACATCCTACGTTTCTTCAACAATATTTCGATTACTACCATGAGCCCGTAGTACCTCTAGACCTATCTCTTAAATCGACGATACCTATAACACCACCATGCACACCACCACCATCACAGAAAAGAAAAATCGACGAAAATAAAACAGTCAAAGCTAAAATATTCCGACATTTCGAGGATCCCGATGACGACGATAAAACTAACGATGACAATCATAAGAAAAAATCAGACGAAGAAAATTCAAACGATAGCGATAGTCCAGAAGCAAAGAAACTGAAATTCACTAAACAATTTTTTGATGAACTTCGAACTTGCATTCCAAACGACCCAGAGAACAAAAGTGAAAGAAGCTCACCAGACGTAGTCGAAATCAAAGATGTCGAGGAGAGGCCAAAGAAAGTGAATAAACCTCAGCATCCGTTGAAGAAAAGTAAAGCTGTCCGAAAACTTAATTTTGATGAAGACAAGACTTCGCCAGTTTCAGGGACCATCATCCGAGATCTAGCTGAAGACGAAACACTAGTCGTGCGTAAGGTGAGTTTTTAAATTATACCGTGTAATTCAAAAAAGTTGTAAAACATAATCATTAAAACGCTATGGGAAACGGAAATACTTACGAGGAATTATTTCGATTGACACGTAGATAAGATTGAAAAAGTAGTTACAAAGTCAACGTTTATTTCTTAATTTTACGTTGTGAACGTGGCATTACTGAAAGTCCTTTAGGTCGGGGTAGGTTTCTTATCGCTACGGCAATTAAACGCTATGGAGTCGAACCTAATGCTATGTTTTTGTTCTAATAACAGTTCACGGGTAAACTGCACACACATCAAGGGGTCATTTTATGATCATAAAACGTGAAATAAATCTCAGTCTATTGCGTATTCGAATATAACAAAATTTCGCAACAGCGCAGGGTCACCATACACTAAGACGCTGCGCTGCTGCGAAATTTGAACCCTGGCAATGAAAAGTGTGTCTCTTTGTGTAGTTAATAAAGATCTAATTTCAATGTCCATTATTTTTTAGTTTTGTCGTGCGTTTGATAAAGTTATGATTAATATACGTAGTGTGTACTTTAAAATAGTAATTTGAGTTCTTAGGGATATTCAGATGTAGGACATTTTCCTTCTAACAGTTCTATTTCTATAGGGGGATATAGATCCAGCATTCAACGTGGTAGAAGTGACGGACGAGGCGAAGGCGTTGATAGCCTCAATAGAGAATCGGCTCGGGCGCTACATCTGCCGGCTGTGTCGACGGCTGTACAGCGACGCGTTTGCGCTGGCGCAGCACCGCTGCTCCAGGATCGTGCACATCGAGTACAGATGTCCGGAGTGTGATAAGGTATGTTATTGAAAGACTTTTCGTCGCTTTACCTTCACAACCTCGTATCTATAAAACTACAACTTTTTAGTACAGTAAGAAACTAAATATTTTTAGATTTTATTATGACATGGATTTTGGATGTATACTGTACATAACTGAACCTCAATAACAAAAATGCCCGCGTAAACACAGTATCGCACAGGAACAGTGCATTTTCTCAAGATAAAAAGTAGCCTATGTGTCTAAAAGTAGCCTAAATCAGTTTCCAGCTTACTAAAGTTAATCGACATTGACGACACTCAAATTTCATTTTTATAATATTAGAGTGAAGATGAAGAAAAATCTAAACTTCCTTAGCTTAAATTTTACATCATATGAATGAAACGTATACTCGTATTTTATAGATACCGTTAGCTATTATTTTTTAATATTATTTTATTGCTTTGGTAATTTCGATAATTGGATGTTGATAAACTACACCCAATTGTTTCATTACAGAATGAACATTGAAAAATATAAACTGACCATAACTAACCCCTTACTGATAAAACATATTAGTTATCTCGTCAAAGTGTACAATTAGTGGATGTTGATCATAAACAATTGAGTGTGGGAAAGGTGAGGGAGGGTCGCACACTTGGCACAGTTCCATGGGAATTGCTGAACGAAATGTTTTGCACCTTAATTGATACTTCACACCGCACGAACAAATAGCGCATAGAAGGGCTGCACTCTATTTTACAGACACGCATGTTGTGATCTCTGTAAATTTCATTTTATTTTTTTTATTTATTTCTCCAAAACTTAAATTCTATCATTACAGGATCACGACCTAATTCGACAGACAAGCAGATAATTTTTACATAGTATTGAATAAGATACTTTAAATTATAAAAATAAAATAAATTGCACTTCTTATATACGAGTATGTAGATAACATAATAATAAAACTTACTATTTGAATTATATAATTTTATATAATTATATAACATAGATTATTTGTTTCATACTCTTGGAAATGAGAAAAAATTATCAAATTGGAATTAATTTTTACACATTTCCCAGAGTATGAAATATTAATAAAATAATAATTTAATTTAATGATTAAATAAAATACACACTTTTATAATAATGAATAAATATCGATATATTTAAGCTCGTATTATAGCTCGATAGCTATAAATATTTTTCTCATCCTAAATCTGAACCTATACACACATACACACACACAGAGACAGAGAGATCCACTATAATTGTATACATATTTTTTATTGTTCCTGCTAGATTATACAAAGATAATGTTTTCTATGTAGGCACTTAATGGACATCACTATGATTAGGCTTTAAACGTTCACACGTTTTGTTGCACCCTCTGCACGCCTGTTTACTCGGTGCGTGACACCGCTGTTATCTCAAATGATGGGGCAGCCATTAATTGCATTAGTAGATACTAGTTAACGATAATTAATGCATCATAATAACACCGACATAAATAATTTCAACCTAATAAAAAAATAACTCGATGTTTTTGTTTTAACTAAGCGATTATTTTCATGGAAACTTTACAATGTAGTTCGAGTGGAAAATTAACAAAAATGTTTTTTTTTACCTAAGATTTTAATTGTTTTTTATCGAGTTCACCACTCGAAGTTTTGAAATTCTACATTATCATATACTTATAGCCAATGTGCCATCGCTATTATCAATTACAAAGTTGGGAAGCAAAAATGTATGGGATTTAACATAAATTAAGCTTCTCTCAGTGACGTACGAATTTGTAGTCGCAAACTGATAATAGTGACGGCAACTTGGCTTAGAATTACTTGCTTGAGATATACCAACCACTAATAGACCGATTTCTATTTGTCTCAGGTATTTAACTGTCCCGCGAACCTCGCGTCTCACCGTCGCTGGCACAAGCCCCGGGTGCCAGGCGCGACCAAGCGCCGGGAGCCGCCAGCGACTGACGCCAGCAGGTTTCCGTGCCAGCGCTGCGGCAAGATGTTCCGCCGCCAGGCGTACCTGCGCAAGCATCTCCTGGCACACGACCAGCCGGAGGAGGAGAAGGAACCGTCTGCCTTCCGCCAGGTCCACGTGGAATACCCGACATACCAAGCGGTAAGCTTTATTCATGTATTATTTGGAACTCTCACATTCAGTTCATAAGAAATAGTAGAGTTACTACATTCAGTTTTATCACAGTAATGATGATTAGATTTAAGACTAGAGAACTAGTAGTAGATTGTAATATTGTATACCAACTACGATTCCAGTAGTCTTTAATACAGGGTGAAAAAATAACAGTCACTTTAACTTTGAGACATGATTCTACTACCTATCATAATAGAAAAATTTTTTTTTGCTCTCTTGCGACTAAAACATAATATATTGTAAAAAGTAAAAAGTCTTTTAGTTTTTGACATAAAATATTTTTTATCTGGAATGAGAAAAGGTAGGTAGGTGTCCCAAAGTTATAGTGAGAGTTCTTTTTACATCCTGTATGTATGTGTGTATAATAGTTCCTCCTTCGCGCCCAAAGTACTGATAAGATTTATTATTATAAATATATTAATATACTTATTAAAAAAAAAAAAATTAATGAGGTGTTAATAGATTCATAAATATCCCGGGTAACATAGACAATTTACGTAGTCGTGTTATAAAATTTTAAATAAATTGTGATTTTTTCCACAGGACACTGTGCGCGACAACAACTTCAACAACTACTGGAGCAAGCCGCCGCAGCAGGAGGTAGGTTGGAGTGACGTCCGGGAGCGGTGCCCCTCGAACTACTCCTCCGAAGATTCCCGAAGCCTCGACGTGACGGGATCCGAGGATGAGGGCGGCGGCAGCAGCGACCGCGACGGGTGACGCCGCGTACTGCGGCCCGTCCCGCAGTTCCCCTACATGGTCAACTCCCTCTACCCCTACGCGCCCTACTGCGCCGACAACCCGTTATACTTCTCTTAAGTCACTCCGCCAGTTACCTGATGTATAGTTTTAGTGCTAACCTGTATATATTAGTATCGTGTACATATAATCTCCTACGGCATCATTCCAAATCAAAATCCCATAGGGTACTAGATTAAGTCAAGATTCATAGAGTCTAATAGAATATGAATAGTTTAAATCGCTTGTAACGACATTGAATCGTTTATTTTTTTTAACAACCTCTTTCAACGACGGCTATCTAATGTTTCCGACAAGACAGTTCTTAGCATTGCATTTCGATCGTTCGAGTCGCGAGGGGTCAGGCGATCGATCCCGGACATATTTTTAGATGCACCGGCCGCCGCTCCACCATCTCATAATTCTTTCACCACCCATCACAAGTCGGCCGACTTCACGGTAAATCGCGGCGAAGAAACAAATTAATCGATTTTACATACAAAATTATGTAATTGTTGATAAAGGTTTCGAGTAGATACATATATAATTGATTGGTATATATAGGTCTTTTTCAAACCTTTAAATCTGCTTACGAACATTTTAATGCACCTAGTCAGTAACAATCTAGTCATTTTTTTTTATTCTATCAATATATTGTAGTACCTATTAGGTAATATAATAACTATAACTTTAGGGTTTATTTTTATTATAATCTAGTCAAAATTAGTCATTCAAAAGCTAGTCATTTTTGAGTTAGGTTTATTGATTTATAATGAAATAAAAACAAAAAAATATTTATGATCTCTACTTAGAACTCTAGTCGTAAGCGAACCAAAGATTTTATAAATTATATTTACACGAAAAAAATATTTTTTATTTACAATTAAATATTATTCATTAATTCTAGTCATTTTATAGATATATTATATTATATATCGTCAGTCTATCAGAGGATCTCGAGATAACAGCTAGTCACAAATTCTAGTCTTTATTTAGATTCTAGAACAAAATCTAAGTCGCTAATATAATTCTAGTCATAAATGAATTGAAATCTAGTCACTTAAATATCTAGTCAGAACTTTATAAGGCGTACACCGTTAATTTGAACCCAAAAAAACTAGTCAAACTTTTTAGTCACTGATCATTTTCTACCTTTTCTTCATGCAATTGCTAAGAACACTGGCTAATGGATTAACAAAACGAAACGAAATTGAACAATAAATATATTATCTTCTACATTAAATAATTGCATTTGAATGTAATACTACTTATGCCCAATAATAATTGTAAGTAAACGATTCAATGTAAAAAATAATTAAAGTATATTAGTCTTTAAATCTATAAGATATTTATTTGTTAAGGAAATCTCTACCGAGTGGAATCTAGTCAGTGTGTTCTTCGTAACGCGTTCCAAAGATTTGTACATTAAATGGCGCATATTTATATTCTAGGTTAGCTAATACATTTAATATATTATTGTAAAATTTATTCATATATTTCACTAACTATAGATTGATAATTTGATAGAATCACTTTTGTTTTATAAAAAGTTTAATTTAAAGATTGTGTATACTTTATTTTATTTTAATTGTACCAAATGTCTACTTTACTGAATAATTTTTATTTTAAAAGATAGAGTAAAATATTTTTTTTATTAGCAGAAACTTATAATTTACTTAGTAAATAATATACGATAAGATTATAAAAGAAGAAAAGTAAAGCACTAACATGTTAACGACAGCAAAGATTAAATTTTATGTTTTTTATATTTATAATATTATGCTAAGCATTTTTCTATGGGTCTACATTTGTGGCCGGAGTTCACGTATGGGCGTAAGAAGTACGTCAAGTGCCCCTTAGATTATTCGCTAAGTTATTTTCAAGTTATAAATTATACATATCGCGTAAAAGTTTGTCTTTTTTATAATTATTATTAGTTAAATATTCTTAGTATTAATATTAGTTATAGAATATTTGCTTAATTATATAATATTTATTTAATGTAGATATCTAATTAGTATCTTAATGCTATAATGTAATCCATAATGTCTTATTAGGTTTAAGGTTGTAAATAGTAAAGTAAATTGTCTAATATATTTAAAAAAGAAAAAAAAAGTGTAAATCTCGTAAATACTTATGTACATATTGAAATTAAATTGCATATTCACAAATATTTAAATCTCTGGTATTTCATATTTTTTATTTAGACTTAAATAAATAATAAAGTTTGAACAACATACAACAACAACAAGGGAAATATTTATTTCAAAACTACTTCAATACTAAGTTCACATAATACTTAATCGATACAAAATAATATGCAATGAAATAAAATGCAATAATGTTTTGTATATATTTCTAAGCTTAAATCATTGCATTTTAAATGTTTTTAATGAATAATTATTATTAAATATAGATACACATAATTATTATTATATTAGATAAATAATCTAAAATTAAGTTTCAGAATCGCTTGATCAAGAGGTAATTGTTAAATGTTAATTAGCAAATATTATATTAGCCTAATTGATATAAGAGCAAATATGCATGTACATTAGTTTAAATCACAAAACGAAAAATAAACAAAAGTAATATAAAGTGTGTGTTATTATTTGTTATATTTTCCTGATATTCTTTATTATTTTTTCCCTTTAATATCTTGTAATATCCATTTAATGCCGAGATGGCTTTAATTTAGTATCTAGTTTTTTTTTTTCACTTTAATCGGCCCAGAGAGATTATAGTTGATATAATATTGATACGATATAATATTGAAACAGCGCTTTGTTTACAATTAAGTCACATTGACGACCTCCGTAGCGAATGTGGTTAAGCGCGTTGGTGCTCGAGCGAGAGGTCGCGGGTTCGAATCCTGCCGAGGGACCAAAAAGTTTTCAATGTTCCTGGGTGATGGATACATATTAAATTTGTGCATAATATAATAAAAAAATTTAATATGTGTATTGTGTATAGTATAAAAGTATTAAGTATATTTCCGTTGTCTGGTACCTGTAACACAAGTTCTTCGGATACTTAGCACTGGCCCAGATTGACGTGGTGAGGAGTGTCCAATAGATAGTGTTATTATTACATTAAATCTGAACGTAGTATACCTACGTTTGACACGGAAGTATTGTTTTTTCAGTACGTGTACGCACGTGCACGTCATAACGCATACGTTCACGGTTCAAAGTGAATGTATACCTACGTAGTAGTCTACGACGGAGCAAGTGAACTCCGTGACTCGTCAGTTCATGACGTAGTGAGTGAACTCAGCGAATCGTGAGTTCATGACGTAGTAAGTGAACCCCGTGACTCGTGAGTTCATGACGTAGTAAGTGAACCCCGTGACTCGTGAGTTCATGACGTAGCAAGTGAACTCCGTGAATCGTAAGTTCATGACGTAGCAAGTGAACGCCGTGACTCGTGAGTTTACGACTTAGTAAGTGAACCCCGTGACTCGTGAGTTCATGATGTTGTATGTGAACCCGTGACTTCATGATGTATGTGAACTTCGCCCAACTATAACGTGAACTATGTTTCATAAAAGTTTATAGAATTCCATGTTCTAAATACTTTTAATATTATAATGAACAAATAACTTTAAATTATGATGTAGTATGTGAACCCGTGACTTCATGATGCATGTGAACTTCGACCAACTGTCACGTGAACTATGTTTCATAAAAGTTTATAGAATTCCATGTTCTAAATACTTTTAATATTATAATGAACAAATAACTTTAAATTATTTAAAACTTTCAAATATTTGCTTAAACAATTTAATTATTACAAAAATATTTATTGTGATTATAACATACTTTTATAATTGCATAGTTAGTGTTGTCTTACCAGGTATCATTAAATACCAGAAATATAAAAAATGACGAGAGAACAAAACCTACCTGAGTTACCAAAACTGTTGTCAAACATTAAAACAAATCATCTTATTATGAATCTGTTATATTAAAAATTCAAGTTTATCAACTAATAAGAATAAGAGACTGAAAAAAACTGAATGTGCCAATCAGTTCTTAAGTTTTTTTTCTCCAGCACCGGCGCACGCGCTAACACTTGCCTTCATTAGCGATTCATAATATAATGCCATCTCTATTGATCTTCAGTATACAATTAAACGCAAAAAGAATAACATGATGCGAACAATAGCTCTGATTCTTTTATTCAAGTGCCTGTGTGTTTCGTCTAACTTGATAACGTCGACTAAGAAAGTAACAGAGACATCAACGATACCGTCCAATAATGATTTTTCTACGGAAAAAGTAGGCGAGAAGTCGAAAGTTATGTTTAATGCCAGTGAGGGTAATGTATACCTAGAAGACGTGTTGTATGCGCTCAAAAGTCAGGACTGGGATGAGGATGAGGTGCCGTGCCTAAACCGGACCCTGGTGCTGTTGAAAAGTTTGCAAAATTTTACGCTGTGGTCCGTGTGGGGTAAGTACATCTGAGTGTAAATAACGGGTGTTAAAAGAAAGTTCACTATAACTTTTGTATATGATTATACTACCTTTTCTCAATCTAGAAATGTATTTTTTTTTCTTTTTTTTTTAACTAAAAAAATATTTTTTTTGCTTTTTCGTTATTCTTTCGACAAAAAAAAAGAAATGCTAAAAAGTCATTTTTTTTAGTTTTTGACAAAAAAATACATTTCCAAAATAAGGAAAGGTAGTATAATCGTATCTCAAAGTTATAGTGACTGTTCTTTTTACACACTGTACTTATAATAAAATTGCTATTTGTCTTTTATTCCAATCAAATAAGCATAGTGAACCGAAAACATTAAGGAATCTCTATAGTAACTTAATAACTAACGTCATATAAGCCACAGATACAAGCACGCCACGAATCAATCAAAACTTTTAGGTATATTTTGTTACTTAAAATATAAAATAGGTATCTAGTAAAGTAGACAGTAAAATATGATTATTGCTTCATTTAATCTCCTTATGGCTCTTTCATGTTTGTTAATAAAAATAAAAAATAAATATATTTCAACAGTGTACTTTTGTGTCGTCATTCTTTGTAAATTGTTTTTTTTTATAAAAAATTACAACATTACCTAAAATTAACGTTAAACCCACAGTAAACAATAAAGCGTAAGTCGACAACAACCTCTTAAAGTTTTCAAGAAAAAGTTAACGAATATTTTTTTATATACACAAAATTTCAACAAAATTTTCCTCTTCCGATTAATTGCTATAGTCTGTTTTCCATAGTCTGTGATATAATCATCTTGCTTTGTTATAGAGGTTCTTTGTTTCTTCTTGAGCAATTAATGATTGAAGGGGAGTAGACTGTAGATTATAATAATGGAGTTAATCACATTATTCAAGGGAAATTAAAACTGTTGTATCCATTAAATGGGCTCCAAGTACGTTTGTTCCAAGAATCAGACACTACAAGGAACTTTTATAGTTTCGCTTTGTCCGCTTATAGAATAAAAGTTAATCGTAATAGAAATTTACGATAATTTTTATGGCATAAAATATTGAGAAAATGACTATTACTTTTGCACAAACGCAAACAGTTTTTTACATAGGTACTTGTAAATTAAAAATTACGGTGCACTACTCGCTCACCTTCAGCTTTTTTGAGTGTCATATTATATTTTCTGTCTAATGGTAAATAATAAAAAAGTACATTTAATATATCATAGACGGATCCAGCTCGGCTGGGCAGCGTTCGGTAAATTACGCAACGTCTTCTCGTCCAAAATACCTCAGTGCCTTAAGACAAAGTTATACAACCAATGTGCGTTACCAGTGATGACTTACGGTTCTGAGACGTGGTGCTTCACGAAGGATCTTTTCAAAAGGCTCAATGTCGCTCAGCGAGCTATGGAGAGGGCAATGCTCGGTATTTCTCTACGTGATCGAATTAGAAATGAGGAGATCCGTAGAAGAACTAAGGTTGCTGACATTGCGCGTAGAATCAGTCAGCTGAAGTGGCAATGGGCCGGCCACATAGCACGAAGATAGGACGGTCGATGGGGCAAAAAGATCCTAGAGTGGAGGCCACGTACTGGCAAGCGCAGTGTGGGACGGCCACCTACCAGATGGACCGACGACCTGGTGAAAACTGCCGGGTCACGTTGGATGCAGGTGGCAATGGACCGGTCACACTGGAAATGTGTTGGAGAGGCCTATGTTCAGCAGTGGACTCTAAAAGGCTGAAACGACGACGAAACGACGACATTAATCATGTTTCCAATATTTTTGTAATCGACTTAACATTAATTTTAAGTAAAAAATTGTTTTGTTATATAGTAACATTTTATAACGGTTTTTACTTTTTTTCATTAGCGCAAACTGTCCCACTGCTATGCTAAGGCCTCTTCCCTTCTTCCCTGTCCTCCAGTTCTTTCTTTCCCGCCACCGCCGGCTGCTAACATAGAATTTTTAAAATGTGTTTAAGGTTCAACTCACATTGGCGAGGACTGGTAGCATCATGTTTTCTAACCTATAACGTTATATTCTTTTCTTTTTTTTTTTCTATTATTTAGGTACACATTTGTATAATGGTAAAAACATATGTTAAAAACAAAGTCGCAGCAATGCTAGTTGCTACTGGAGCCTAAAAGTTTGACACTTTTAAGTGTGAAGTATAGAATATGACCTCATAGGTCACATTATATATTTATTTTTATAGTAATAATACACTAAATACTTTTTTCCCACTTTATTAGTTATTTTACAAATTATTTCTTAAAATACACGACCGGTTTCGACATAGTCATCATCATCAGGTGTATGTAGATTTCTAGAAATCTACCTATATCTCATAACCTATAACCTGCCCAGAAATATGGGCTACAATCGTATCAAGTTTGGTTAAAATCACTTCAGTAGTTTTTGATCCATGCGTGCACATACAGACAGACAGACAGACAAAAGATTTACTGATTGCATTTTTGGCATCAGTATCGACCACCAATCATCCTCCATTATGAATTTTGAAAAAACATTCAATGTACTGAATTGACCTATCTAAAGTTTTATTATAAGTATAGATATAGAATAGATAACATGTATTTCCATCAACATCCTACAGTACATTCAATAAAATATATTTATTTTTATTCTGAGTCTTATTTTATTTTTATTTTGTGTCTGATGTACAATAATTTTTTCGTACATAGAATGGGACTCCATCTCCTCGCAGCCGCTCGGTCTTCTATACGGGAGTCAGTACCATCTGGGCAACTACGACGAGTGTTTGAACACACCATGGCGCATGAGTCATCCAGAGTTGCAATCCAAGTACTGCCTGGCCGATATCGTGCTGCAGAGGACCGACAGGCACGTGAAGAGAAAGCCGTGGAACAGAAATGATCCATATCAATCCACTCTACAATTGATAGAGGTAACATATTTTGTTACGAAGATTTATTTGAAATGTGTTGTTTTCATGATTTGTTACTGAATAATAACATCATTTTTCCTCAGCTAAATGTGTAAATTACTAGCTTATTTATGTAACTTCACTTTGTTAGAATTATAGATGTGTAGACACAAATTTTTGGTAAAAGTACCAAAATCTTACGATCCGTTTTAAAAATACATTTTCTATTTTCAAAGTTAAAAACATTTAAATATGAGGCTGTGACAACTACCGCTCTCTAACTTATAGGTATAATAAATTCTATTCATCTCACAGTAATCGCACAATTGACATTTGTATGTTCAATTGATATCGGTAATTCTTATAAAAGTAGAGCACACAAATTCCCAAATATAATTATTAAATATTTTTGAAATGTTTTTAGACGAAATCAGTATTCGGTCGTGAGATCAAGAAACTAACATGGGGCATGTGCGTGCCCGCGGAGTGCCGGCCGCAGTCCGTGGAGCGGCTGACTCGGGTGATGCTGGCGCACACGCACCTCAGCATGGCCGGCCTCACCGCGCACATCTCCGTCGACGACACGTGCCAGGATGTGTACGCAGAGAAACGATACGACGCCGTCTTCTATGCGTTCATGTAAGAACTAGTTTAACCCGCAAGTTGTTCTCGTAATATCCACTATATATTAAAGATAAAACCCCTTTTGAAGCATTCTTTATTGGTATTAAAGTATGTATATGCATCCGTTATTCAATGATTTATACAGTTTTCTCCAAGTGAACCACCTTTAAATAAGTGTTGTTGGTGTTAGCGTGACGATAATATAATATATATATATATATTATAGCCTATAGTCTTTCTCGATGCTATCCAACTCTAAAATACTTTTTGAAAATTGTATCTAATATAATATATACTGAACACTAATGTATTCAAGCATTTATAACTGCAATACTGAAACAAAAATACGAGTTTCTAATATAATGTTTTTTTTTTCAGTGGGTTAATCAGCTTTTTAATAACTGTTTCTGTCATTTGCACGCTTTTCAACGATAAAACGAATAAATATGAAGGCGTAGGTGAGTGTACATTATATTAATTAGGTTTAGTTAAAATCCACGCACCAATGTATTGAGCATATAAAATGCTAACCACTTTCAACGCCTTAGGACCTTTAAGCTATGTACATATTCATTTTGAATTAAAGTTAAAAAAATCAAGTTTAAAAAGAGAAGTGGTTAATGTATGTTTTTGAAATGCGAGAGCACGACATAAAGTCGACTTGGCTTCCTAATGTCGGCGTGAAAAAATGTTTAGTGAGTGAGGTTTGTGACAGATGATGATGATGATTAATAAAAATAATACAACGTGACATTGTCCTCTCAGGCAGCAGCGTAATAAAGGCTTTCGACATCCGAAGCAACATGAGCAACATGATGACGTCGAGCGACGAGCTGCACGTGCTGTACGGCATCAAGTTCATGTCGATGTGTGTGGTGGTGATCGGCCACCAGATCGGCATGTTCAACAGCGGGCCCGTCAGCAACGGCGTCAACATGGACGAGGTAAATGAACATAGGGAATATGCATCCGAAGCAACATGATGACGTCGATCGACGCGCTGCACGTGCTGTACGGCATCAAGTTCATGTCGATGTGCTTGGTGGTGATCGGCCACCAGATCGGCATGTTCAACAGCGGGCCCTTCAGCAAGGGCGTCAACGTGGACGAGGTAAATGAACATCAGTGGCGTGAGGTTCCCACAAGTCCATGCTTCGCTTACACCTTACCTTCTGAAAACTCTCGTCAATGAACAATAATTCAATAGGGACTATTTCACATCTTACTTTATAATAATATGTACATTTCGAATAGTAATAACAAAACTATGGATATTCCCTAAGTAACTTGCACATTGACAATGCGACCCGTGCCCACTTCGTTGAGCGTACAAACAGTTTGTGATGTAATTCAATTAAAAAAAAAACAAAAACCCGGAACCCGCAAAGCCGCAACGTTGATCCCGGAACCCGCAACGCGGAATCCGCAAAACCGGACGCCGCAACGCGGAATCCGCAAAACCAGACGCCGCAACGCGGAATCCGCTAAACCGGACGCCGCAACGCGAAATTTTATAATTTTCTGCTTATTTATTTTAACATTTTATTTCGTAAAAACCTTATCCTGACCATAACAAATACAACAAAAAAAGAATTGGCCAAATTGATCCAGGAGTTGTTGAGTTATGCGCCTACCAACACATTTTGCGATCCATTTTTATATATAAGATAAAGTTAACGGTGTAAGTGACCGTTGACATCATATAAAAACTGTCGGCCCATTACCAAAATGTAAAAAGACAAAGATTTTATTTTAAATGTGTACACAACACAACTTACCATAAAGGCTATGATTTTCAAATCAGAAATTACGTTACACTTTACTATTAGTAATTTTATGTTAATAATATAACTATGTTGATTATTTACTCATTAGGTACAAAAAAAGAGTAAAAAAATGTTGTATTGTTCTCTTACTACCAAGTACCAACTTTAAACCCTTTAGAGGTCACGCCATCGTATCACCGACTCCAAAAAAGTCGGAGCGCCACCGCCAACGATCATAATTATCATACGAGTACGTCTCGAATTTCACTGACGGTGTCGTGGTGTCAATGTCAGAACAGCTTTATTAACTAAATATAATGTGTATAATATGTATTCACAAAAAAACTAGAAACAGACAAAACAGACTTACCACTGGTTTGGTTACGTGTCGGTCTGTCGGTCAGATATCTGTTAAAAATTAAAATGTTATTTTTCAGTGCATCATAATCAGCTGGTACATACCGAGCGATTGACATAATTTATGTTTGTCGTGTCGGCCTGTTGGTCAGATATCTGCTACTGAGATTTGTAAAAAGCGAAAAATAATTAAATTGCTTACAACGTAAAGAGACTAACAGCATATTTCTGTATTGTAGGATTCCACTTCATTTCTCGGCATGCTGTTTCTTCACGATGATATTGTGGTGGACTCCTTCTTCATGCTCTCTGGTTTTCTCACAGCGACAACTATCACGAAAATAAAGAATCTTCCGAACCCAATCATCATTATATTCAAGAGATACATGAGGTAAGTTCGTTTTGTAAGATTAACAAAATTTAAAAAAATAAGTATTTTACGAGACATCTTAATATTAAAAAACCGGCCAATTGCGAGTCGGACTCGCCCATGAAGGGTCCGTAATTTTTTTTTACTATTTTTTAAATATTTTTTTTAGGTATTTGTTGCTATAGCGGCAATAGTTTTTTTAACTATCTGACTATCATGGTTCGTGAGATATAGCCAGGTGACAGACTTATGGTCCTGTTTTTTAATAAAAGCCATATATTGCTAAGTGTCAATATCACCAACGCATGTTAGTGTTAACGGCTTGTTAAAATGTCTTCTTATTCATTGACAGGAATTACGAGAAGAACAACATGATATTTAGCAAAGAATTAACTTTAACATGCGTTAGTGAAATTGGCACTAAATCTTATACCGAAGTCAATATTAAAATAATATGTATTATTTTATGGTCTACGCTACAGCTACGTGTGCTACGGAGCGCTACGACTGCTACGCGGAGAATATTCGCATTGTCCATGATAGGAAATTTCATAATTCGGGAAAATAATTATACAAAAATATATAAAAGTTTTGTGACTTGTGTCCTTTAATTGAGGCATACATTTACAAATGGGCTAAGTGCCAAAAAAGCAAAACTTAAATTTTACCTTTCAAAGACCTATGTTGTGCAGCCATTTCTTTTCCTAGGTGCAAAATGCCTCAAAAAATTTGGCACTCAGCCAATTTGTAAATTCCATGCCTCAATTTATAAATAAAATGACTAGCTTTTGACTCCTCAAGATTTTTTAATCACAATTGACAGGTTAGTCGTACCATACGCACTAGTGATATTCTACGTGGCAGCGATATTTCCCCACACGGGGACAGGTCCACTGTGGAACAGAGCAGTCGCAGCAGAGACCGTGCAGTGCAAACAGAACTGGTGGCTCAACTTACTCATGGTCAGCAACTACGTCGACACCGAAAACGCGGTGAGTCGAGGAAATTTAAAAGAAAAAAAGAGGATATTTAATATTCATGCATAAGACAAATTAGAATGTGCAAAAAAATATTCCATAATGGCGGAATCTCTCGTCACACGTCTACTTAGCATATTTTTAATCGTTTTATTATTCATTGGTTTAGTTAAATAACTTTTATGGGGTTTTTATTGGTGCTAACGGTACCACCAATACCAATTTGGTATCTTTACTTTTTTTAATACATAACATTTTGCTTTAGAGCAACAAAGTTGCAATCATTCATTAATGACTATTCCCTCAATATATAAAATGCCCTAAGCATCATTTTAAAACGTTATTTTTCAGTGCATCATAATCAGCTGGTACATACCGAGCGATTTTCATTTCTTCGTCGTGACTCTCTTCCTGTACGAGCTGTACAGGCGAAGTCCAGCGCTGGGCAAAGTGCTGGTGGCGGCCATTACAGTAGTGTCTATAGTGCTGCCCGGAGTGTCGACATACATGAACCAGTTCCCGCCTATACACGCCTTTAATTTTGAGTAAGTGTGTAACATTTATGACGCATTTCACCATGTAATATTAAAAATATATATATATATACATCGGGCTTCATGGACGCATATTATTGCAAAAAAAAAGTTGTATAATATTATATCATATTGTTAATGACGCATTGCACAATTTACGTGTAACATCTAAACTTAAGCTTGTACATCATAGGCTTTAGGACGCGTATTATTGCATCGAAAAAAAACTCAAGAAATCATGAATAACATAAATAACTGCTAAGAATATATATTATAAACGATACATAAAACAAGTGTTAATAAGAGTATGATTATTTATTATTTATTACACACGGTACACATGAGGTAAACAAATTAGTTCTAAAGAATAGAACAGGCGTTCATAGATAACACGCGAGGTTTTAAACTATAATGAAATGATTAGAAAATATGCTAATCCATACTAACTCTTATAGTTATTACTAAGTTCTTTAGTATAGTCAATAATTAAACATTAGATAGATTAATTGTAGATAACTATAGATAACCGTTAATTTTATCGGCGGCAAGAAATATACACAATAGATGCCGTGAGAGCAGTTCGTTACAAAAGGGTCAAGGAACTAAATTAAATTGTGATTTCGTGACAAAACAGGATCTCGATTAGTACATCGTAAATTGTACATCGCTGCATGTAAAAAAAAACTAATAGTTACTTCAAAAACATCCAAGTGCTAGTAGTTAGATTCGCGCTTCGGGTTCCGTACCAAAAAAAAATACGTTTGTCGTATGGGAATCCCGTCACGTCAAATATTTATTTTTTATTTTGTCGTTATAGTAGCAAGAGAAATATTTATTTATTTTATTTTACAATTTATGTACACACAATAAATTTACAAACAAAATTTTCTAAAAAATACACAAAGGTACATCTTATTCAAAAATGGAATGTCTTCCAAAAGACCTAAGAAAACAGGAAATTGCAATACTTAAAAAGACCAAAAAAATTATATATATCATTAGTAAAAAATTTAAGTGGCGAACTATCGCAATTCTTGGGATACAGCCTGGGCCCTTTCTTCATTCATGATGTCATCGCTATTTAGTATTTATCGCTTACGAAGCTCGAAAACAAAGTGTATGAAATTTGACATAAGCTTCGCTAAATGACATACGAACTCGCTCATCAATCATCATTTAGCGATGCTTATGACAGATCCCATACATTTTGTATAATGTGTGTTTTAATTTAGGTTATTTTTTAATTTGAAGTGACGTAATTAGCGATTTTAAATAAACTGTTGTTTCAAACTAAATAAATGAAATAAAAACTCACTTTTCAAGTGAGCTGATATTCATCGGTACGGATGTCTTGTTGACACGATATCTAGTGTGATCGAAGTACACAGTCAAATCATGTTATGTCATTTTAACAGGAAAGAATATCACAAAGTGTAACACTGTTTACTTGTTTTTATGATTGGTTGCAAAACAATAGCTATGAGTACGTCAAGGAGGAACTGCGCTATTAGATGACTCGTATTGGTAATGGCAGTTATTTTCCATGTCAATAATCGTAATAGGTTTAGGCTTAAGGCTGCGTGCGCGCAATAGGTTGAAAATTGTAGTACTTTTTTACCACTGTCAATCCTGGTAACAGAGGAGTTGCAGTGGTGGGAACATTTTGGGTCATTTGCCCGTTTGAAAAAAACCGGCGTTTGTCGGAAAGTCCCACATATCCCTAGGGAGGGCTATTCAGGGATAGGGGAACCCTGGGGGTTTGCGTAACGCATTTGAGATAAAATAAAAATGGGTGAAAGTTTGTGGTTGACTTGCAAGTTTTAATCACACGTACAAAGACAGGTTATGACAGCTTCTAATATAGTCAACTTTCATTCCAGGTTCATCTCCAACCCCCGCGGTGCCAAGCAGTTCAATGTGTTGTACATCAAAAGCCACATGCGGTACTCGACCTACATCATCGGCTTCATAGCCGGGTACATCTACGTCCGACCGGCCTTTATTGACCACTTAAAGAAGTTATCACAGGTTTGTAACACGTGAAGGAAATTTAGTCAACTTTAAGTAGGTACATTTTTACGAGTATGCTCAAAACTTGAAAAAAAATTTCTAGAAAATACATTTTGTACAAAGGTACATCTTATTCAAAAATGGAATGTCTTCCAGAAGACCTAAGAAAACAGGAAATTGTAAATAGGTACATTTTTACGAGTATGCTCAAAACTTGAAAAAAGTATGACATTTGGCATATATACATATATGCATTGTACTGTTTGTAATTATACACAGTACGTACAGATAGTGGTTTGAAGTCCGCGGCATGGGCCGCACACTGAATGACAGTATCTGATGGGGCGTATTCCCTCCCCGCCCGCGTCAAATTGTCCAATTGTCAAGTAGCAATATCATAATGACCGAACAATATAAAAAATAATGATGTTTATAGAGCTAGACATAAGTCATAATGCCCGCGCATTATTAATAATGCTCAAATTATTCATCTGGTCCATAACACACATAAATACGGTCGCATTGAGAAACCACCTCATTTTTGGAAGTGGGTGAAAAAACTGATAGCACTTTATTATTCTGAATGTTACTGATTACTACTGAGCTCGCTATTATGTTAAATGCGCATTGCGATTGGCGCATTCTCGATATTACCAAAGTACTAAGAACGCGCTTAACTAAACTCCGTCTAAACTTAATAGTATTTTAATATTATTCAGACCTGGATGACGACGATCGCCTACGCCAGCACGGTGGGCATATTCGCGTGCATGTACCTGGGCAGTATTCTGTTCTGGCGCGAGAACGACGTGGTGGTGAGCGCTGTGTACGCCGCGCTCAACCGTCCGCTGTGGGCGCTGGGGCTGTCGCTCATCGTGTTGTGCTGCTCTGTCGGCCATGTCCGTGAGTATTCATCTGTTCTGGCGCGAGAACGACGTGGTGGTGAGCGCTGTGTACGCCGCGCTCAACCGTCCGCTGTGGGCGCTGGGGCTGTCGCTCATCGTGCTGTGCTGCTCTGTCGGCCATCTCCGTGAGTATTCATCTGTTCTGGCGCGAGAACGACGTGGTGGTGAGCGCTGTGTACGCCGCGCTCAACCGTCCGCTGTGAGCGCTGGGGCTGTCGCTCATCGTGTTGTGCTGCTCTGTCGGCCATGTCCGTGAGTATTCATCTGTTCTGGCGCGAGAACGACGTGGTGGTGTGCGCTGTGTACGCCGCGCTCAACCGTCCGCTGTGGGCGCTGGGGCTGTCGCTTATTGTGCTGTAGTGCTCTGTCGGCCATGTCCGTGATCTGTTCTGGTTCTGTATGTCGCGCACATTTGTCTGTGCATCACTCAACCGTCCATTACAGATGAGTACCTAGAGAGAGCGCTGTGCAGTCCTACTTAGTCCTAATAAAATAGGTCCTTTACACTAGTTGCCGTCATAGTTTGAAAACGAAAACGGGATTTGATGTACCCATCGCGTGTCACTTAGCGAAACATATTATGTAAAATAATATACATATATCTTATTTCCAGCGTACATAAAAGCTATCCTGAGCTGGTACCCGTGGGTGCCGCTGAGCCGGCTGAGCTACGGCGTGTACCTGATACACTCCATGTTCATCACACGCAACGTCTTCATCACGCGGAACCTGCAGTTCCACGACGTATTTCTACTGGTAAGTTCAATCACGGACATAACTAGAGATGGACCTTGGCTTGTACGTAGAATGTACAGGGTCTTTAGCCAAATAGCTATCGCTATTATCACTCAGGTACGAAGTTCAAAACCATAAATGTATGGGATTTAACATACGCTTCGCGTTGTGCCATATGTCAGAGACATTGGAATTCATTCCTTATCATTTAATGTTGGGTGTACCTAACTGACCGCGGCTCTGTCAGCATAAATACGGTGTATAGTACAAAATGAAAAATAGTCTACATCTTTATATAGAGCTTAATTTTAATACTACCATATTATATTTCATCAAAATCCGTACAGTAGTTTTTGCATAATATAATGGCCACAAGTGCCGATACATCCTCCAAAAATTTCACATTCACAAGAGTAGTAGAAAATTAAAACCCAACTTCTACACACTCACATACACTCTATAGATCTGTATGTAGACTGAAACTCAGAAATAATATGGTATTTTGTAGGCGACGTCATGTGCTGGCATCGTTTTCTGGAGTCACCTGGCGGCGCTGCTCATGTGGGTGGTTGCTGAGGCACCCATCAACAACCTCGTCACGCTGATTATGAAAATGGGGTATGTACTGGATTTGTATATTTAAACCACTAAACAACAACTGAACTATGCAATAAAAGTACCATATCTTATGCCATATAAAAGCATGGGGCGCAAATGGCAATAGGTATTTTATTTGCCATCTTTCAACATGCTATACAAATATTATCGGCAACTTATTTTCATGTACTTGTTATTATTGTTGCTAGTTTATTAATAGACAATTAATTTTAAGGAAAGATTATTAAAAATTATATAATGTATGATAAAATAAAAATCAAAAAAGTATGTAAATTATAAGAATATTAAATATATTTCTGTAATCCGTTGTCTGGTCCCCGTAGCACAAGTTCTTCGAGAACTTAGTAGTAGACATTGGCCTAATGTAAAAGCGCCCATAGATATATTATATTATATTAAAGACCTGTAATGTATCAAAAAATTATAAACGAAGAATGGGAAAATTTAATAAAACGAGATACAAAAATATATAATGGTGTCTCTATCTATGTCTCCTGTAATATTTAAGATCTTATAGTTTTAAATTTAAAGCTACAGTACTTCAATAATATTTTACTGTATATTTCAGGTACAAAAGAAACAATAAAGTAGCAGAAAACACAGAAGAGAAAGCCCGGCCACACGAGAATCGCGCCTATTTGGAAGACAATTTGCCACCTACGATTCCAACGATACAAGTCATATCTTCAAAGTGTTGATAAATAATTATAATAGCTATGGAATATGTTTGTTCAACAATTAGACTGATTTTTTCGAATGCCTTTAATATGTACTTAAGCTTAAGTGTGTTTTTAAAATAAATAAGAATTAATAGAAATTAATTCTACATTAAAGCATTGTCTTTTTATCGTGTCCATTTAAATACAATTATTGTTATTGATAATACTAATAATACGCTATGAATTTCATTAAATATTTATAAGGATAACAGATACAACATGCTAGCAGCGACTACAGTTACAGTAGTAAGAATAGGTGTCTCTCGAGCTCAGAAACAAAGAAAAAACGTGTAGAAAAACTGTAAAGCTTTTGCTATACAATACATCATATTATAATACAATGTTAACCTTATAAATTTGTATTTTTTTTTTTATTTTGATTAACCAGCAGCTCGTCTCGATCCGTGCGAGCTTCGTACAGTCGTACCATATACATAAACGTTAAACGAACGTTCCAGAGTTTCTTGATTCAGTCGCCGCGCTCAAACCCCACAATAATAGCTAAGTAATAAATAAAAAACAAGCACCTTTGCAACATTTATGGATTGTAAGTTAGTTAATTACATCGCCTCCGTGGTCTAGTGGTTCAGAGCTTCGCTCTGGACCCGGAGGTCGTAGGTTCGACTCCCGCGTTGGAACAACAACGAAGTCGGGAACTTCGTATATAGTTTTTAAAGTATTTTGTCGAAAGTCAATATTATAAATGCGAAAGTGAAAAACTCCTAAATTAGCCACACTGAAATATTATGTAGTTTCAAATGGTACATAAACCATAATTATATACAAAAAAAATGTATCGTCAAATATGTTTCACCTCTGGAAATTGATGAACTGTGTTCATAAAATAAAAAGTACAAGGCCAAACCATGTAATTTTTTATTGGACCAAATGGCAGCTATTCGGCGTCAAATAAAAAAAGAATCACGAACACCTCCTCCTTTTTTAAAGTTGGTTAAAAATAAAGCGGTAGCGCTGCAGCCTGCAAGCTACGATTGTGTGCCCGGCCAGCGTAGATCACGCGTAGCGGGCTACAAATATGAAATTTTTAGCAAAGTTGATTCCCGTAATTTAAGAAAACATTTTGAATTCCTTATTTATATAAAATATCATTTTATATTTCTATAAAAAAATAGTAAGTCCTCCAAACTTTTGAGACATCGCCACAGTCGTAGTGTAGAAGTAGATAATTTTATATGTTTTTTTTACTTTATTAATTTTGTCAAAACATGATTTTAAACAAATTTCACATGAAAAATGTTATTGAGAAAAAATTAGATTGTTAAACACATTTATAAATTTATTCAGGAATCAGGACTGCATTTTTATAAAATACTAGCTGTCCCGGCAAACTTCGTATTGCCTTATTAATTAATTGCTTGACATACTGACTGCAGCGCCACCTATCGGTTCCAATTGTAAATCTAAACCATTCTCGAATCTCCACGAACACACACAAAAAATTTCATCAAAATTGGTCCAGTCGTTTAGGAGGAGTTCAGTCACATACACACGCACACAAGAAATATATATATTACTAGCTGTCCCGGCAAACTTCGTATTGCCTTATTAATTAATTGCTTGACATACTGACTGCAGCGCCACCTATCGGTTCCAATTGTAAATCTAAACCATTCTCGAATCTCCACGAACACACACAAAAAATTTCATCAAAATTGGTCCAGTCGTTTAGGAGGAGTTCAGTCACATACACACGCACACAAGAAATATATATATTAAGACTAGCTGTCCCGGCAAACTTCGTATTGCCTTATTAATTAATTGCTTGACATACTGACTGCAGCGCCACCTATCGGTTCCAATTGTAAATCTAAACCATTCTCGAATCTCCACGAACACACACAAAAAATTTCATCAAAATTGGTCCAGTCGTTTAGGAGGAGTTCAGTCACATACACACGCACACAAGCAATATATATATTAAGATAAGATTATCGTCAACACCATCTACTAGATATTTAGGGAACTACAATTATTATAGTGCACCAACGTAAGCGCGTAAGTTATAAGTTCAGTAGCCTTGTACTAGATGGCGCTTATAATTTGCGATTTAAGAAAATACTAAATAAGCAATACAAATATTTAACGAAGCTCTAAATATTCTTTTTATTTACAGTATTATACCGTTATTAAGTACATCATGTACTCATTTTCAATGGGGTTTTTAATAGGTAGTTTCTTAATTGAGAATATAGATGGCGTCGTAGTACTTTAAAAAACTATACTAAACCTTTTGTAATTAGCTGTAACCTGTTAACATATTATCGACAAATTATTATTATCAAAATATTATTTATTTAGGTTTTAATCATATGATTTGCAAAATCCACTGAAGACCATGTTAAATATTTAGTTGTGAATTTTGATGAAATATTAAAACAAATTAAAACAACAAAATAATAAATGTGGGACTTAAATGTTTTTTTATAAAATAAAAATAATATATCATAGAATTAAAGTTACATACTTCTTTGGATAAAAAGGAGCAATATACTTTTTTCCTGCACCAGTGGTAGACGAATAAGGGGGGACATCAGGAATAGAACGTGTGACCCTCACCCCTAAGCAAGTAAAAGTAGACTAAATGTCTCTTAACTATATACACATAAAGATAGTTTATTTTTAAGTCCAATGTCTTGAAATCATGTTTTAAAGTAAAGACTCAATAGTCTTACAATTGCAATTAAGTATAACTTGTTTATGTATTCATTATTGCAAGCGAAAGGTTATCAATTCTATTTCATATTAGGATAATATACTTACTTGTATGTTACGAAATTTGTAGCTAATTAACACAGTAATAGCAATGACTTTCGTAATTTGATAATATATGTAGATCCACATTCAAGTCAAGTGATGATGATGACTAATACCTACGGTAGGTAAATAAATGATAAATGTAGAGTCGCACGCTCGCTCGCTTGACTCAGAGTAAATCATCAACACAATGCGTGACGTCACGAGCCCACGTGATAAAGTATTATTAGAATCCATTTCCATTCACATGCATAATATTACTAGCTTGTTTCATATTTAAATTCATTTTCAGGTAAATCTAATTAACATGTTCAACCTCGAAGGTGCATCTGTGGCCATAAAATCCTCGACGACAAATGCATTCAAAACTATACTTTTTAACTATGTACCTCCAAAAATTTTTGGGCAACGAGTGAAATACGAGTATATGAAAGAATATTCTCAAAACTATGAAATGTAATGTTAAATTGAGAAAGAAAACGCTTGGTTATGAAAGAGAAAAATGTAGAGTATGCAGCATGGAAGCTGGAGCGTCCAGCTCTGTTTGGCAACACGCAGCGGCGAACATAATGACATAATTGGCGGCGCGGGGCGGGGGGCTCGGGGCGCATGCGCTGGTTTGACGGCCAAGGTCGGAGCTAGAGATGTGCCGCGTGCAACACAGATTTTGTAATTTATTTACCTACATCAGTGTAACATTTGCGGCGGGTTAGGCCGTCAGATGAAGTAATGAGTAGGATAAAAATCAGTAGGTATGTTAGAATCTGAATAATATGACTTTATTACAGATATTCTGTATGTTTTTCATTGGATTGGATTTCATTTGGTTCTTGTGCAAAAAAATCTATTAACCTAATATAGAATTTAGCTCAGAATATCAATAAAAATAAAATACTATTGTTTATTCTCCTTTAATAGTACTCGTACCTAACTAGTAAGTATTTTATGGTACGTCAGTAATGTGTATGTTTATTAATCAAACGGTAACACGGGTCACTCATCGCAGTCACAATTGATTTGACACATTGGGATTACCAGTATTGCAATGAGTGTTCAGGCTTAATCTCTGGGATTACCAGCATTATGATTACATATTATTTATCGATACCGGACGGGACTCGCAGCGCGGCGCGCGCCATCACTAGTGGATCGAGGCCGCGCGATTCCGCCGCGCGCCGCCGCGTCGGCATGTCTCTTTTGCGCACTCTTTCTGGAAACTAATTCTAATGGGGATAAATGCGCAAATCGCGAGTGAGTGGCCAAAACATCCCCCAGTCCAGAAACCAGGAAACTCAGGTAACTACTCACATTTTCATAAAAATCCATAATCATCCAAATTTACAGGTAACCGTTAAATTATAATAATATCGAAAAAACATAAGCGAAAAGTTTTTTATTTACTTTCTAATAGCCTTATAGTATTATTGATTACATATCAGCATACCAATTAGTAAATAGCAACAAGAACTGCTTTTACGTTCGGAATCACCTTGATCTCGCGTCACAGTCACAGCTAAACGTCTGAACAAACACACTTCGTGTATTTTTCAGCATACGTCTCCATAATAAATAGAGACAAAGGTATGAGTTACGTAACTTATAGCGTGACCTTGAAGAACAGGTTCTATTTATTTAGTAGCTGGTTACTTCAAGTGCGGATGTGTACAAACCACATGATGTGCCTCGGCTTTGTCCGTCGCTCAAAACGTATTAGGTCTGCAAAAAAATGCATTCTAAGTCGACGACTGTGGCTCTCTAGTTAAGCGCGTTGCTCAAGCCAGAGGATGCAGGTTCGACTCTCGTTTCAGAAACCAAAAAGTTTTCTACGTCCTTAGGATGATAAGCGTATTGAATATGTGCATAGTATGGTAAGAATTTAAAAATATGACTGCATATTACAGAATACTAAATATATTTCCGTTGTCTGGTACCCGTAACGCAAGTTCTGAGCTCGGGACGAGATTGACACAGTGTGAAGCATCCATAGGGAAATCTGTAGAGACAATTTATAGACAAAAATTTGACTGAGGGGACGCGACGCGGCATATTCAATATGATTGAGAGATATAGAATTGAACTGTATTAACTACACAAGAAGATTCATAGCGATACAGGCGCGGGCGCCGCGCAGTGTAGCCAGATTAAAAAAAAACTATTTCTGCGTGACTCAGTGCGAAGTTGTTACCTGTCAACGGAGTACTGAATTTTAAGAGTAAAGCCATAAAAGACCATGAAAATATCAAAATAATTTGGTAGTTAAAAAAAAAGTTAGTATCTAACTCCCTAGAAATCTATTAATCTGTATTTAATTTCCAGCTCTTTTCCTTTATAAAGAACTAACTCCAAACTCCTTAGTTACATGTTAACTCGGTATTACGACGTTATGCGACCTATGCAAAATCAATAATTGGTTAAAACGGTTAAACAAACTTGGTATCATATTTTGTACCGTACACAGCGTGTTACACATATCTTCTCTTCTATATACATATATATATAAATGAATTGCTGTTCGTTAGTCTCGATAAAACTTGAGAACGGCCGAGCCGATTTGGCTATTTTTAGTTTTGAAATACTTGTGGAATTCCCGGGTAGTTTTAAACGGTGAGAAAATATGGAAATTTCACCACAAACTGTTTGTATGGTCAACGAAGTGGGCACGAGTCAGCTAGTATATATATTTCTATGTCCTGTGTCTATCTAATGTTCTCTACCACGTGCAATACAGCTGAATATCACTTTGTCAATGTCGCTTGCTTGCTTGTCGGAGCATCAATATTAGTGGGTAAAATCTTAATATGGGAGATAAAATGTACCTACAGACAACAAGAGAAATTATTTGAAAGAGTAGAAGGAAATATTATATAAAGTACGTACCAATACGAAGAGCAGTTTTGCTCAGTCAGTTAAGTTCCGTCCTACCACAGACGATGGAACAGGTTTTTCGCTATATTAGGTACATATTTCACTTGTACATAAAACTCGAAATGAAAAATTGGATTAGTATATTTAGATTATGATTCGAACATTCAAATAACAGCGAGCAAGAAATGGATTAAGTGAAATGACCTTTACAAACCTTAAAGGTCATTTGCGCTTGAATAACGACTTACACGGAAAACGAGAAATGCCAAGTGGAACAATACGTTATTCAAAGGTTGTGCCAAAATTAAGGGTTGTATGCGCTAATCTTACCATTATACTGCAATTTATTGCGCAATACTGCAAAACTGATTTGCATCACTGCAAAATTGTCTTGCATCACTGCTCCACTGCTCCTTTTGAGGGTTCCCTGGCCTTGGTACCTTTATTGCCCTAAATAACATATTTCCCGAACAAAACTTTTTGTAACTTTAATCTCTGTTGGGGTGAAATATAAATAAAATAAATTACTGATTATAATAGTTTTACACTTGGTGATTAATTAATTAATATTGTGTATCTACCCATATCCATTTTGACTTTCTTAAACTGAAAGTTATGGCTTAAAAGTACCTAATAGGTACGTTTTTATACTTTTCAATTATATTAATTTCTCATTTAATATTTTAAGAAAGATATAATAAGTATAAGCTAAAGAATATTGTAAAAATAATAATAAGCACTATTTAATTTACTAAGTTTTTATTAAAACTTCCACAATTAAATTTTCTGGAATTTTTGGAAATGTAGCAATATACGAGTAATATGCTAGTTTTTAGCAGATCATACACCTTCACTTTTATACTCGAATCTTTCACCGTGCCCCACACCATATGTCGCATTTATCTTAAAGCTAAATTATTTGACACTTTGCTCAAATAATATCGGGTAATACACGATAACTATCCGGTGTACGGAAGCGCACCAAGGTTGACACATAATATCGTCACATGGATACAATGTAGCTGTGCTGTACGTGACGTCACAGCTGCTAGAGACCAACGCCAAACTTGCAGATTGACGCTGAGACAGTCTTCAGCACGTGTGGGGACCACGAGGAGACATAATGCGTCATTTGTATTTTGAGAAAAATCAATGCACCTCCTTAATTACCTGACGCGTGCTAAATCGGTGATGAGTATGGGATTTGGCACTTCTTTACATTATTACAGTGTACTTTACAAGTAGTCATGCAGATAGAACATACAAAATACATATTTTTTTTTGGTGAGATTAGCGCCTAGTAAAATTAATGTAAAATACAATACGGACCACGAAGATACAGGCTCTGCCTAGTTTAGGTCCACTATTTATATATCTTAAATGACTAACATAATATACAATCTGTACATCTAAGCAAAATATATAATTCGCCTATATAAATGTATCTATTTATATGTATTGCATGCAAACTGAATCTAATTCGGATTTATTCTTGCAGACTGCTCAATAATAATGAATTTTAAATTGTTACTTATAAAAAATGTATGTTGGGTTCTAAATAAGGACAGATTCGAGTAGTTCGGACATAATTAATACGCACAAAATTTTTGGAATAACATATTTTTAACCTGAGAATAAAAAAATATGGAATCAATAGAAACTTTACAAAAAATGATTTTAGTATTCATAAATATATAGGCTGTAATATTAATGAGTGATAATACTTTTTAGTATATATGGGTCCCGTTTATAGAGTTTAGTTTGAAAGTACCAGCGCTGAAAGAGGTACTTTTTTTAAATTATTGTATGGGCAAATTATTATGTTGGAGCATTTCTCATAGAAACATGAAAGTTAAAAGTACCTAAGTCTTTCAGCGCTGGTACTTTCACAGTATACTCTACATAGGAGACACATGGACACACTAAAGTATTATCACTCATTTATTTTACATCATGTAGAATATAAAAACTAAATAGACACCGACTTTTAATTTACAGCTGTACTGTAACAAAGCCTTGACTTTCAGCGCTCTACGCCACGCTACGAAATGCTACGACACATATTTAAGATATACTTTCAAAAATTATTTAACCAACATTGTTAATTTATTATTATTAATCTATAAGAATTATTTACAATGTCACTGTTCGGGATATTATGTAACACTTAAAAAAATACGTATATAAAACAAGTTAAATATAGTCAGGGTTCCCCCTACATACATACATACATACATCGTTTTCACTTGATTAGTATCAAGCAAATTTTTCTTGAGTAGCTTTATTTTGATGAGATGTTCGATAATTTCTTGGATGGAACTCTCGATTGTGGTAGCTAACAGAGTTAGCAAGGATAAAAAAAATCTCAACTTTTGAGCATAGGACCGAGATAACGTACCACGTAATTTGTAGGACAATTATGTCTGTTGAATAACATTAATATTAACTAAGTAATAAAAACAAAATCAGCTGGTTACTAATTATTTAAGTTGGCCTCGTTATCGATACCATGTTGGCAAAAGGGAACTCTTCGATCAAACCATAGATTTTGTAAGGCAAATATTTTTTCGGATAATTTAGATCATTATCTTGAGATTTATAAAAAAAAAAATTGGCAAAAGGGAACTCTTCGATCAAACCATAGATTTTGTAGGGCAAATATTTTTTCGGATAATTTAGATCATTATCTTGAGATTTATAAAGAAATAAGGAATCACCAAATCCACAAACTTTATTCTCGCTATATCTGTTAGCTACCACAAACAAGAGTTCCGTCCAAGAAATTCTTGGGCGACTCATCAAAATGAAGGTACTCACGAAAAATTTGCTGACTAATATATTATAATCCATATAAGGACTGTTATGTATTTCCTGTGACGAAATCATGTAACCAAGTATGCCCACCGCGGGTAATTAATTTTGACCTTTGATGACGCTATTCATAATTCTCATCCGATGCTCTGTGTATGTGTGGGTGTGCGCTGTACGCATGCGCACCCCATCCCCCGTAGCCCGGGCGACGGCGCGGTAGGGGGTGAGCGGGGGGAGGGGTACGTGGGCGGCATCTCCGCTCTATCGACCGCCAGCATCCCGCCTACAGATATAATGTTATTATGTATCTTTTGTTATTACCTGATGTATTGCGTAGTTTTTGTAGCTTTGCCGCTATCGTTGCATTATTGTTGTTTCTGTATGTGTTTTGGATCGACTATTGTGTTATTGGAGAAACTGTTTTTCTTAGGCCATCATGTTATCCCTCTATTTCCTGTCAATGAATGAGATGGCATTGCATTTTTACATAGCGTTAACTTTAACATTGCTTCGTGAAACACGGCCTTAGGGTCTATTCGAAAGCTTAAAAATTTGTAATTGTAGGGTCACTATATCGTGTTAATTAAAAAACAAAAATGTTGCTCTACCAGCAACATAGTTTGATTCTCTTTAGTATTATATAATATCTGTACCTAATTTATAATTTATTCGGGTAACAGTATAATGTAAGTAATTAGTTCTTCGGATACTTCGCGCGGGACCAGACTGACGTGGTGTAAAGCGTCCATAGATATTATTATTATAATTCTTTAATAAGTTAATAGCCGATAAATAATTTCAAGTATAAATTGGAGTAACAGAATTTACCTTTTGAGCATTTACCATTGTACTGGCTTAAGCTCACACCGACTTCGGTGACTGTAGCTGATTTCATGTAAATGATTCATTAAATCAGACCGGCTATGCACAAGTTACTTAGTGCACAAATGTTTGTGCAATGCACAAGACACAAGACACAAGACCACTCTTACTTCCTTCACGCTCTCAAAACTAGTGGGTCGGATGACCGAAGTCACTGACAACTGCGGGCCTACTCCCGACACAATCGAGTACCGAATCCGTTCGATATCAGTGGTTTTTCGTATTTTATTTGGTGAATTACTTTGAAACTAATCAGGATAAAGAAAATTGTTGGATCGTAACTTTTTGTACTCCCGACCATATCGATCGACTGAGAATCAAAATAAACAAATGTCAATTTATTAGGAAGTACGGGGCATGATCGTATCTAAATCAAAATCAAATAAGTTTGGAGAGTAAAGCCCCAGATCAGTTGTAACTTTTTACATGGCCATTGCATGGATTTCCTATCAGACAATCAAGTGATCAGATGGCTATCCCGAGACAATCGAAAATGGAATCAGTTCGATCTTAACGGCTTTTGGTGTTTTATTTGATGGATTACTTTGAAACAAACCAGGATAAAGAAAATCGTTAGATCGTAACTTTTTGTACTCCCGTCCATATAAATCGACTGAGAATCAAAATAAACAAACGTCATTTTATTCGGGAAAACGCGGCACTATCATATCTGAATCAAAATCGAATCAGTTTGGAGAGTAAAGCCCCTACGTTGTCCTGGCTTGAAAATAACATTGTTTGCTGTTCCGATGCGCAGACTGAACCTCGAACTAAATTCTAAACCACTGGACTATCGAGACGTCGTTTTATTACGATTATTTGTTATGCTAATATAATTGAAATTTTGCCATTGGTATTCATAGCTGAGACCTTTTATGGTCTTACATCTTTCTTTGGAGTAATAAATACAACTTAATAACAATACCTACTATTAGAATACCTAGTAATGAGTGACCTTCAAAAATGTATTCTGGTCTTATCCGCATGTGCTAGTTTTTGCTACAGATCTAATAAAAACTAAATTAGCTATGCTTTTTCGCCTATGTCGCTGAATAAATTCAGTACGGCGCGACCCACCTTTGATATTTCGATATTCAAATTTTAACCGACTTCTCCGAAACAAGAAAGAAGGGTGAATGATTTTGTCAGTCCATGTGTGTATGTATGTAAGTTTCTTCCGCAATTGCTAAACTACTTATCCTATATTGAAAAAAGAGCTGTGTGTCATAGATTCGTTACAATAGCCCGTGTAACATAGGCTATATAATTTAATAATAATAATAATAATAATAAAATAATAGTAAAATTCAATCATAACACTCAAAGCAGTGCACTGCCTGTATATAACCTGTGGAGTCCCACAAGGCTCAATTTTGGGCCCTTTGCTGTTTTTGATCTACGTTAATAACTTACAATAAATAGGCCTTAAAGGCCATATCACTCTCTATGCAGACGACACCTGTTTTTTCTATTTTGGTCCGTCCATACACGACCTAATAGCACAAGCTCAACGCGACTTAAATACTATTAACATCTGGTTTCAACATAATCTATTAACTATAAATGTAACAAAACCTCCTATGTCATATTTAAAGCAAAAATTAAGCCAATCCCACAGCACACCCCCTTAACAATTAACAATATACCTATTCAGCAAAAGACTTCGGAAAAATACCTCGGCTGATACATTGACGCCCAATTAACCTGGAAAACCCATCTGGAAAAAATTAAAAGTAAACTAGTAGCACTTCGCGGAGCCCTGCGGAATATTGTAAGATGCATTCCAAAAAAACTACGCCACATGATTTTCAACTCCCTCGTGAAACCGCATCTTACATATTTGATTGAAATCTGGGGATCGGCCGCTAATTCTAGATTAAATAACATACAAAGACTTCAAAACAAAATTATTAAAACACTATTTAATTATAAACTATCAACACCAACATCTAAAATTTACGACGAAACAAAAATAATGACAATCAAAAAACTATACGAATATAACATTTGCTTCTTCATTCACAAAACACTTAATAGGAATATCCACACTAACTTTTCGTTCACCACACACAAACAAGTAAGCGAGCGCCGCATGCGCCGAGCTAGTTATCTCGTCATCGTCTACATCGCACAAACTACGGCCCAACGGGTACGGGTAAGTCCACACCTACCGTTGAAGGAGCGCACCTATACAACCGAATACCTTCACAAATAAAACACACTCATTCTTTAACTGGATTTAAAAAAACAATTAAGTCAACATATTATAAACAAACTTAAAATATCTTAGGTTACTAAAACTCCATAACTACTTACACATGCTCCATATTATTATTTTATTTATACATACTTACTATATTATTTACACATTTTATTATTATACATTACGTTTTGAATACTAGGTACCATACAAAAAAATTAACGTACCTACCTGTAATGTTCCGATCTTAAGAACTTATGTTAACCCGAAATAAATGAAATTGTTGTATTAAATATCTTTTTAGCATAAGAAATTAGATAGTATTTGGTTATGTTATTGCTTATTTGTGACTTTTGGCAATGTTAAAATTGATGATTTGTGTAAAACGTATTGCAGACGACGAAAAATCAATGTATGTACTTAGATATAAGTAAAACAATGTTATCACGTAAGTGGCATCTCGCCTTTGTTGATAATAAAAATCTTTAAACCTAAACCTAAAAACATTTATTTGACTTGTTAACAACATTACACTACACATTATACAAAGGATTACAAAAACACAAAAAACATGACAAGAACTTTAGCATAAAATGTGAGAAATTATACAATAAACAAGCACATAGAAAATACACAGACATAAAACAAACTTGACGTAATAAGGCCAATGATCGTAGGTAGGTAGTGTAATGCCTAACCGTCAAAAAGGAGTCCACTCCGGCATAACACTGCAGCGTGAACCGCAGTGCCTGGTATTATGTGGCTCCATGAAGTCATTTGAGGGACAGGATTTAACACTCGGCAAACAGCACGGTAATAGTCAATTACATAATACATATTATAATAAAATACAACAATATGGGTCATGATACATAAGGTGTCATTGCTACCAAGCGATCATGCCACCCGCGCCCCGCACACCCCTGCACACCTCCCATAGCTAGGAGATAAGTTGCAAGGAGCAGACGCGCGTATGTTTGAACGCCATACTTGTTCTGAATATCACTACTACGAGATACATAAATACAGTACGAGGACTAATACAATTACATGTTATACTGGCGTGAAGAAAGGACAGAAAGGTAGGTGTTTGGTACATAGTTATAAAAGTACATACAGATATGCTTATACTACCTTTTCTCACTGTAGAAAAATACATTTGTCTCATTACAAATGTATATATTTTTTTCAAAATATAAAAATATAATATTTTTGCTTTTTGGTTATTAATTAAGAAAAATAAAAATAAGAAATGGTAAAAAGTGAAAAAAATAATCTTTTAGTTTTTGACAACAAAATAAATTTCCAAAATGAGGAAAGGCAGTTTATTCGTATCTCAAAGTTATAGTGACTGTTCTTTTTACACAGTGTATTTTTTCTGAATTCCATACTTATGTTCAAGAATCTATTTTAATCTTAGATATATTAACATAGTAGAACATATATTTTTTTATTTGCTGTTTAATTAATTGGGCGCTAGATGCCCCAGGAATTTGTTTACTTGTAACTTCTCAGGTTGGTCAAGACGACCCCCCTACTCGTTTGTCGGTCTTATTTTTAATCCTCGGAACCCAAAAATATCAAGCTACATATATTCATCCATTTTAGAATAAACACAGTATTTTCGTTTCACTGATACTAGTTTTAATCGGCTTTTATGCTTTAAATACAAGAACTAAATAATATCATTTAAAATAAAATACAGGACTTTGAAACCAGTTACAAAGGTGGCAGTTTATGATGGTGTAATTATACAATTTTAAAACTTGGATCATAAAAATATACGAGTCCTTTATGTGATGATCACTAAAATAAATTATATAAGTTGTTGTTTTTAAAATGTAAATATAATAAATAAAATAACACCCAAAAATGTTTCGTCTAATCGCTTGTAAACTTGTAAGTTCTTTGTTCCCAAAATTATATAAGGTTTACAATAAAACCTTGTTAATTTAACAATAATTGTTTCCAGTTACATTCAAGTGTAATATTATGTCAGAAATGCAATTCTATCCACTCCCTATCAGTTCCCATTAAAAGAATCGTAATTCGAAAAAGTATGTTTTTATACGTACTACCTGCTACCTATTGGTACAAATATACATTCCTACCTGCTATTGGTACAAGTACACAATCAAAAACTTAGTGGTTACCGCATCTACCAAATATAAGAGACTTCTCATTGTCGGGTACCTTTTAACACTCCGGGTATACGAAGAACATATTGTGTTAACATGAAGCCAGATTGACGTGGCGTGAAGCGTACACGAACCCACAGATATTATATTTATTCTCTATTTCCTCCTTAGTCTTACGCAATCTACATTTCTCCTTGCTAAATAACTTTTACATTCGATTCTGCTAAGTACACAAATCTCTTTTATTTCCTCCCGGTCTGACGTAAATGAGGCGGGCGAGGGCGCTTGCATGGGGCCCGGGGTGTGGAGGGGCGCGGGCGTGGGCGGCCTTGGCCTTGGGCGATCGATAGGCGCGCGCCCTACTCCGCCCAGCTGATACCCGCGCCGCGGCGCAAGCGACATACTGTGACAATGTAGAAACTAGGAACATCTTATGCCTCGGATGTACATGTATGATATTTTGATTTCATACAATATAAATAATAGTTGTCATAACCTGTGGTCATAACTTTAATTATTTAAATTGAAATTTATTTCCATATTGACATTTGACAAAATAATAAACAAAGTCTACCCTTACGGGTGTACACGCGATGAGTTTAAACCTACGAAAAATGTGAAAATATTAATAATTAATTTATGATTATGTGATTGTAATATATTTTATTTATGTAATTGTAAATCTTTAGAACATAAAAGTTAATTGCAATATCTCCACATCTCCAGCCACAGAGATAGAAATTGTGAACTCACTAGACTTAAGACCAATTATATACAGCAATTTCTTGAAAATAAAGATAATCTTATCTTATCTAATTAACAAAAAGAAAATACTATTTTTTGAATTAGAATGAAGATATATTTTTTTAATTATCTGGTAGATGGTTAAATATATCATATATCTAAACACATTATATATGAATTATAACGTACGTCGTCGTTTGATCTGTTCGATATGTGGAGGAATAAAACGACTCTATTGTTTAGGGCGTGTTTCACCAAGCAATGTTAAAGTTAATCCTTCGTTAAATATCATGTTATCCCTCTCGTACTTCCTGTCAATGAATCAGAAGGCATGGTATTTTAACATGCCGTTAACACTAACAAACGTTGGTGAAATCGGGACTTAATCTGAGTCGGGAAAATTGTTAAAACGAGATATTGCTATGAATCATCTCAGCTGATTTAACAATCGGTACATTGTTCTCATTTTATCTCTTCTGCGAGTTTAGTACCTATGCTAATATTGTATGACGACGGATGTCCTTAAATTATATTTTATTGACTTTCTGGTGACATATTTTATACGTACCGGCTTATAACCACAATTGTTGTAAAATCTAAATTATAGCCTATGTTATCTGGGCTATTATTACATTAAACCTCCTTCATTAGGATTGGATTGGGAACTTAGACACTACCTACTGTGGAACAAAAATCATTATCCTTACTTTAGTCGTAGTCGGTTACAAAATACCCAAAACTCGAACGAGCAGTTAACGATATAAAATATTGTTGCATAAATTTGAATCGTCACGACGATTGACGGTATGAATTATGATTTAACATCATTAGAGGCGCGCGACGGCCAAGGTAACTCCATTGTGGAAACATGACACGAATGTGTATTTCGTACATTGTATATAACTCACATCCTGTATACAACACTAATAATAGAGTCCCAATAACGGTTACTACGGTTATAGTAGAAGGGAAACCAGTGGGTAGGAGGAGAATTTTGTTTTTTTAATGTAGCCCAACTACTGTGCCATCCAATTGTAATTTTTGTGCAATACAATCAATCAATCTTATCCATTACATTAAAATGGTTTTTTCAATTCAATTTACGTAATTTAGGTCATAATGGATAATAATTGGTTTAGTTTGTAGCTTGTATAATAATATCATGTTATAAAATATCGTGATGAAATAAATGATTGATTAATTAATCCATGGTTTTGTTACACACCCATCCCATTCTGTCACTGTTTAAAAAACCTTCGTCTTTCTCTCTCTTGGCGACATATATTTTTCGTTAATTATGCACGTATTTAAAAAAAAAATTATTACCATTACTATAACTTCGTACAGCTCACGGATCAAGCTACTCAACACAATATTTTTTATTTTATTTATTTCCAATCTCATAATAATAATATTACATTATTATGTTTACAATGGTACCCATCCTTTAACGAATGACGGAATTTATGGATGACTGCAAATTTTTTTTTTTTTATCAATAACATCAATTGTGTATGTATAGATAAATAAGTAAAACATAATTATTACACAATATTTACCTCATAACAAATACAACTTGGTAAAGGATTTTCCCGCCGGTCCTTATGGAATTTCCACCGCACAGTCGACGGCTTATCGATAGTATTTAAATAATATTTTGGGACGTGAAAATTTTAATATTATGTACTTTATAGTCCGGTCTATTTACACATTCAAGTTTACATAAATTCCCATAAAGCTGAATATTGGCATAGTTGTTCAAAACATCATTATAAAGAAAATCTCAAAAGTCCTCATCGTTCCGAGGTGTGCTAAAAATTTGGCACGGGGTCAAAGGTCAAAAAAATGAGTTTTTTGCGATTTTTAGCGAAACGGTGAGTTTTTTCGCAAAATTACCCCAGTACGAAATTGTAGATCACAAAATTCTCTACAAAAAATATATCAATAATTTTTTTCCTAAAAGCCACCATTTTGGAGATATAACGTTCCGAAAAGTTGGATCAGTCGTAATCCCTCTATTTTGCACACGTTTCCACGCCACCTATGAGGTAGTGTACAAAGCGCGTTTTTTTTAACGTGGTTTCCCCAGTAGGCCTATTCCACGGGTCGGCTGAGATTTTATATGTTTTAAAACTATTGCAAAATAATATTATATATTATAGTGGGCAAAAACAACGGCGGTGTAATTAAATAAAATACTTAAAATAAAAAGTTAGTCGTCTGATTCATAACTGTCCAAGATTTCTGTTTCTTCTTCTTCTTGATCTTCTTCTCCTTCTTCTTCCTGTTCATCCTCTTGTTCTTCTTCTTCTTCTTGTTCTATTTCACACGTAAACTGCCCCAATAGCGATTCCTGATCGGTATCAAACGAATCTTCAAGAGTTGGTGACTCAACATTCGAGCATGATCGGCCTTGACAGTGTGTGCATGCCAGGGAACAAAACAGTCCAACTTTTCTGCAACCACATTTTGCACTACACCCTTTCTTGCAGTTGCAAAATATTGTGTTGAGAAGTTTCTCAGGTGCTGGTGGAAGTAAAGTTTGAACTGGCTCTAGTGTATTGTCGATCAACTTCCAACCCCAGTCTTTAGGGTCCAGCTGATTACCAAGCCACACTTGAACTTGGTAATATACCCGAAACAGATGTTGATGAGCAGCTACTGAGGTTGGAGGAAGAGAAGCTAAGTTGACTTGTTTTTTATTACGCGTATTTTTCACGAAAGATGTGTATCGCAACTTATCTAAGCAAGTGGTTTTTTTGGGGGCTCCGTACATAGCAAGAAGAAATTGAACTCCGTTGGTGATAACATGTTGTTGAGTTGAATTACTATTTTTAAAAACTTCAGCACATTGTAGTAAATCTTTTTTTTCAAACATTTTGAAAACTGTTGTTTTTCCTCTCCTGTAAAAAGCAGATGTCGTATCGCAGCCAGTTATTGCGTGTAGAAACAATACATGATTTTGACATTTAGGAAAATTGGATAAACTGTTTGATGAATATATTTTCGATTGATTTTGGGCTTTTCCGGGTTTAAAAAAATAAATAATTTTTTCAGTTGGAGTTCGAGCAGTAAGCAAGACGAGTAAATCAACATCCTCACCAACAACAACAGTTGTATTTGTCACACTGAATTTCTTTATCGCTGTTTCAATAATCAATACATCAGCATCATCATTAGCTTGTTCAACGGATATATTCTCAGCAGTAAATTTTGCTTTCAACATCGAAATAAACCTAGATTTATTGTGATTATTTGCAAAGAATTTCTGTTGACTGGTAGGAACTGTCATTGATTCATCGAATATAATATCAGAAGAAGTTGATGAAGCAGCATTTCGACGGCGTTGCTCTGCTGCTTTAATATTTCTCGTATAATCATCATATCCGTCAAATACGACAGTAACTCTGGAACCAAAATGTCGACGTACATATTGAACGTATTTATCTAAGATAACGTTAAATGTTTCCTCGCTATCCCACACCACTCGATGTAATAAGAATCCTCCGTCAATTATGTACGTTGAATTAGTGTTATTAATATCAACATTTATAGTCTGAAAACAATCGTAAATAGCCGACTTCTGGGTCTTGCGCATTCCAATGTCATCAAATAATGTTAACGGATAAGGAGCTAATTCATACTCGAAATATTTCTCAATTTCATCTTGAAAAGCCGCAGTAACACTCATACGTTGGAATAATAACACTGGGTCAACAGGTACTTTTTCTTCGTGAACTTTTACGGTGCTACTCATAGCTAAAAGAGGAACAACTTTGTCAGCGCGTTTAAGTTTAATATCTTTAAATGTCAGTCCAGTTATTTTAGCAATAGAGATAAGCCCAAGTTCACGTGCTTTATAGCAATTAATTGTATTATCACCAACGACACCACTTGCAATCGAGATGACTTTGTTAACCTCTGGGAAAGGATCATGAATCGAGAACCACTCAAGAAGCATTCGTATGTCTTTAGCGTCTTTTTTTACACGTGAATCACTGGCATCAACATGCTGTTCAGTCGTATCCATCCTAACATTAGCAAGATCTTCTAATTTCTCACAAACTGTGTTCATTGCATGCATGCTGTAAACCCATTTACTGATTACACTTTGTTTTGTACTTCTTCCTCGAGCAATACCTCCATCTGTCTTCATGGCTTTCATCATAGACTGTTCGATAACCATGTCTGTAGAAGTTCCACAACTCAATTTATCTGAGCGTCTCACGGTGAAAAATCCTTCGGTAAATTTTTCGTAAACTTCAGGATCCATCGAGTCCTGTAATTGCATCATGTCTTGTAAATACAAGTGTGCAGATTTAGCATATGGAAAATGTCCTGACGAGTGGAAATAAGGTAACATTTCTTTTACACAACTTAAATGAGCTTTCCAGTCCCCCATACGCTCAGCTCTCAAAAATTCTTTTGCAAGTGAAACCATATTAAAATATTGTATCCAAAGTTGCGCTGTTGGTCCTCGTTCCTCAAAATCTTTCAATTTCATATTAAATTTATGAAGTAAAGCACCTGATACTTCATTATCATTTTCAATATCTGAATATGAAAGAGTGCTATCTAATATATGGTCAATATTTATGATTAAATCTGCTCCCATGATATCATTAATATCTATTGTTTTTAATATTGTAATTGCTAAAGCCAGCTGGAGTAGTGTATGTGCTCGAACAGCTCTTGCGTAAGCATGACCATTGAGCATTTTTTCTAATGACTTTGGTGCATAGATTTCTGAGAGTACTTCTTTTATCCCGCTACCTTGCATAATATAACCAATTGCTCCGAGATAAGACATGAGTAGATGAAATCCTCCAAGTCTGACAATAATCTTCGATACTTCAGAGCCGTCAGGTGCGGCTGATACAATTTCTCGAGCTTTCGCATACAAGGGTTGGTCGAAAGTCACGATGCATACAGTGTGGCCGTAACGTTTCGCGTTCTCTAATGCACAAAGTAAAGTCGTATAGACAGTATTATAGTTACTAGCTGGTTGATGGATGAATGGTAAAAATGTAATCTGAGATTTTGAATAATTTGTATGGTAATTTGTTAAGCGCTCAATAAAACCGTTCCAACCAGGTAATGATGTATTTTTCCACTTTCCATAAAACCATACTACATCAGAATTTTTATGAAAAGATACTGTTTCAGTTCCATATCCAAAATCTTGGACATATATTTTACTGTAACCAACTACATCACTATTCTGATAGATCTGTATTGGCACATGAGCTTTTGCTTTGAAGTGTTTTGCTGAAAGAACTTCTTTTATTCGTTGCATAGGTTCTTCTAGTAAAACAGAGTGCTTTGGAGTTACAATTTGAATTATACCCATTATGTGGAGTGAATTGTTACCATCTAGCGTATTAACATTTATATCAGCATTATCTGCAACGTATTGAATAAGTGTGCCACTTTCAGGTGGTAGGACATGAGGAAGAGGATGAAAAACTGCTGCTGACTCGTACATCAATGTATCATTATAAGAAGCACACAAACCAAAAGACGACAAAATTTGTATAAGACGCTTAGACCCGAACCTCCGATGAAAAAAAACTGAAAGACCTAACTGTAATTTGGACTTGAACGATCTTGGTCGAATAGCAGTCATGATACTATGACAAATATTGGTGCATACTAGTTTAAAATGATCGAAATTTGATCGTTTATTTTTTAAGATCATTTGCTCCAAAAAAAATGTCAGTGACTGTGGGATGTCATTATTTAAATCTTCAAACATTCGACCTGGTGGAGGGTAGTAGGAATTATCAAATACCGAGGATTGAATATCTTCTCGAATAATAGATGCTGCTGCTTCTAGAGTTTTTAATCGTTCTTCTTGTTTATTAATTTTTTTATTTTCGGACCAAGATTGATTTAAAATTTCATGGTGACTGTTTATCAAACATACAAATGTTAACGCTCCCGGTTTTTCAGTGATAATAATTTTATCGCCATATTTCAGTTTAAGTCGCAGCTTAATAGTCCTGTTATCTAAAGTTAAAATTTTGCTAACATCTTTTAACTCAGCCAAAGTAAACTGACAGTCATTGCTACTCTCAATGTATGTAAATATTTCCTGCATTGCCAGATCTGTTGCTTCATCTTTAGGACGACCAACTGTACCGCCAGTAGTCGGTTTCAAAAAAGAAGTATAACATTCTTGGTGATACTTTGCTTCAGCAGCAACTAAATCATAGTCAAATTCGTTTTGAGCAACAACAGCTTTCGATATAGCATCGGAACGAGTTCGTGCTACTTCCAAAATTGAATGTTTGAATTGGAGTGTACTTACTTGACAAATTTTACTGCGACGATCTAAGGATTTTTTTCTCTGCAACTCTTCATTCAATTTATTGCCACAAAATAAACATAGTTTTTTAAAACAAAAAGCTGAATCACTTGAACGGGATTTAGTACGAGGAGGACTACTTACTGTAGATCCTGTAGATGTGTTAGGTTCTTGTTCTTCGCGTTTTCTTTTGATGGCAGCAGCAATAGAACACTTCCGCGTATAAATTTTACGACAGTTGCTATGTATTGTCACAGATTTTTGTTTTTTAAGAAATTCCGAGTATCCATCATCTCTTTCAGCACTTGCATTAATCAGTGTCTTCATACCACGATCAACAGTTACAGTTTCACTTTCAGTTAAAAGATGAGTACAAATAAAACAATATTCTGACATTTTTCTTATAAAAATCTAAAACGCACAAAATAGGTTAAAAGATAGGTTAAGATAAGCACATGTTTTCCCTACACAGTGCCGCTCAAGACTAACGGTATGTATTTCATATATTGGGCATGCCAACATAAAGCAGGTATACGACCCTAGCCACGCGGACAATAGAATAAAAGACAGATGTTATCCCAAGGTTATACTGACGTACAAATTTAGGAACGGGGTTTCATTATACCTGAGATTCTCGTAGTTTAACTTATATTTTACATAAGCAAGTTACAATAAATAATAGCGAACTTATTTTAGTTCTATTACACCTTTAGTGACTTTCATATGTGGCGTACGTGTGCAAAATAGAGGGATTACGACTGATCCAACTTTTCGGAACGTTATATCTCCAAAATGGTGGCTTTTAGGAAAAAAATTATTGATATATTTTTTGTAGAGAATTTTGTGATCTACAATTTCGTACTGGGGTAATTTTGCGAAAAAACTCACCGTTTCGCTAAAAATCGCAAAAAACTCATTTTTTTGACCTTTGACCCCGTGCCAAATTTTTAGCACACCTCGGAACGATGAGGACTTTTGAGATTTTCTTTATAATGATGTTTTGAACAACTATGCCAATATTCAGCTTTATGGGAATTTATGTAACCTTCCTCCTGATTTTAGGCTTAAATAGACCGGACTATTAGTGGTATATCACTTGCACTAAAATGGATACAGGTTCAATACCGGATCGTGGCGTGTACCGATATTGATTTCTATCACTTACTTAGCAAACAAATATCCTGGGTTAGCATAATCCTCCTCAAATTGAGGAGACACCTATCCCCGGTGAGGAGACGCCAGATATCGGTGATAATTAAGATGTTTGTGCCCATTAGACTTATTCAAATTTACTACATTTTTTCCGTAACCGCACATGATTAGCCCCAGAAGTATTGACTTGTTATTCCTCTGAACGAGGCCAACTGTTGTGAGAATGACGTATGAGCTGGACAACCATACGACATTTAAAACTGTCCGCAATACATATTTAAAGAGCGTTTACTTCGCTCGGATTGAATAAATCTTCTCTGAAGGACCAAATAGCGCAATAATTCAGAATCGCGTTTTTGAAGCTTTCTTAGTTCACCGCTATAACAAATACATATGAAAACTACTACGGTTTGATTCTTCTTGACTGAGCAGACCACCTCGTTTTTTTTAACCGACTTCCAAAAAAAGGAGGAGGTTCTCAATTCGTCTGTATGTTTTTTTTTTTTTTTTTTTTTTTTTATGTTTGTTACCTCAGAACTTTCGCCTGGGTGAACCGATTTGGATGATTTTTTTTTTATTTGAAAGGTGGTGCTTCCCGTTTGGTCCCATTGTCACCAAAGTGGTGACCTGATGATGGGATCCGTGAGGAATCGAGGGAACTCCTCAAAATTTATATGGAAACATATATCAATATTGATTTTTTCTGAAGTAGCCCAAGCATATGTTACCAAATAGTAAGATTTTGCACCATATCCTGGACCTAAAGTAGTGAACAGAACTTCTGAGTCCTTAGAGATACACGTTTGAAGATTGCAGCGTTGTTTAATGAAATGCAAGCATACGCCACTACGTCAATTACAGTGTTGTACCAGTGTTTACCAAAGTGGTGACCTGATGATGGGATCCGTGAGGAATCGAGGGAACTCCTCAAAATTTATATGGAAACATATATCAATTTTGATTTTTTCTGAAGTAGCCCAAGCATATGTTACCAAATAGTAAGATTTTGCACCATATCCTGGACCTAAAGTAGTGAACAGAACTTCTGAGTCCTTAGAGATACACGTTTGAAGATTTCAGCGTTGTTTAAAGAAATGCAAGCATACGCCACTACGTCAATTACAGTCGAACTTGGTCTCATAGTTATCAAAGTGCATGCCTGATGATGGTGTCGTGAGGAATCGAGGGAACTCCTCAAAATTTATATGGAAACATATATCGATTTTGATTTTTTCTGAAGTAGCCCAAGCATATGTTACCAAATAGTAAGATTTTGCACCATATCCTGGACCTAAAGTAGTGAACAGAACTTCTGAGTCCTTAGAGATACACGTTTGAAGATTTCAGCGTTGTTTAAAGAAATGCAAGCATACGCCACTACGTCAATTACAGTCGAACTTGGTCTCATAGTTATCAAAGTGCATGCCTGATGATGGTGTCGTGAGGAATCGAGGGAACTCCTCGAAATTTATAGGAACACTCATAGTAATTTTGTATTTTTTTCGAGTAACATGCTTATGTTACTCGATATGCTAATATCCGTCTAAAAACAAACATAATTTTGAATCAACTATCAAGGTATACCGCATAGATCAGAAACAGGCATACAGGACTGCTTAGTCTTTGAAGTTATACGTTTGGAAATTACGACATCGCTTAAAGTACTGCAAGCATACTTTAAGCGATGCCACTATATCAATTACAGTACTCAACACCACCTCTGTCTTCACCAGATAGTAGGTATCCATATAGGTATACTATCATAACAATATGACGAAATAGGTTAATAATAAAAAGGGAAAAAATTGTTTTAAGCCAAATAAAGAAATGTAAATCGACTAAAAATAATAAAAGAGTTATATAGAAATCATATTCAGTTTGGCTGGTACCGACTTTGATATTATTAAAATTTGCATATCATTTTATAGTCAATCAACTTGATATATATAATTTTTGCGCTGCTCTGGCGGTACCTAAATATCCCTACTCAGTCTACCCATAACTAAAAATCTTAAAATAAAATAATTTTAAACAAAAAAAAAACCGACTTCAAAAGGTAAACTAAAAAGAAAAAAATAAATTTACTTTGCACAAAGTAATACTTATTTTCACTTAAGTAAATAAATTTATTCTATAATTTTGAAGTCGGTGCCAAGTACCTATATCAAATTACTACCTATATAAAAGAATCAGAAAAAAATATACAACTATCAATGTAACTATTACTATATTTTATGTACCTACCAAAGTACTTAGTTAGGCTTACAAACTAAAATTAAATGAAAACAAATTATGATAGAACGCTGGACTTGGCACCGACTTCAAAATTATAGAATAAATTTATTTACTTAAGTGAAAATAAGTATTACTTTGTGCAAAGTAAATTTTTTAGATCCGAGGTTCAAAATTTCTCTTTTAGATCCGAGGTCTTCCTTTGGGGCTGCCACGGTTCCCACACATCCAGCAACGGATGATCTTGACAAAGGCCTAAGTTTTTATGATGATGAATATCCAGGAAGAATAGAATAATCTACATTGTAATAGAGAACCTATAAAAACTTCGCAGAAGAGCTCTTACGAGTTAAGGTTATTACAATGTGTATTGCGCTGCCATTACGCAAGCTTACATCAACTCTGACGTAATTAGCTATACGTGGTGCGGGTTCGAATTCAAGGACAAAATCTGTATTAGTACTAAATTGATGCGCATTGATATATAATATTATTTTTTCATTTGCAATATGGAAGACGAACTACATGAAAAATATTTGATATTTTCTACATTTGTTAAATAACCAATATCATTAGTTTAGGTACTTAGATAATAGTTATACAAAAAAAAAATACAGTGAGTACTTAAACCTACAAAATTCGGAGATATATTATAAAATTCCTTAAGCCCTATATTTCATACTTTTGTATGAAATTGTGACATCTGATAGATAGTTAGTGCTACTTTTGTAAACAGTTCGCTTTATCTTTGACAATATTGATCTTTATTTAAATACTGTTTGTTTGGATAAGTTAATTATAACAATGATTACTATGCAATTATGCAATAAAATCATTTAGCCATAGCCTATTTTTACGTCACAAATCAAATCAAATCATTTTTTTTATTCAGATTAAATTTTACAAAACAATTTTTCTGAACGTCGTTTCTATATGATGCCTACCACCGGTTCGGGAACTAGCCAACAAGAAGAACCGGAGTAAAAAACTCGCAGGGAGCCATCTTTTACCAAAAATATGGAAAAATTCTCTTTAAAAAAAAAGTATAAATTTACATATGAATATCATCAGTCAATAATAAAATTAAATAACATGAGTACATTCTACATATAAGTAGCCTTGTAAGGGGCTACTTTATTCCCAAGGTGTGTTATCATTCATATAATCATTAACTTTATAGTAAGCTTTTGCACACAAACGTTCTTTGACTACTTTCTTAAACTTATTAGTTGAAAAAATTTGAACGTTTTCTGGGATCCTATTGTATAGGCGTGTACTTTGGCCCCTAAACGATTTTTTTACTTGGCTAAGCTTAGTCACTGGAACAACAAGTTTATTCGTATTCCGAGTATTTCTAATGGTTATCACATTTTCTTTTAAACAGATTTACATTTTTCTTAACATATAATACATTAGATAGGATATACTGAGAAGCTACAGTTAGTATTCCAGTTTCCTTAAACTTTTCTCTAAGTGCAGTGTTGGGGGCCAGCTTATAGATTGCCCTCAGCTTATAGATTGCCCTAACAGCTCGCTTAATTAATTTTTTAATTATTTTTGATTATTTTTAATTATTTTTAATTATTTTAGAATATAATCTCACATAATTTTTAAAGTCTTTACTTTGGTTAAATGTCCTTTCATTATATAATTCATACAACTTGAATCTACTTTTCAAAATACCTGTTGATGCCCATTTGCTAAACTTACTTTTGTTGTTTATTCTTACTGTCTTAGAGCTAAAAATGGTGTCAAAATGATATTTAATTAATTTAAATAATTTATCAAATGCCCTATCTGGGCTATTATAATATTCTAACTTTCCAATGTTAGCCATAATTTTACCTCTAAACTTCTCAATACGTTTAACATTTATTGGTATACATGTACCTCTATCTTTATTTATTTGTTTACAGTTATTGTTCATATTAAAAATTGCTTGCTGTCCACAGTGATCAGAGCTTAGCATGTTGATTATTTCTTTATTAATTGGATCTATGTTGCTAAATATACTATCAATGCATATTGCAGAGTTGCTACTGATCCTTGTAGGTTCCAGAAAAAAAATTGTTAGGTTATATTATATGATTTTAACAAATATGTGAATCTAACTGTAGTAGAATTACTTTCTAAAATATTTATATTAAAATCGCCACATAATAGTATTTGTTTTTTAGATGCACATACCTTGGTTAATAATATTTCCATATTTTTTTCAAATGAATCATATAATCCTAAAGGAGGCCTGTATACGGTTACAATAATAAAGTCACCCACCTCTATACAGGCTATTTCAGTTGTTCTTTCTGTAGAAAGGCTCACAATGTCTTTCCGTTCTCTATATTTCAAATTCTTGTTAATTAATATAAGTGACCCACCTGTTATGGCTTTTTCTCTGCAGAAAGAACTCGCCAGCTAGTGCATACTAAAATTGAATATATATATTTTTTTTAACCAATGTTCGGTTATACATAAAATTATTGTTATTATTTAAAAACAGATCAATTTCTAGCTCTTTACTAGCCATTCCTTGTATATTTTGATTCACCAGCGTGAGTGTAAATAAGTTGTTATGTCTTATTACATTATTTTTATTATTACTTACAACTATGGTGCGAGAGACTTCCTCTGTTGTCTTACAGTCTAATTTAAATTATTATTAATTGAAACATATTCCAAACTGTTATAATAAGTCATATTATACCATAAGTATAATAAGTCATATACAAAATACGACGACGACGACGACGACGAACGACTTAATATATTCATATTAGTTATGGTTAAAGCGAAGCAAAACCAAAAGCAAACTGTAGAGTAGCTTAGACATTGTACTGTTTTTCCTTTGTTTCTGATTTCCTATAAATATCCGCCTCGTTGATATACACAAATCCAAAAAGCTCTCATCAAATAAAATACTAAATTCCTATTTTAATAATCAACTACAAGTACCAGGGAAATCGAGAATTATAAATGTAGCGGTTTGACGCGAGCCTCGCTCCCGGGAAGGCTGTACGTGGCAGGCTGTGGCGCATGCGCGGGCCCATCGATCTTCACTCCCCCCTCTTGTCTCTTCCCCCTCCCTGCCGCATCCACCTCCCGACGCCCTGAACGTGGAGTGTCCAGGTCCGGGGGATCGCGCCACATCGCCTATAATTCATTTACTCATTGAGTTGGTATGTTTGGATTTATAGATGTGCCGCAAGAAAAGTACCTAATCGTGACACGTAGCTGCTAATCGAAATGTGTTTGTTGTTAGCATGCTAATAATAATAATTATAACAATTTAAATTCCAACTCTATTTATTTATTAAATTCGCAATTACTCGTATGTCAATTAGATGGTTTTCTAAGTCCAATAAATAATGTCAAAAAAATTTAAACGTGTACAAAATTTTATACCCAACGGTATTATTTATTCTGTGCCCAACGGAAGTAACCCTACAAGTACAATACTCGTGGGGGTGCCTCAGGCTTTCAGCCCTAGGGATTGAAGGCTTCACAGAAGCTAGATCAATATTGCGACTGTCGATCTGATTGGCAGTATAGCCTCCGGGAATTACCATTTGAATTGGATTTACGGGAATTTGCTAAGGATGTTCGGAACACTAATTAAAATCCATTGTCATAAAGATATCAGTTTTAAAGAAATATAAACAACATCATATAGAGTTATTTTAAAACAAACTTTTTAGTTTTTTTTAAACTTGATCTACTTACACATGAATATGTACGAGAAAGTAGGTACAGATAACCAACAAAACTTAAGACATAATATGTAGAGTCATGTATACTGCATCTACTGAATTTTACAAATGCTATTAATTCTTAATAGAGTATATGTAATTTTATTTTATAAAATAAATTATTTTCAATGTATAAAGATATGTATAATAAAGATAATCTAGCTTTATTTTAGTTTCCTCGGTACACGACCACAGTGGCGTCTAAAGACTATAAAACATCTATTGCCCTGCCCACAAAATCATGTTCATTAAAATGTATCAAGATAATTTAAATATGTAAAAATAGCACCGGTCAAGGACAAGCAGGCAGCTAAATATTATACTAGAGCATAAGTAGAGCTCGACACTCTTTGTACGTGCCCCCATTGTTGAGATCCGCACTATGCTGAATTGTAGTTCAAGTACACAATTATATTTTCAGTGGCGTTTGAAGAGACTTGCTAAACTTGCTACACTGTTTTCCTTTTAAGTATTGTATCATTATTATGTTAAGATGCAAAAACTAGGTACAATTTTGGGAGAATTGTAAGTTACGTTTATTATATTCTTCTTAAAACAGTCATATTTGTATACACTTAAATACTCTACAATCTACATGCAAACTTAGGAATAGCACTGAGGTCCGGTATTTATACATTTTTATATCACAGCACGAAAAAAAAAAATAATATAATCTTATGTGAATATTATATCCCGAGATAAGGAAAATTCAGATTAATTGTAGCAATTGCGTTATGATATAGCTTCCTCTTCATGATGCTAATGTATCATGTTGTTGTTCAATCAAATTCTATAATTCATTGTTATGATGGTACGAGTACCTACTTAGAATTGTGGCAGCAGTAGAACGTGTGTATATACTATATTATTATTTTGTCATGCACGTTTTTGGCGCTTATAAGTGCTTGTAATACATATATTATGTTTATACATAAATAGGTACGTATACTTTTCATAATAGTATGTATGGCAGCAGTAATTTTATTTTGTACGTAAAAGTTTAGCAGATACAGGTTCAAACTTGATAAACTTATAAGGATGTACTCTACCACTGTAGAGCAAGCGTTTGATTATTAATTCTTCATTCATTTTTATCTTATCTCGATAACTTCCATATTCCGACACAAATATTATATTATCTTGGGCTACGCAAAAAACTTATCATACATTTAGTATGTCTGACGCTAAAACGAGCAAAGACGTAGATTATAAATTGGGAGGGTCGTGGAATAAGGCGGAAGGATGGCGGCGCTGGTGTGACGGGGGGGAGGGCTCGGAGGGACGCGAGGTGCGGAGGGGGGGGCGGTGCAGCTGCCGGTGCATCACCAGTTACCACATCGGGCAGGCGCGCGCGCGGGGCGCCCTCTCCCCGCACCGACCTAGGCCAAGTTCAATGCCAAGGTCGTGCGCGAGCGAGTGCGACTGCGCGCCGCAATGCAGGAGCGATCGGTGGCGCGGCGGCCCGCCAGTGCCTCGACGACTCTGCCTCACATAGCATCGCGGATGCCGCCATCCTTGTACTGGTACTTGAGGTGTGGAAGTGTGTACTGTGTTGGTACTCGGCATGTGCACGAGACGCGCGGCGGCCCGGCACAAGTTATGCAATAGTTAGTTGACGCCCGACGAAATTGCCGGTAAGTCATTAGCTAATTACACTTGTTTTCCTTCCATGTTTTTACACGCGTATACGTGCAAAAATCTTCTACAAATTCAAAATATTTGGATTATTTTACAAACAAATTTCACTTATTTCCAATTAAACGCGTAATTTGATCTTCTGGAAATTACCATAAATTAAAAATCTCCTGAAGCCAGAAAGCTTTTTTAAGACATTAATGTCAATAATTACAAATACTCGTAAGGGGATACAAAATACTACATTCGAGCCTGGCCTTGACGTCTTTATTTAATTAGCTACACGTGTAGATCTGCAAAAAACCTAGACCATTAAAACTTCAATTTCATTATAATTTATATTCAACGTAATACTTCGCTCGAATGCTAATTGCCGCTTACGTAATCCGAGTAAACATTAGAAAATGAAATGTAAAAATGGCGGCTATAATCTCCACCAAGGGCATCGAGAAATCAAGGGCCAAAACGACGTATCCTGTTGCGGAGTTGGCAAAAAATGTCGATCTCACAAGTTCAAGGCGATCGGGTGATCCCAGCCGGCAGCCGAGCGCCGCCGCGCGCCTTCGGTCCACATGAACATAATTTGAGACTCCGCAATGTTCTTATTCGAACGATCTCTAATTTATTGCCTATCATAGGACAGATTTTACAGATCGATTTTTGATATTTTAAATTAGGTGCTCTATGGCGTGTAAGTTTTGATGTGAGAAATAACTATGATAAAATAATGTTGTGAGCATCATACATCATAAACTTAAATGCTATATTTTATAAATCTGCTTCCTTTTCAATTTGACCGACAAATGCTCTATGATAAACAAAACAAAGATCTCGTAGAGCGTCTACGAAACTGCGGTCCATTTCTGTTGTAAATTTTGTAATAAAATGTAGCGGATCCTCCTGAAACGATAGTTCAATTAAATTACGCTCTAATGATATACTGTCAAGCAGTGACAGCAACAGCCTGTGGATAGGCGCACTTCTAACTTTAATTTGCGTTGCTGCATTCGGCCGTGAGGGATCAAGCTGACTACAAGTAACTTTTTTTATAAAATTATATTTATTTTTCATTTTTGATTATATATTTCCTTGTTTAAGTTAATTATAGTACAGCCACAATCTTAATGTCTTTCAAGTATCATTGTTTAACATGCATCGTCCGTCATTTCCGTAGAAGAACGAGGATTGCCGAGTGCTGCAGTTAGCAGTTTGACTTTATTGTAATACATAATGTATAATTTACCAACCATACAAGGCTAAGAATTTATGTACTTTGGTTTTTTGTTCCTATCCGTTATATTTATATTACAGCCATAATAATAATTGATAATTCATGTTATTATTACACATCTACCACTAGTCAATTTCGTTGACTAGTGGTAGATGTAGGCCCTCTTTAACTTTCGTTTGAAACAAAAATTAAGTGAAACAAATAAGTACCCGACGGAAACTTTTTTACCCGCTACGGCTAGCTAATATTATTGAATTTCATATTTTCATTTAATTCAAAGTCATAATATTAAATTTAGTAGGTAGGTATATCCTGGAAAATTTTATGAACATACCCAATACCCATATACTCCGAATCCCGTCTCCGAGTTGTGTATTTTGTGTTGGTGTTTTTTTGGCCGGAGCTTGCAGCTTTTAGTTGTTGAGCTGGAGTCAATTTTTGGCATCAACATTTTATTTTCACCCTGTATTACATCTGATATGTATGGAGTGATGGTAAAACAAATGCATTCTTATTCTACCCTGTTTAATGCTGAAATGTACAATGTTTACATAAATCTTTTTGTTCTTTCCGCGTATTGGGCTCTATTACCCTATACCTTAGCTTACGCCCTTAGCCCTTAAGTAATGTATTTGCAGTTTTTACATTTACCTTCACACACCTACTAAATAAAAAAAATGTGAAATGTAGAGCCAGGGTAGGTTAGCAATTAGAATTTGCTATGACTAACAATTTTACCGGAATCCACTTATAGGTATAAATCCAATAACAAAGACTGCTGAATGCGTAAGCCGGTTCATTGTTCATTATACGGTCTAAAATCGGATTATAGCAAAGTTTGAAATATAGCCGTACATATTTTACACGTACGAATAGCCTTTAACCTTCGCGAAATAGTTGCCTTTGTCGAACATTGTTATCGGTATCAGCTGACGTACGCGTCACGTTGACGTATAATCCAAGATGGCGGAAGCTTGCTTGTTTATTTACATAGTTATGTATTACTCACAAATTTTGTCATCGGCCGGTTTTGATAACGTCCTCGGCGCACGAGTTTTAATTGAATTCATTAATTTTCAATTACAAACATACAGAGAGAGATATATATTTTAAATATTTTCTTATTTAAATATATTCAAGGTGTAAAATAAATGAGTGATAATACTTTAGGGTGTGTATGTGCCTCATATGTAGAGTGAACCGTGAAAGTACCAGTGCTGAAAGACTTATTTTTGACTTTCATTTTTCTGTGAGAAATTGTCCAACATCATAAATTTGCCCATACAACAATTTAAAAAAAGTAATTCTTTAATCGCTGGCACTTTCACAGTAACCTCTATAACGAGACCAATTAAATACACATCCTTAAGTATTAATACTCATTAATATTATAGCCTGTATAGACATTATAAAAGCATTTTTTTCCAGTAAAACCGTTGCAGGACAGGACCAATGAGTACTGAGAAACTAGATTATCAATCATGATTAAAAAACATTTAAGCCTTTAGGTATTCCTAAAATAAAATTAAATGAATATTGTAATTTCTGTATGTTTACTACCAGGCTGCATGGTGCTGTGCTATTAATATTGTGGTTATTCGTCTCATTTCCCTTTTTTTTAATAATAAGTTGCAAAATATATAAATATTTTGTGTCTTGTCTACGGACAAGGTCTATGGAGCAAGTGGTATTAGGTAGACCAAGGTTAAGATTCGAAACTTATTTTCCTGTTCGCAATTAATGCAGAAGAAAATATTTTGATTACCTACATATCTATGTTTTTAATTATGATCCTTTGGGGATCCCTAAAGTAACATTTAATACATGATATACAAATTATGTCCATGTTTTTTGGTTTTTTTGATGGAGAGCCAGAATTTCTATTAATTATATTTTATAAATTTATAAATTATGACAATAATAATCATTTGTAAAGTGCAGAATGAATTTAGGACTTAATATAATGTTTTTATTGTTTCAAAGTGAAAACGGACATGTATGACTTAAACGTTAAGGGCAGCCTGAAATAGTCAGCGTAAAAACGGTCATCTTGCAATTTTGACGAAAATATTGTAAATATTTCAAATTGTGTTACATATTTAAAAACAGCCTACTTTAAGCTTTACAGATCAACAAAAAATATTGTGTTTATATTTTATGATAAATCTACAGAAGAGTTTGAATCTTTAAAACGCTCTCCTGAAAACCACTACTTTTGACATGTCGCTTTATACGTAGGGACCGTCGAATTGTCTGTCTTATATAGGTAAATTTGTATTTTTATTCTGCGGGTTATTAATTTTATAATCTGGAGTCGAACAAAAAGGGGTAACAAGTATCCCCAGTCGCTCAACCATTATTACAAGTCTGACGTCAAATGAGCAAAAGTTGTTCAACGTAACCTATTATACTTTTTGGAGTTAGCAAAAACATGTTCCAAGGTTCCAGTTCTAGCATGACGTGGCAAAAATTCTTCAAATGATGTATCATACATAGCTCGGCAAAACGACTATAGATCGTAGAATAAAGTTGTAAAATGGCATAATTTGAAGTGACACCTTAGTAGTGGTATAGTGGTTTAGTTGGAGATGCCAATAGTACCTACTTATACCTACTTAATTGTTTATTTCAATAATACTTAAATTTAATTGTTTTTTTTTTAAGTCTAAAAACTAGTACTTCATACAACGATTTTACTGTAAAACCAACCAAAGGATACTCTATTAGGACAAAAGAAAATGGACCTTTATTAGTACTACGTATGACTAATGTGTTGAGTAAGCAGTGTGGCATTTTTCAGTGCACTACTTATTTTTATAATAAAAAAAACATATATTATATGTAACCTAACTAGTTTTAATTCCCCGCCGCGTTTGTCTGTCTGTTCGCGATAAACTCAAAGGCTACTGCACTGATCTTTATGCTATTTTCACCAACTTTTCGATTGGTTCTCGGTGATGATTTGATTGTATTAATTGGATCCCGTAGGTGGCGCTGCTGTTAATAAAGCAAGAAAATTAATAAAATTAATTTTAATAAAATTAGTAGCTAGTAAGCTATATTTGTTTACTTACCTACTTAGATAAATTAATAATGTTCGTCTAAACGTCCTTTGTTCGATTATGATGTCATGTCTGAACTCTGAATAGAGTCCATTAATAATGTTTGTGTAATAGTTTACGACATTAGCTCATGAAAGGGTTTCCTTGTTTTATTAATGTGGGAAGCTATGCCTAATACCTACATTATGATTACATAAATATCAAATAATTATTATGTTCATCGACACCATCAATGTCTAGTTGTTAGAGCCTAGTTGTTAGAGCCTGAAAGTTAAGGAAAATTAGTGTAATCCGCACATACTCGGGCACTGTATAATAATAATTCTTGCGTAGCTGGACTTTAGGGTTCAGAACCGGGAAATCCCGGTACCGAAAATCCCGGGATTTCCCGGTTCTTCGACTACTGTTATAGAACCGGTTCTCAACGCAAAAGAACCGGGATTTTCGGTATTTTCGGGATTTTTTTTACCTTAACAAAAAATAAACGCAACGGGCTTAGAAAAGTACTATTGTATTTAAATTACACATTGTGGCATGTCAAGTTAAAGGATAATATATTTATTGCTATACAATGATTAAAATATCGTTCACTTCCATTAAAATTTTACATAGATATAAACAATTTTTATAAACGTAAGTAATATTATATTACTAGCTTTGGCCCGCGGCTTCGGGCGTGTGGAATTATTGTATTCGTAGCAAAAAGTTCGTTACCAAATAACACTACAGCTGCAATGTGGTTTAGATAATGTTATAGTAATAAACATATTATGAGTATCATTATATTTTAACCAATGCATGTAAAAACTTAATAAATTGTATACTTTTTACACCTTGGGTTACATTATTGGAGTTTTAGTAAGGATCCCTTTTTTTTTAAATATAATATACCTAGCCTGTGTTCACCGTTGATGGTGTAACTTTCCGACGGCGAAAAACGCTTTCAAATTTTAACTTAAGTTACGATGTTATTCAAAATATTCTTAACTGATTTTACTATCTCAACATATTAAAATAAATCTTGGGGAAATGTCTGCTCATTAAATATATATTTAAGTCAAAATCAAGATTTGGGGTCTATAAAGGCCATAGAACCTAAAAATAATAATTATGAAAAAAAGTACTGTCTTTCTGTCGGTCCGTATGAGTCCGTACTGAATGGAATAATATGAAATTTAGCAGGCCGATAGCTTCGAACCTAAAGGGTAATGTAGGATATTATTATCCCAAAAACGAAAGGGTGCCCGTTGGATTTTCAAAGAACAGTAGCTACTTATTTGATGGTATTTCGGTGAAACTACTCGATGTATTTAAATGAAACTCGGCACAAAGGTAGATTGGACCATGAAATTAATAACAGGAATTTTTTTTGTTGGGAAACAAAAGGGTCCCAAGGGATCATAATTATAAAAGCTGTAAGCTTGCTTATAAAACAAAAATAAATTATGATTTTTTGTATCATCGTATTTATCTGTATTTGGTTTCTTTTAAAATATAACAATTAAAATAAATAATATTATAATCTTTTTGCTACTACTTATAAATAAAAATCGCAATACCAATTTTATAAGATATCTTTAAACTATGAATTTTTGTTGAATCAATTTATCTGTTGGATAAAGCTGTTAACATTTTAGGAAGATCCATCTTTTTAGCCAGTAAAACTCACTTCGATATTACATTCAAAGGGTAAAAACTTACTTTCACAATATCTGCGTTTAAAATTTTAATTTCTGTCCAAACATAATACCGCATTTCGTGCGATTGGCTGAGCAGAAAAATAATTTTAAAATGTTTTATCCATACTTAATATTATTTCAAACGTGAAACTAACTATGTCTGTTACTTTAAGACTCATGAACCGTTTTACCGATTTGGTTTAATTTTGGTACGGCGATAAGTTTATAATATTATAATAAATAGGACTTATCAACGCCGATGCAAAACTACCGAGCAAAGTAGGATTCAACGTCACGTATATAACGTGACGTTGATTCCTACTGACAAAATATAATTACTTATACTTAAACCTATAAAACTCCTCAGTTTTGGTTGGGTTTTTTGTACTACACAGTATTTTACAATATTATAATTTTTAATAGATTTACACCGGTAAAATATTTTTTTGGCTCATGATAGATCGTAGATATAATATGCAATGTTTTATTTACCTATTCAAAAGTAATAACTTTGCAAGAGCGGGAGGGAATCTGCTAAGTGTGCCTTATAGGCTGGCAAAAAAATATTGTAGTGAGTATGATCTGGCCAGAAACTGGATAGTGGATAGTCATATGATTATTGGTATAACATTATCTTAATTATACTGTAGCCCTATGGCTACTGTAGTCCCGCGGCTTCGGGCGCGTATTCGTAACAAAAAGTTCTTTATAGATAAAGAACTTTTTGTTCTTTATAGATAAAGAACTTTTTGTTACGAATTTATAACGATATTTTAATCATTGTATAGCAAATTAATGTATCTTACTTTAACTTGACATGCCAAAATGTGTGATTTATTTATAAAAAGTAGTTTTCGAAGCCATTCTATTTGTTTTTAGTCAAGTAAGAATAAAATCACGAAAATACCGAAAATCCCGGGAAATCCCGGGAATTCCCGGTTCTGACTAGTGCCGGTACCGAAAATCCCGGTTCCTAAAAATATACCGGTTCTCGATACCCTACTGGACTTCTTTTCATGAAATTCACCGCCAGGTCTCGACCAAATACACAATTGTATAAAATTTTTGACAATGACGGAATACCTAGTTCGACTGAACTAATAACAAAAAAAATAGGTCACTATACTCACAGATACCTATATTGTAGTGGCTGTACGTTACAATACTTAAATGCAAATTTCGGTACAATTTTCTTGATCATATAACTCACTTAACGTATAATATTAAAACTTTTGCGTCTATTTAATACTAATTATTTATAAACACATGTCATTAATACCTGGCATAGTGTATGAGTGTGGCGCGTGTACATACAATGTAATGTATACTATACACATGATATAGTACCTATAAGTACATTTAAACGTGCTGGACCGTGTATACACGTGGATAGAGGTGCTCTACATATCAACACATACACAATATTATATTCATATTAATATCTTAAGCAAAATAAACAACACGTAGTACATATTTACCTATAAGTACTGAAGATGTACTATGGAACCCCTTTCATTGTATTGTTTATTGATCTTTCTTATTAAAATCTTCATCTTCAGAACATTTGAATGAAGAATATTTTCTTCATTCAAACGTTCTGAAGATTTTAATGATATTTGTCGTACAGACCGACCTTGATAACTTTTGTCTCAGAAAAAAATATGTTACTTAAGCAATAGCTGTCTATTATAGAGTTTTGAAGAAAATGTTTCTACAGTGACGAGGATACAATATCGACTCTATCAGTCGCTGAGTACCTATTTGGATGACTGAATTAAAATAGAAAAGGCGACCTTAATTATCTTATCTTTATCGTTATCTAGGTGTTAGTTTACTGTGATAGTGTATATAGGGAATATGTTGTACTTCGTACCAAGTTGTACCCTGGGCAGTTAGTTTACTTTTTCAAAGCATCCTTTTTATATAAGTTGCTTACCACCATCAGTACAGATAAAATATTTGAATTACAAATGCGTACGTTTCTTTTAATTTATCAAGTATTTTTGTGAGTTCAAGTAACTATAAATGGTCCTAAGGTATAACTTGTGTTGTACCTGGGCTAAGTACTTTTAGAATATTTTTAAACGTCATAAAGCCATGTAAGAATGTCATTTACATGACTGATACTTTAATGTGGTGTGCGCAAAGAACTGTCTATCCAAATTGAAATAAATAACTAAATACTGACTGAGGTAAAACAGGCTCCCTTGTTTTAATGTTTGTATATTATGTATGCTAATAACTACAACATAAGCAGACTCGCTTATCAGATAAGAAGAAAATATCAATGATTTCCGCGTAGATTCGGTGGTTACCTAATGGTAACCACCATTAGCTAACCACCGAAAGGTATAATACCTATTAGACGTGCATAGGCAAAAGAAGTAAGCCGATGAAGTAATAATAATAGTTTACCGTCAAATAATGGCTCGGACATGCCATATTAAGACATATTATGATTACCCCCAATAGATGTATCTATATCTTGAATTTGAAGCGACGCTCCCTCTCGGGCCCGGCGGACTACCACAAACGTCTAGCAAGTACGACGTGATTTTTTAAAATTGCTATAACTTTCTTATTTATGAACCGAACATGAAACAAACACTAAATGTTAAGTGAAGCTTGCCACAATTTATTAGTGTAAAGTACATCTAAATCGGATAAGCCGTTTCTGAGTTTAGCGTGCACAAGCCCACAGACAAACAGATAAACAGACAAACAGACAAAAATTCTAAAAATCATATTTTTGGGTGCTATTACGTAAATAAACGTCCCCTATAATATTTTTTCTCAAATATCTTCAATGTACAGACACGACTCCTCTACAGATTTATTATATGTATATGTATAGAATATAGATATTATGTATAGATTACAGCTTTTGGTGTTCCAAATCCGTGACCTCTCGTTCTTCTATTGTTACCACATTGTTAATAAAAAAAAACTGCTTAGCTGCTTCTACTCTTACTCTGCTGCTCTTTGTATGCCAGTGTATATGAATTGTATGGTATTATATACCTACGTTTATCGTACCTAGTACCTACCTGCTTTGTGTGTTTAATTATTTCAAATAATTTGGCTGTTTTTAGGACGAATTTCAGACTGCCCTAAAATAGGTCGTGTTATAGATTATGTAGCATATTTTCTTAGTTTAAAAAATAATCAAAGGCAGCGGATGTATAGAGCCGCTGACAAAAAACATATATTACAAACGCGTTCATAAATTATTCTATATTATCAAACATATTATTATGTAAAAACACGAGAAAGCTCAGTACAAAATAAGGAAAAAACACTTTAAAACTATAGTTCAGTGTATGTTTTGTTTGAAAAGCCCTAAGGGCGTCAACTCGGCGGGTGGACCGTTGCCAATTTATTTGGAATTCCGCACAGACTGGAGTTTCACTGCAATACGTCTGTAGTCTGTAAACATTGATTAATTATAATCATCATCGTTTTACGTAAGTTGAATAATAAATTAAATGATTTATGGGCTGCAGTTGTTGTAACGAAACATTATATTCTTGGGATAACTAAAGTTTTACTTCTTATTTCCTACCCTTTCTTATTAGCTAGTAGTTCTTATCTAGAGTTCAAAACTAGTGACTGGCGAGCGATCAGGCGCCGGACTTTTTACATGCCCATCGCATGGATCATCTTTCTTGTCTAACATTGATGTGATTAGACTGCATTGTCCTAACGAGACTTGTATTTTTTTTGTGGTGATGAATCGAGAGCTAAGCTCCAAATTTGACTCTCTTTCTCTTTCACTCGACCACGTCTGGCTTCTTTATCACGCTTATCTAAGCTTGGATTTATGTATGTATGTCTGAACAGAATTTTTGAGCACGATTTTCATCAATTTCCAGCAGTCTAATTATTTTGCAATTTTGCATACGTATCGCAGGCCAATGGCACACACAAATACAGTTACGCGTGTTTTTATTGTTTTTTTAAACTATTATTTGCATTCATCATGACTGTTACAAAACGTTGTTACCATGGTAACGTCTGTAAATTATTATTTATTCGTTAAAATAGCGGCCACGACATATTGGTCCCTGGATGATAGTTCTAGGCGGACCCCTCCAGTGCTGGCCACGTGTATCGCGCAAATTGTTGTTAACGTTATACATGCGGATATTGTGTAAGAGGCTGCAACATTTTCAATATTACAACGTTATAAATTTAATTTATTTGTTGAAAGTGATTCGGTATTCCAAAAATGCACTTTTTTGTTTCACTTCGGGTGGTAGCGGTTAAACTGTCAAGCCTAAATCTTCTATTTTGGAACGGCGTAAAGTTATTAAGGCAAAGTTTTTCTTTCTTTTAACTAAAATTTAACTAAATTAAAAAAAATATTTGTAAGTCCAAGTTTATACAAAGACATTTACAACACAATTACTAAGCTCACAACTAGAAAAAAACTTCACCGTTCTTATTTGAACACCCTAGCCATAAACATAACCTTTTGAGCCGTTTACATTGTAATAACATTATTTGAGCATTTACACGGCCGCCTCTCGGCCTATGGCATGTACGGGCGGCGGGCGCGCGTGTGTGCGTGCGCGCAGCTTGCACATGCGCGCGGGGGGTGCTAGAGGGGGGAGGGGCGTGCACGGCCAGGGTCGCGGAGACCTTGAACGCGCGTAGCAACAGCGCTGCCAACACTTATTTATTTCTGTTCAACTCGTCTGCACGTTTGCTTGCAATTTTCAAGCGGAACGTTTTATGGACTAATAATGGCAGTCGGCGGGAATTTGACCTTTGGTGTGCGCCTGTCATTTGTTCCTTGCGCCTAACTCGGAGCTGTTGCGCGTGGCTCACGATTTTCTCTATTTACTTTGTTGTACTTTCTACATAAAGCCGTACGATGGAAATGTTTGTCATTTTATTGTATTTGATTGTATAAAAGCATGTAGGTATATTTGTATAATATGCAAACAAAGTGATACTACACATTGCACAGGCCAAAGGCGGAAAATATATTTATTTAGCATCATTAGGGATGTTGGAAAAGAGTTTTAATAGAGATTCACTCGAAATAAGTTAGTATAGAAAGGCAATAGCAGACACTTTATTTTATTTCACATTATTTTTTGAAGGCTATTTCTTTTTTTGAATTGATTTGGATTGTCCATTACCAATCCAAATGAAATAAAAAACCAATTAGGTATTTATTAAATTTACTATCGAAATAATAATTATTCATGCAACCATAAAAAATCTCGCATCACCAAATAGATACTTAATCGAAATCTTAACTACAATTTTTCTGTTTCCATTTGGGGAATGAGATATAAAATACCCCTTTCCTTTTATTTACATAAAAATATCTGCAATCTGTTAATCAATCTGTCTGTCTAGTGTACCTATTAACGAAACCAGAAAAATATAATTTTATATAACCTATATTTTTTTATTTTCAGTGGCCAAACTATGTCAACCGTGTAACTTTACGCGGCTACACGACAACGTGATATTATGTAAGTAATGACTTTTTGTACCTATATACTAAACTTGACAGTGTACCTTGGGTAGGGTATTGGGTACTTCTTTAATTCGTCAGTAAATATATATCATAATACATTATATTATTATCTACCTATTAAATGTCAAGCGGAAAGCTTACAGGCTACATTTTTCAATTAGTCAATAATAACTAATGGGCATGGTAGGCGAAATCATAAAAAGATAGCGAAAAGTGAGTTGGGACTTAGCGAGTTTCGATAAAAACTAAAACAGCATCACTCAATTTTTGAAAAATAACTAACTGACACGTGCCCACTTCGTTGAGCATAGAAAGAATTTGTGATGAACCGTTAAAACTTTCCCGGGACTTCCACGAATATTTCAAGATTAAAAATAGCTAAATCGATTCAGCTGTTTTCGAGTTTTAGCGAGACTAATGGATAGCAATTCATTTTTATATATATGAGAAGATTCCCTTGATAGCAATAATTTAACTGACTTCAAATACACTGCACTACTGCCCCATAAGATAATGTTACTAAGGAACACATTCTGACAGGTAAGCGCAACTGCATTTATGATAGCACCAATCACCCACAAAACCCGCAATATCAGGAGTAATATATTTTAGCAGTAAACTGGATCGATCGCTCTACATAAAGCAAAGCTGACACCAACGCCCTATTTCCACAAACCCCGGAACGTTCCAGGTACAGCTCGCGCAGTAATTCAATTAGCTACATAGCTGGTGCCTGGATCGGGAGCTAGATCGAAGCCAGGCCCGCGCCCTTTGACATTACTGGGGCGCATGCGCAGCGCCGTGCGTGGGCAGATGACGCAAGCCCTGTATATTGTATTTATTTATGAAAGTTATTCGTGGAGCCTTTCCTATTTTTGGCATTTCTTATGTGATTAGAACAAAGGATTGTAAGGTTGACCTTTTTGGAAGACTGATTTAAAATAATTTATTACATTGGCTAAACTAAATACGGCTTCTGTTTTTAAAAAGCCAAACTCTGATGACGCGAATATCCGATTTCGGATAAATAATAATTATCCTAATAAAAAAACTCGGGAAACGCCAGACTTAATAAATCTAGTAGATTTACCGCCTTCAATGGATCATTTGAAGGTTTACGAGAAATACTACCCGCGTCTTTGTGCCCGCATTAAAGACCACTGCACCTAATTAACGGGATAAAAAGTAGCTTGTTAATCTCAAAATTATAATAATAATATCTATGGACGCTTCACACCACGTCAATCTGGCCCCGTGCTAAGTATCTGAAGAACTTGTGTTACAGGTACCAGACAACGGAAATATATTTAATACTTTTATACTATACAAGTATACACATATTTAAGATTTTTATTATATTAATACACAACTTTAATACACATCCATTACCCAGGAACATTGAAAACTTAATGTTCGCTCGGCGGGATTCGAACCCGCGACCTCTCGCTCGAGCACCAACGCGGTCAACCACTGCGCTACGGAGGTCGAATAATTATAATATGAGTAAAATATTGACTATACATTATTATTATTTTTTGCTTGTAATATCTATTTTTTACTATTTACGTTTTTACATACCTATAGACCAAGCAGGAACATACAAAAGCTTTTAAGAGTAACGCTAACGAATTATAATTGTATTAAAAGTATGACAGCGTCAATACAATTTTAACAAACGATTACTCTACTTTACGGAGCTTTCAAATGCTCCTTGCTTGGTCTACATAAATAGTTAGAATAGCCACGAAAGTTAATCACGCCGAGATTAATAATTTTAAAAATTTTTATCGTGTTAGAAGATTGACCCTCATACTATTAAAATACATGACAAAAACTAGAGTAGTAAGGACATTGGCTAATATAGAATAACTAGCTGTGCCCGCGACTTGGTTCGCGTGGTTTTTGAGCGAATTAAACCGTTTATGCAGCTCACGAAACGAAAGTCCCTAAATGTGAAACATTTTCTCCCTTTTTGCAACATTTCTCAATGACGCTTCGCTCCTATTGGTCGCAGCGTAATGTTATATTATAGCCTAAAGCCTTCCTCTATAAATGGACTATCCAACAAAATTTTAATTTTTCAAATCTGACCAGTAGTTCCTGAGATTAGCGCGTTTGAACAAAGAAACTCTTCCGCTTTATAATATTAGTATAGATAATAATTATCCACTGTGACATAGGTACGATAGGTGCAATTTAAGTCTACACCTAAATTACTCAGATTAAATAACATAGGCCGCATATCTGCAGGAGGGCCAGGAGGTATGGTAAATATTGTCATATTTTAATTTCAACGATTAAAAAATCAAAAAACCCGACTGCTAAAAAGTGAACCAAATTACATTCATACATAGATACATACATATTTAAAAAAACTGAAAGAACAAGCACTTAGATGGAACATAACAACTGAACAGTCTCAAACGGATCCCCTATTTAAAAATTTTACTGTCGAATAATGGATACATACATACATAGGCTGACAAGCACATTTATACTCCTTTGCATCGCGCAGTCGGGTAAAAATTGTGACCCACACAGCACTCGTGAAAAATTTAAAACCTTCTCTTCATGACTCAGCATTGATGATCTGGCGTAGCTGATGATGAAGAGTAATTATATACAAAAACTCGCATAACGAGAGCTCGACCTTGGCAATAATTTATAAGATGACAATCGGAGGAAGTAGAACCGGAATGAGCGTGCAGAATACAGCTGAGTTAAGTACATATTATATAGGTTTTATATTTATAATCCGTCAACATCATCAGCTGTTTATCGTCCATCGTACTTAGCACGGGAAGAAATTGGCGTGATATGATTAGCATATTTGTTGTATTATTATGTGTGACCAACCAAAAAACCCTCCGATATGATCCTCGCGGGTGACCAAAGGAATATAACAATAATATCTATAATAATATCTATGGACGCTTCACATCACGTCAATCTGACCCCGTGCTAAGTATTAAATGTATTTAATATTTTTATACTATACACATATTTAAGATTTTTATTATAATTTAAGACACATCCATGACCAAGGAACATTGAAAACTTTTTGTTTTCAATGTCCCTCGCCGGGATTCAAACCCGCGACCTCTTGCTCGAGCACCAACGTACTCAACCACTGCGCTACGGAGGTTGTCAATATCCACTATTTAGCACCGCAACGAAATTAATCGGAGGAATCAAAAGTATTATAATATATATATATTCCAGTTTTGCCGTTCGACTTGGCTAATAAATTTCCCTTCAGCTCCAAGGGACAGTAGAGCTGAATATTTGATTTAAATTTTAGCCTGACACCTCCACGCGTTCAAGAGAATGCTCCAACATTATAAAATATTTGCCTATACTGTATACATTCACTTAAAAAAGTAACTATTTCGGCGCTGGTACGTTCACAGTCAACTCTATACGGAACCCATACACACCCTTAAGTATTATTATTAACTAGCTGTTCCCGCGACTTCGTTCGCGTGGTTTTTGAGTGACTTAAACCGTTTATGCAGAGCACGCAACGAAAGTCCCCAAATGCGAATAATTTTCCCCGTTTTTGCAACATTTCTCACTGACGCTTCGCTCCTATCCGTCGCAGCGTAATCTTTTATAGCCTAAAGCCTTCCTCTATAAATGGACTATCCAACAAAAAAAGAATTTTTCAAATCGTACCAGCAGTTCCTGAGATTAGCGCGTTTAAACAAACAAACAAACTCTTCCGCTTTATAATATTAGTATAGTTATTATAGCCTGTATGTAACCTCAAAAGGAAAAAAACCCTTTCCGTTTTTCCTTTTGAGGTACGGGTACCCAAATAACCGTACACAAAGCCTTATTTCCTTGCAACTGGAGTGCACCCTAAGAATATGCGCGTAGTAGGCTACGGAAATTGTATGTGTCTGCTACATCTTTTTGTATCTCCAGACTCCAGGAACCAAATTCTAAACTATATGTGATATAATCCTGTTTCACTCGGCACGGTGATGCATTCCCACACGCGATATATACTCAGGGTATCCCTATACTTTTTCACTTGATTAGTATCAAGCAAACTTTTCGTGAGTACCTTCATTTTAATGAGTCGCCCAAGAATTTCTTGGACGGAATTCTTGTTTGTGGTAGCTAACAGAGATAACAAAGAATAAAGTTTTTTCTTTACAATTATTAAATGATTAGTAACCAGCTGATTTTGTTTATATTACTTAGTTAATATTAATGTAATTCAACAGACATAATTGTCCTACAAATTGCGTGGTACATTATCCCGGTCCTACGCTCGAAAGTTGCGATTTTCTTTTATCCTTGCTAACTCTGTTAGCTACCGCAATCGAGAGTTCCGTCCAAAAGATTATTGGTCGTCTCATCAAAATGAAGCTACTCAAGAAAAATTTGCTTGATACTAATCAAGTGAAAACAATGTATGAGGGAACCCTGACTAATATTGTGAGCGAGTGAGGATGTCGACCGAAACAGAATTATACTACAAAGCTTCAGATTAACATGAGCCTGGCTAGGCCTATTTTAACACGATAAGAAATCAATATACCTATTCATTATTTATATCAGTTATTAACAATAGTGAATTATCAATAGCCAATTTATAGACATACGCAATACTGCATATCGTCCAAGAACTGACCGTGTATGGGCGTGACAATTTATAATGTTTAGTAAGTATAATATAATATACACTATTCTCCATAATGCATATAGTTTGGCATGAACACTTGGTTTAGTTAGAACTTTAGAAACAATTTCTTGATACGATAAGAAAATAATAAAGGATACGAGCAAAAGTCCGTAGATAGTTGAATAATAATAAAAAATAGGCTAAGCAGTAACATTTGGCAGCTCCATCAAAGTAACGTTATCGAATGTAAATCGTCTTGGCATGCTATGAATAGCATAGCATAGCATGAATGCAACGTTCGTTAACGTTACTTTTACTAAACTGTCAAATGTTAAATTTTCGGTGGCTTGTTTTTTGACGTATGCGCTTGTAAAGCACCAATCAAAACCCTTTATTATTCTATTACCTGTCAATTTATTTAAAAATTGTAGACAACTTGACATTGTTCGTCATGCGCGTAACATGCAACAATACTATGATTCTCTAGGGCGCATGCGCCAAAAAAAACGCCAACGAACACGGCGCATAATGCTGTGACCTTAAGTCCCGATTTCACCAACGCATGTTAGTGTTAACGGCTTGCTAAAATACCATGCCTTCTCATTCATTTATAGGAATTACGAGAGGAACAACATGATATTTAACAAAGGATTAACTTTAATATTGCTTTGTGAAACACGTCCTAAGCTACATAGTAGACATTTTTTGACATTGATTGTACATAGTGACAATTGTTATTACTTAAGGCTAGTGTTATATCATAAATGATCCATAAATGATCCAATCGGTAGCGTCGATGGGACGATTTGATGATAGTGTATGGCTACTATAACATAGAATTGAACTAGCGCCGCGATGACTGATGACATCATGTTTATTATCAGCATCCATTGATGCATTCCACGTGCTAATTACTTGTGTATAGAATAAGAAAACCTATGTAGGTATATTGTTTAAAAAAACATAGACGTAATATAATTATGGCTTATACTTTTTTCGTTTGGTCGTTGTTTGTGAATGAATTTTTGAGAAAAGTAATCCTCTTATATATAAAAATAATAGTTAGATAATTGCTGTTCATTAGTCTCGCTAAAACTCAAGAACGGCTGAACCGATCCGGCTATTTTTGGTCTTGAAATATTAGTGGAAGTCCCGGGAAGGTTTAAACGGTGCAATGCTCAACGAAGTTAGTAATTAGTTCACTAAAAATGGTTTTAAAGAAACTGCAGATATTTTTAAGTGTCGGAAAAATACCTCATACAAAAGTTGCTGCTAGAGTATTATGAATTACTCTTTAGTTAATTAAGTGCAACACATACACAACTATTTAATATCTCCGAAGTTTGCGCGTAGCCCCTAATATAGCCCCTAAGCGGTTGACGTCATTTTGCGTAGTAGTAGGTAGAACTCAACATATTATTTCCTACCAAAAATGTGCCCATTAAAAAGTTAAATTTTACACGTTGTCAAAATACCCAATTGGTACTCAAAATTTTACACGTTGTCAAAATACCCAATTGGTACTCTAAATTTAATGCAGAGCCTTAATCAAACCATTACAGCGGACTATTGATATTTATATGTTTTTTTCTGTTCATGGCCAATTAGTAGTAGATATAACAAATAAAAATAAAATTATCTATGTATCCTTAGTATAATATGGAGGCCGCGAGGGAGTAAAAGAACAACGCACTAATAATAAACTCTCTCATCTCTACCCCTGGGCGACCATTTTGTATTCTTAAGCGTAATAAAAGTATGTATATTTTACTCATACCTACTGCATAATAACATAATAATATTATATAATATAACTATTTATGCACAACCATGCCACTCAATGCTGACGCATAAAATTAATTTTGCAGGCGTATGTGTGTTTTTTCATTGTAAAATATTATCTACACTCGGAGGAACTCAATTCTACTGTATTTTTCTTGATATTTTTCCTTAAAACTTTTGACCGGGTTAACCTATTTTTATGATTCATTTTTATTTAAAAGCCGATGCTTTCATGTTCTTTCAATTACTAAGTTTCATGAATGTATATAACTTAATTTTACTTTTATTTTTTTCAGAACTGCTGGAAGAATTCTACAGGATACACAGCGTTACCGAGTAGGTAAGTGTATATATTATTTTTGTTACAACTGCGTTATACGGTAGGTACCTGCGTTATACATTACGTATTTATTTATCGTACATAGCTTAGTATTGCTTTTTTAGTATAGCTTGAGTATTGCAGATAGGACAATTTATAACGTCATCTTAATTCAACATAAATAAAAACAACACACTATTATATTATTAATTATCAGTGTCGGAGAAAGAATAGCAATAAAACATTTAAAATAAAACATCTTTTCCGTGGGTGTTGTAAAAGGCAACAGATTTCCGGCACACACTTCCGGATATACTTATTCCATATATCCTGAAAACTGCGCTCGCCAATCCGCCTGCTAAGCGTGGCGAGACACCACCGACAAATTGCTACGCAGTTAGGTGGGCTGCATGTCTTAAAAATGTAACTTTAAAAACCAAAAACTTTTTATTATTTAAAAAAATGGGTACACAGGCTATAATTTTAATGAGTCATAATACTTTAGGGTATGTATGGGTCCCGTATACAGGTGTAAAAAGAGCAGTCACTATAACTTCGTGGGGTAATAACCAGGCAAGAGATATATCCATTGGTACTAGTCATTTGCTTTTAATCCAGTTTTAAAAATGTAAAAATTTTCAATAGGCAATGTACAACGTGCACAACACAGCGATCAGCTGATTACGCTGAGAGGTCAATTCAATTCAAAATTCAAAATTCAAAATATTTTATTTCTAAATAAAACTTAATAAGCTATTTTCGGAAAGTCAACAAAAAGGCTACCACCGGTTCAACCTTAGCCGCCGAGAAGAATAGCACGCGTAAGACGTTCATTACGTACTAGGGCAAAAATTATAAAATTTAAGAATTTAATGCAGAACGTTGTTCCAAACAGTTCAGCCTTGCAACTAAAAATAATAAATTGCGAAAAAATTTTTTTTTTTCAAAAAATAAATAATTAAAAAAAATATTTTCTAGAATGAGAAAAGGTCCTTTAATCATATCCCAAAGTTATAGTGACTGCTCTTTTTACACCCTGTATAGAGTTTACTGTGAAAGTACCAGCACTGAAAGAGGTACTTTTTTTTTTAATTATTGTATGGGAAAATTTATGATGTTGGGGCATTACTCATACAAACATGAAAGTCAAAAGGAAGTCTTTCAGCGCTAGGATATTCACAGTATACTTTACCTAGGAGGCACATACACACCCTAAAGTATTATCACTCATTTATTTTACACCTTGTGGATAACTAGTAGTCTTCATGGCGAGCAGTGACAACTATTCGCACTCAGCACACCGATATTATTGATTCACAATGACACAAAATATTTTATTAACATATTTAATACGTATAAACTTGTTCAAACACTGAAATAAAAAGTAAAATACTTAGTTATAAAAGAAGATACTTTATTTAACTGCTACTGTAATCACAATAAAATCGGCAAGATGGCAATGAGGATGTGCAAAATCTAAGTCACTTGTTCCCTCGCGAGGGGTCAAGGTCGGCACGTGTCGAAACCCCGTGTTCCCCTGTCCCCCTGCCCTGGAGAAAATTGTCTCCGCGGGTGACCAAGCGTTCTCGTTCAAGGACGCGGCTAGAGACGGGACTTTTATGTCCCCTTGTCGCAGGAGTTGTTTGCGAGTTGAAAATGGTGTTGTTCATTTGCGTATATTGCGTACGGTATAGAAGTAGATCAGGGTGCTGAGTGCGTATTTTTGTCACTCGACATGAAAAGTTAACTGCAATTTGTATGGCATGAGAACTAGTTGCCATTGTTATTCAATAGAGGCGATGTTTCCATGCCATTCAAAATGTAGTTAGATGCTTCTTATCGGCGACCAGTGGCAAAAACTCGTGCTCAGCACATAGGCGTTGGTCAAAGAATTCAATGAATATATTGAAAATACGTTTGATAATAAAATATTGATTATAGGTAATCAAATTATTAATTAGAGTACAAAATAGTCTTCTTAGGCACATTAAGAATCTACTGGTACGTAAACAAAACCGAAACAGCAGTCGGCAAGTAACAATTTATATTTACCTACATGATTATTTAACACATACAAGAATTGCTTGTTATAAAATACAGAGTGCAAAGAATAAATTAAATGAAAATGCTTATACTAATGTAAGTAAAATCCTGGGAGTAGGTATTTTTCATAATGACTAAAATGTATAAGTAATAACTAAGTTAAGTATTATAAATTTTAGTCTTAATTAGTAACACTTTTAGTGGGTGATTGGTGCTATCATTTATGATAGCACCAATCACCCACAAAACCCGCAATATCAGGAGTAATATATTTTAGCAGTAAACTGGATCGATCGCTCTACATAAAGCAAAGCTGACACCAACGCCCTATTTCCACAAACCCCGGAACGTTCCAGGTACAGCTCGCGCAGTAATTCAATTAGCTACATAGCTGGTGCCTGGATCGGGAGCTAGATCGAAGCCAGGCCCGCGCCCTTTGACATTACTGGGGCGCATGCGCAGCGCCGTGCGTGGGCAGATGACGCAAGCCCTGTATATTGTATTTATTTATGAAAGTTATTCGTGGAGCCTTTCCTATTTTTGGCATTTCTTATGTGATTAGAACAAAGGATTGTAAGGTTGACCTTTTTGGAAGACTGATTTAAAATAATTTATTACATTGGCTAAACTAAATACGGCTTCTGTTTTTAAAAAGCCAAACTCTGATGACGCGAATATCCGATTTCGGATAAATAATAATTATCCTAATAAAAAAACTCGGGAAACGCCAGACTTAATAAATCTAGTAGATTTACCGCCTTCAATGGATCATTTGAAGGTTTACGAGAAATACTACCCGCGTCTTTGTGCCCGCATTAAAGACCACTGCACCTAATTAACGGGATAAAAAGTAGCTTGTTAATCTCAAAATTATAATAATAATATCTATGGACGCTTCACACCACGTCAATCTGGCCCCGTGCTAAGTATCTGAAGAACTTGTGTTACAGGTACCAGACAACGGAAATATATTTAATACTTTTATACTATACAAGTATACACATATTTAAGATTTTTATTATATTAATACACAACTTTAATACACATCCATTACCCAGGAACATTGAAAACTTAATGTTCGCTCGGCGGGATTCGAACCCGCGACCTCTCGCTCGAGCACCAACGCGGTCAACCACTGCGCTACGGAGGTCGAATAATTATAATATGAGTAAAATATTGACTATACATTATTATTATTTTTTGCTTGTAATATCTATTTTTTACTATTTACGTTTTTACATACCTATAGACCAAGCAGGAACATACAAAAGCTTTTAAGAGTAACGCTAACGAATTATAATTGTATTAAAAGTATGACAGCGTCAATACAATTTTAACAAACGATTACTCTACTTTACGGAGCTTTCAAATGCTCCTTGCTTGGTCTACATAAATAGTTAGAATAGCCACGAAAGTTAATCACGCCGAGATTAATAATTTTAAAAATTTTTATCGTGTTAGAAGATTGACCCTCATACTATTAAAATACATGACAAAAACTAGAGTAGTAAGGACATTGGCTAATATAGAATAACTAGCTGTGCCCGCGACTTGGTTCGCGTGGTTTTTGAGCGAATTAAACCGTTTATGCAGCTCACGAAACGAAAGTCCCTAAATGTGAAACATTTTCTCCCTTTTTGCAACATTTCTCAATGACGCTTCGCTCCTATTGGTCGCAGCGTAATGTTATATTATAGCCTAAAGCCTTCCTCTATAAATGGACTATCCAACAAAATTTTAATTTTTCAAATCTGACCAGTAGTTCCTGAGATTAGCGCGTTTGAACAAAGAAACTCTTCCGCTTTATAATATTAGTATAGATAATAATTATCCACTGTGACATAGGTACGATAGGTGCAATTTAAGTCTACACCTAAATTACTCAGATTAAATAACATAGGCCGCATATCTGCAGGAGGGCCAGGAGGTATGGTAAATATTGTCATATTTTAATTTCAACGATTAAAAAATCAAAAAACCCGACTGCTAAAAAGTGAACCAAATTACATTCATACATAGATACATACATATTTAAAAAAACTGAAAGAACAAGCACTTAGATGGAACATAACAACTGAACAGTCTCAAACGGATCCCCTATTTAAAAATTTTACTGTCGAATAATGGATACATACATACATAGGCTGACAAGCACATTTATACTCCTTTGCATCGCGCAGTCGGGTAAAAATTGTGACCCACACAGCACTCGTGAAAAATTTAAAACCTTCTCTTCATGACTCAGCATTGATGATCTGGCGTAGCTGATGATGAAGAGTAATTATATACAAAAACTCGCATAACGAGAGCTCGACCTTGGCAATAATTTATAAGATGACAATCGGAGGAAGTAGAACCGGAATGAGCGTGCAGAATACAGCTGAGTTAAGTACATATTATATAGGTTTTATATTTATAATCCGTCAACATCATCAGCTGTTTATCGTCCATCGTACTTAGCACGGGAAGAAATTGGCGTGATATGATTAGCATATTTGTTGTATTATTATGTGTGACCAACCAAAAAACCCTCCGATATGATCCTCGCGGGTGACCAAAGGAATATAACAATAATATCTATAATAATATCTATGGACGCTTCACATCACGTCAATCTGACCCCGTGCTAAGTATTAAATGTATTTAATATTTTTATACTATACACATATTTAAGATTTTTATTATAATTTAAGACACATCCATGACCAAGGAACATTGAAAACTTTTTGTTTTCAATGTCCCTCGCCGGGATTCAAACCCGCGACCTCTTGCTCGAGCACCAACGTACTCAACCACTGCGCTACGGAGGTTGTCAATATCCACTATTTAGCACCGCAACGAAATTAATCGGAGGAATCAAAAGTATTATAATATATATATATTCCAGTTTTGCCGTTCGACTTGGCTAATAAATTTCCCTTCAGCTCCAAGGGACAGTAGAGCTGAATATTTGATTTAAATTTTAGCCTGACACCTCCACGCGTTCAAGAGAATGCTCCAACATTATAAAATATTTGCCTATACTGTATACATTCACTTAAAAAAGTAACTATTTCGGCGCTGGTACGTTCACAGTCAACTCTATACGGAACCCATACACACCCTTAAGTATTATTATTAACTAGCTGTTCCCGCGACTTCGTTCGCGTGGTTTTTGAGTGACTTAAACCGTTTATGCAGAGCACGCAACGAAAGTCCCCAAATGCGAATAATTTTCCCCGTTTTTGCAACATTTCTCACTGACGCTTCGCTCCTATCCGTCGCAGCGTAATCTTTTATAGCCTAAAGCCTTCCTCTATAAATGGACTATCCAACAAAAAAAGAATTTTTCAAATCGTACCAGCAGTTCCTGAGATTAGCGCGTTTAAACAAACAAACAAACTCTTCCGCTTTATAATATTAGTATAGTTATTATAGCCTGTATGTAACCTCAAAAGGAAAAAAACCCTTTCCGTTTTTCCTTTTGAGGTACGGGTACCCAAATAACCGTACACAAAGCCTTATTTCCTTGCAACTGGAGTGCACCCTAAGAATATGCGCGTAGTAGGCTACGGAAATTGTATGTGTCTGCTACATCTTTTTGTATCTCCAGACTCCAGGAACCAAATTCTAAACTATATGTGATATAATCCTGTTTCACTCGGCACGGTGATGCATTCCCACACGCGATATATACTCAGGGTATCCCTATACTTTTTCACTTGATTAGTATCAAGCAAACTTTTCGTGAGTACCTTCATTTTAATGAGTCGCCCAAGAATTTCTTGGACGGAATTCTTGTTTGTGGTAGCTAACAGAGATAACAAAGAATAAAGTTTTTTCTTTACAATTATTAAATGATTAGTAACCAGCTGATTTTGTTTATATTACTTAGTTAATATTAATGTAATTCAACAGACATAATTGTCCTACAAATTGCGTGGTACATTATCCCGGTCCTACGCTCGAAAGTTGCGATTTTCTTTTATCCTTGCTAACTCTGTTAGCTACCGCAATCGAGAGTTCCGTCCAAAAGATTATTGGTCGTCTCATCAAAATGAAGCTACTCAAGAAAAATTTGCTTGATACTAATCAAGTGAAAACAATGTATGAGGGAACCCTGACTAATATTGTGAGCGAGTGAGGATGTCGACCGAAACAGAATTATACTACAAAGCTTCAGATTAACATGAGCCTGGCTAGGCCTATTTTAACACGATAAGAAATCAATATACCTATTCATTATTTATATCAGTTATTAACAATAGTGAATTATCAATAGCCAATTTATAGACATACGCAATACTGCATATCGTCCAAGAACTGACCGTGTATGGGCGTGACAATTTATAATGTTTAGTAAGTATAATATAATATACACTATTCTCCATAATGCATATAGTTTGGCATGAACACTTGGTTTAGTTAGAACTTTAGAAACAATTTCTTGATACGATAAGAAAATAATAAAGGATACGAGCAAAAGTCCGTAGATAGTTGAATAATAATAAAAAATAGGCTAAGCAGTAACATTTGGCAGCTCCATCAAAGTAACGTTATCGAATGTAAATCGTCTTGGCATGCTATGAATAGCATAGCATAGCATGAATGCAACGTTCGTTAACGTTACTTTTACTAAACTGTCAAATGTTAAATTTTCGGTGGCTTGTTTTTTGACGTATGCGCTTGTAAAGCACCAATCAAAACCCTTTATTATTCTATTACCTGTCAATTTATTTAAAAATTGTAGACAACTTGACATTGTTCGTCATGCGCGTAACATGCAACAATACTATGATTCTCTAGGGCGCATGCGCCAAAAAAAACGCCAACGAACACGGCGCATAATGCTGTGACCTTAAGTCCCGATTTCACCAACGCATGTTAGTGTTAACGGCTTGCTAAAATACCATGCCTTCTCATTCATTTATAGGAATTACGAGAGGAACAACATGATATTTAACAAAGGATTAACTTTAATATTGCTTTGTGAAACACGTCCTAAGCTACATAGTAGACATTTTTTGACATTGATTGTACATAGTGACAATTGTTATTACTTAAGGCTAGTGTTATATCATAAATGATCCATAAATGATCCAATCGGTAGCGTCGATGGGACGATTTGATGATAGTGTATGGCTACTATAACATAGAATTGAACTAGCGCCGCGATGACTGATGACATCATGTTTATTATCAGCATCCATTGATGCATTCCACGTGCTAATTACTTGTGTATAGAATAAGAAAACCTATGTAGGTATATTGTTTAAAAAAACATAGACGTAATATAATTATGGCTTATACTTTTTTCGTTTGGTCGTTGTTTGTGAATGAATTTTTGAGAAAAGTAATCCTCTTATATATAAAAATAATAGTTAGATAATTGCTGTTCATTAGTCTCGCTAAAACTCAAGAACGGCTGAACCGATCCGGCTATTTTTGGTCTTGAAATATTAGTGGAAGTCCCGGGAAGGTTTAAACGGTGCAATGCTCAACGAAGTTAGTAATTAGTTCACTAAAAATGGTTTTAAAGAAACTGCAGATATTTTTAAGTGTCGGAAAAATACCTCATACAAAAGTTGCTGCTAGAGTATTATGAATTACTCTTTAGTTAATTAAGTGCAACACATACACAACTATTTAATATCTCCGAAGTTTGCGCGTAGCCCCTAATATAGCCCCTAAGCGGTTGACGTCATTTTGCGTAGTAGTAGGTAGAACTCAACATATTATTTCCTACCAAAAATGTGCCCATTAAAAAGTTAAATTTTACACGTTGTCAAAATACCCAATTGGTACTCAAAATTTTACACGTTGTCAAAATACCCAATTGGTACTCTAAATTTAATGCAGAGCCTTAATCAAACCATTACAGCGGACTATTGATATTTATATGTTTTTTTCTGTTCATGGCCAATTAGTAGTAGATATAACAAATAAAAATAAAATTATCTATGTATCCTTAGTATAATATGGAGGCCGCGAGGGAGTAAAAGAACAACGCACTAATAATAAACTCTCTCATCTCTACCCCTGGGCGACCATTTTGTATTCTTAAGCGTAATAAAAGTATGTATATTTTACTCATACCTACTGCATAATAACATAATAATATTATATAATATAACTATTTATGCACAACCATGCCACTCAATGCTGACGCATAAAATTAATTTTGCAGGCGTATGTGTGTTTTTTCATTGTAAAATATTATCTACACTCGGAGGAACTCAATTCTACTGTATTTTTCTTGATATTTTTCCTTAAAACTTTTGACCGGGTTAACCTATTTTTATGATTCATTTTTATTTAAAAGCCGATGCTTTCATGTTCTTTCAATTACTAAGTTTCATGAATGTATATAACTTAATTTTACTTTTATTTTTTTCAGAACTGCTGGAAGAATTCTACAGGATACACAGCGTTACCGAGTAGGTAAGTGTATATATTATTTTTGTTACAACTGCGTTATACGGTAGGTACCTGCGTTATACATTACGTATTTATTTATCGTACATAGCTTAGTATTGCTTTTTTAGTATAGCTTGAGTATTGCAGATAGGACAATTTATAACGTCATCTTAATTCAACATAAATAAAAACAACACACTATTATATTATTAATTATCAGTGTCGGAGAAAGAATAGCAATAAAACATTTAAAATAAAACATCTTTTCCGTGGGTGTTGTAAAAGGCAACAGATTTCCGGCACACACTTCCGGATATACTTATTCCATATATCCTGAAAACTGCGCTCGCCAATCCGCCTGCTAAGCGTGGCGAGACACCACCGACAAATTGCTACGCAGTTAGGTGGGCTGCATGTCTTAAAAATGTAACTTTAAAAACCAAAAACTTTTTATTATTTAAAAAAATGGGTACACAGGCTATAATTTTAATGAGTCATAATACTTTAGGGTATGTATGGGTCCCGTATACAGGTGTAAAAAGAGCAGTCACTATAACTTCGTGGGGTAATAACCAGGCAAGAGATATATCCATTGGTACTAGTCATTTGCTTTTAATCCAGTTTTAAAAATGTAAAAATTTTCAATAGGCAATGTACAACGTGCACAACACAGCGATCAGCTGATTACGCTGAGAGGTCAATTCAATTCAAAATTCAAAATTCAAAATATTTTATTTCTAAATAAAACTTAATAAGCTATTTTCGGAAAGTCAACAAAAAGGCTACCACCGGTTCAACCTTAGCCGCCGAGAAGAATAGCACGCGTAAGACGTTCATTACGTACTAGGGCAAAAATTATAAAATTTAAGAATTTAATGCAGAACGTTGTTCCAAACAGTTCAGCCTTGCAACTAAAAATAATAAATTGCGAAAAAATTTTTTTTTTTCAAAAAATAAATAATTAAAAAAAATATTTTCTAGAATGAGAAAAGGTCCTTTAATCATATCCCAAAGTTATAGTGACTGCTCTTTTTACACCCTGTATAGAGTTTACTGTGAAAGTACCAGCACTGAAAGAGGTACTTTTTTTTTTAATTATTGTATGGGAAAATTTATGATGTTGGGGCATTACTCATACAAACATGAAAGTCAAAAGGAAGTCTTTCAGCGCTAGGATATTCACAGTATACTTTACCTAGGAGGCACATACACACCCTAAAGTATTATCACTCATTTATTTTACACCTTGTGGATAACTAGTAGTCTTCATGGCGAGCAGTGACAACTATTCGCACTCAGCACACCGATATTATTGATTCACAATGACACAAAATATTTTATTAACATATTTAATACGTATAAACTTGTTCAAACACTGAAATAAAAAGTAAAATACTTAGTTATAAAAGAAGATACTTTATTTAACTGCTACTGTAATCACAATAAAATCGGCAAGATGGCAATGAGGATGTGCAAAATCTAAGTCACTTGTTCCCTCGCGAGGGGTCAAGGTCGGCACGTGTCGAAACCCCGTGTTCCCCTGTCCCCCTGCCCTGGAGAAAATTGTCTCCGCGGGTGACCAAGCGTTCTCGTTCAAGGACGCGGCTAGAGACGGGACTTTTATGTCCCCTTGTCGCAGGAGTTGTTTGCGAGTTGAAAATGGTGTTGTTCATTTGCGTATATTGCGTACGGTATAGAAGTAGATCAGGGTGCTGAGTGCGTATTTTTGTCACTCGACATGAAAAGTTAACTGCAATTTGTATGGCATGAGAACTAGTTGCCATTGTTATTCAATAGAGGCGATGTTTCCATGCCATTCAAAATGTAGTTAGATGCTTCTTATCGGCGACCAGTGGCAAAAACTCGTGCTCAGCACATAGGCGTTGGTCAAAGAATTCAATGAATATATTGAAAATACGTTTGATAATAAAATATTGATTATAGGTAATCAAATTATTAATTAGAGTACAAAATAGTCTTCTTAGGCACATTAAGAATCTACTGGTACGTAAACAAAACCGAAACAGCAGTCGGCAAGTAACAATTTATATTTACCTACATGATTATTTAACACATACAAGAATTGCTTGTTATAAAATACAGAGTGCAAAGAATAAATTAAATGAAAATGCTTATACTAATGTAAGTAAAATCCTGGGAGTAGGTATTTTTCATAATGACTAAAATGTATAAGTAATAACTAAGTTAAGTATTATAAATTTTAGTCTTAATTAGTAACACTTTTGAAGGTATAATACCTTATAACTTATGTAATATTTTCTAGTATTATTACTATGAATTTAGTAATAATGCTAGAAAATATTATTTGATAAGTAAGTGTGTATAGTTAAAGGTTAGAAGGACATAGTTATTATTTTTACATATGGTCCTATTTTTGTGGTGTTACGGTAGTCAGAGCCATCTACCGATGAAGAATGATACTAAATTGCGAGCAGGAGTTTAAGTTAGTCTGCAATACTGTACGTAGATGGCTCTGATAGTTTGTACGCATTACCGGTAGATGGACTATCTTACCACAATCATAAAATATTGTAATAAAATTAGGAGCATAACATAGTAGTAAAAAAAATCCTAGTCAATAGTTACTAAATTAACAAATAATAATTACTCAACTAAAAGATAACCTCATCATCACCGTCAGGGTATAATGATTAAAGTCCTCTGCGAAGCCATTTTCATGGCCTGCTAAAATATAAGTTATGGACCACTTTCACTAAAATGGAAGAATTACACGAAGACTGAAGACTTTTGCATTCGAACCAAAGTTATCCGGCGGCTTCGGTCTCCGGGCTATCGAACGACCGGGTGCCACGCTGTGCTCTCTCGTTATGTGGTGAGTGAACACAGCTGGTGGTATCTCAGTTGTTCCCTAGTTCTCACAGTGTACCAGCAAAGAAGACAAAATATGAAGTTGGATCAAACTCAGCCATCGAAGACATTGGAGCAAGATTTAAAGAAACTCTACATAACCTTCAGGAAGACTCTATTTTTAAAGATTTTAGTAGACGTACACCTAATAATAATATGCTTTATGTAGCAAAATAATAATATACTCAAATAAATAGTTGTCTATTTTTTAATTTTAAGTATAAGTGTATCGTTTGCCTAATAGTATGCCTTATGTAGCAAGATATGCTCAAGAAAAAACTTGGTTTACAATTAAATAAAACTTACATAATAATTTATCGTAATATTAAGATTTTATGTTGTTTCTTTGTAGGTAAATATAATTAAATTGTTATCATTGTTCCATGAATCTGTGGGATTTTACATCATGCAAATGTAAACTGCTCATGCAACACTTCAAGACTAAGTTTTTTTGTATCTTAACTTAGTATTTAAGTTAGTTCATTTTATCCTTATCATTTATTAGTTCATTTTATGATTAAAAAATCAACACTATACTTTTTATATCATATAAAAAAGATATAAAAAAGTATAGTGTTGATTTTTTAATCAAGATTAGCGAACACATAGGATAGATCTTCGTAGCGCCCGTTCTTCTCGGCTTTGGGTTGAACGGGTAGTTTTTCAGTATTCCGTAGTAGGTACTTAATATTTTCAAAAATGTTTAGTTATAGTTAAATATTGTATAGTTTATATTTTTTATGATACTCCCATGACTAAGGTTATAGTAACGAGGACGTTTCCTAAATTGTAATTATGTAATAATAAAGGACAAATCAACTTTTATCATGCTATGGATATGAATTTCTGTTCAATGGTAAATTTCAAGCATGTATTTTTTATGTAAAGTGTTTATAGACATGTTGACAATTTGTCGAGTGTTGTGCTGTGTACACACACCGGTATATTTTCTCGTATTTCAAGTGCGGAGAAAGCGATGATAGCCTCGTCTCGTACCCGCTTCCCGCCTGGATTAATATGGAAATGTCTAAATTGAGACAAAGTTATTGATTTAAGGCTTAAAATATATTTACTTTTAGGGCGCAAGCGGGTAAAACTGTTTTGCTAATTTCAATATGCATGTTATATATTTATAGTAATTTATGTACGAGCGATTCTTGTATAGCTAATAGCTATGTATAGTCAAAATGGCAGTATTATTATTACTACATTAATACAATATTAATAATAATATCTATAGACGCTTCACACCATGTCAATCTGGCCGTGTGCTAAGTATCCGAAGAACTTGTGTTACAGGTACCAGACAACGGAAATATATTTTTAATACTTTTATACCATACACATATTTAAGATTTTTATCATACACATCCATGACCCAAGAACATTGAAAACTTTTTTATTCCCTCGGCGGGATTCGAACCCGCAACCTCTCGGTCGAGCACCAATGCGCTAAACCACTGCGCTACGGAGGTCGTCAAACTTGACTAGACACTTTACATTTTATTTCAGAAATATGTTTTACATTTTAATAATATTTGAACTCAGATTGGAAGTAGAGTTTGACGCTACTAGATAATTTTAGTTTCTTAAACAAGAAATTCCCTTATTATAGTCAAAATGGCAATATCGTTATTATTTGACGAGACTTTTATTCTACACTCAGCAACTGTTTACGTTTCACGTTGAGCAATGAACAATTTTTCCTTGTCACAAGTAATTCGATACATTACGTTTGCGTGCTGCTTCTATTGCAATTTAACGTTTTCATTTTTAATAAACTTTTGCTATGTAATTATCGTTCATGTAAACGTCTCGTAATGAGTTATTGTAGGTACTCGTAAAATCAATAATTTCATAACAAAACAAAATAAATCCTGTTTAAACTATTGGGCGTGATTAAAGAACCAGAGGATTAAGCCTGCATGCCGTTGCCAATATTACAATGACGTTATTGAAAATAATATAAAGGATGGACCAATTATATTATTGTTCGCTAAGTGACATAGTGTCGATGCGACACACATTTACAATATCTAAGTTCGTTATCGTAATTAGCGATGGGCGATAGCTATTAGGCTATAGAGCCTCATTACTCGGTCGCGGTCGCGAGTAGCGGAATGCGTTTGGTGCTCCATAATTGTTATAAATTCATAGTAAATAATAAGTCGCGCGATCCATCCGCAGTCGCGCGTCTGGCCCTTTTTTTTAAGTGGGCATTGGCCCACCTCACATTCCCACCACTGCAACTCCAGTAAGCCAGGATCAACAGCGGTAACCAACCACGACAAACCCTTTGATATGATCTCAGGGGTGCCCGAGGGACAAGCTAAATCTGTCTTGGGACCCACAACGAAATTAATCAGAAGAAAAAAAAGGAGGAGTAGGAAGTATAGCGTCTGGCTCCCTCGCTGCCATAATACTTAGGAAGACTGGACATTTAAAAGTATAAATATATCATTGAATGTGTATACATCACATATACTACACCCCAAATCCTATATGATAAGAGAATAAGATCCAACACGTCTGTAGTAAAAACTCTAGAATTACTCTATCGATGTCATCTTATCACTGTCTTGGGCCCTGATTCGAGATGCCGACGCTATTTAACGCTTACGAAGTTCGAAAACAAAACGTATGGGATTCGACATAAGCTTCTAAATGACACATGAATTCGCTTGTCATTTAGCGAACCTTATGTCAAATCCCATACATTTTGTGTTCAAACTTCGTAAGCGTTAAATAGCTATGGCATTTTGTATCAGGCCCTTGGTTACTGTTGCTATTTGTGTATTAAAACGCGGCAATAAGTGCTAGAAGGTCGAGAAGGTGTCAAAAAAGGACAAAGTTGATTCCACTCTAGCGACAGTGCAGCGTCGCGGTTACACTTTGCTCTCCCGCTTACATATCGAATTATATAATACTAAGATGGCATAAGAAGTATGTACTATATGTAGGTATGCACTGTGCGTATCACCTATACTGCGTACCATTAGCTTGCCAGAAACGATTTTTTGTTATTTTTGTTCACACTCCAGGGGCATGATTCTCATGCAGTGAAAAAGTTCATATTCGAATAAAACATCGAAATTCGGAAGTTTTAAGAAAGAAACAAACTTAGTGTATTCTCAGAACTTCAAACTCGAAATAAATCGTGGAAAAGTCCCCGATATCAAATGAGTGCTAGGGACCGGTAGATGTCCGAATCCGCATACAAAATCCTTGGCCGCGTTCGCCTTTTTACACGACTTCGGCGAATTTACCCTTTCTTTTGGCTTCGCCGAAGTCGGGTGAAAATTATTTTAACTATCTATGGTTTTAATACGTAATTAATACGTTTATAATACATAATAAGTATTATAATAAAATATTAATATTTAGGACAATATTTACAAGAAAATCCCTTAATATATTTGAAGATTTTCATAGCGTTTTTTTAACGCTGTAACGGAACGCAACATGTTGTCTATGTGAGGTTCACTTCGACAGCTTCATGAACAAATATCATGCGGAAAAAAAATCTAATCCCGAGAATCGTGCCCCTGTTTGTTTAGCGGCATATGATAATTTTTAACTGTTATTAGGTACTCTTGTAAAATTAAATAACTATTAAAAACGATAAGGTTGAACATGATATTTTACAGCTTCTGAGGTCAAATTACTTTTCACTAAGACTAAAAATATCGATGTTTTGCTAGACAAACAGCATTTGTCGTAAAAAATATCATAGCGTTTTGGTAAAAAATAACACCGATTGGAACACGCCACTAGACCAACAAAATATCAAACGCAAGACACGTTCGACTTTTAGTATTATCCTACCCCGCATTTGCGGTAAATCTAGATAAAAGTACGTGAAATCCGTCCAGCTTTCTCCGAACTTCCGTCGACTAAAGATTACTTTTCGTGTGTACACTCTCGGTTATGCATTAAACCGGTCTAAAGCTTATATTATAAATGCTTTCACATGTAATTTTTGCTTTAAACTGCTTACTTCTCTGATATAGAATAGGAAAAAAAAAGATGAACTAGTTGCATCGATGCAGTTAACTGATTAACTTTATACGTTATAATTTTACTACTTATGTGGACAAAATATATAAATGTGCTAATTCTTGGGCTTAATCATAATAATGCATATTATACGAGTTACGTTATATACATTCCTACAGATTCACTAATTCCCTTGAGGCTATGCCTATGCAGGTGAAAACAAAATGTTTCTTTATTTTTGTAAAATATTAAGTAACTTATATTATATTTTATACGTAATTATCGTACGTACGTAAATTTAGTAGATACAGCATAAAATAAATCTATACTAATATTATAAAGCGGATGAGTTTGTTTGTTTAAACGCGCTAATCTCAGGAACTACTGGTCCGATTTGAAAAATTATTTTTTTGTTGGATAGTCCATTTATAGAGGAAGGCTTTAGGCTATATATAACAATACGCTGCGACCAATAGGAGCGAAGCGTCAGTGAAAAATGTTGCAAAAACGGGGAAAATTAATTACATTTGGGGACTTTCATTGCATGCGCTGCATAAACGGCTTAAATCACTCAAAAACCACGCGAACGAAGTCGCGGGAACAGCTAGTAAAAAATATGACGCTGAGACAAAGTCTTGGCGACTCCAAGTCTAAATAGCTTTGGCCGGGGGCCTGGACACCACAGCCAATACTTACTGGCAGCTGTATCTGGCACACTCCTTTGTTGCACTAACAAAAATGCACCCACAAGGGCAGGCAGAAATAGTACAGGGTGATGCAGCCCGATCGACGTAGTGATAAAATTCAAACGCCTGCTAGAAGTAAATTCACTAGTTAGAAGTCACTGTATACTCCTATACTATTATGCAATGCATACTTTTTACCTTAAACGAGATCTAAGGCCCGTATTAATAAACAAGTCTGAAACTCGGTCTCAAGAATTGCGTTCGCAACCTCACTTGACAATCTATTTGACAGATAAAACAACGTTTCGTTTAACTTTTAAAAAATACTTTACTAATGCTTCTTTTATAAACATAAAAATACATACTATACTTATTTTTATATTTTTTATGATATCATTTTGAATATCGTATATATGAATACTAGCTGACTCGTGCCCACTTCGCAATACAAACCGTTTAAACTTTTCCTGGACTTCCACGAACATTTCAAGACCTAAAATGGCCGAATCGGTTCAGCCGTTCCCGAGTTTTAGCGAGACTAACGAGCATCAATTCATTTTTATATATAAGAGAAGATAAAAGATAATATTCAAAATATTGTTCCAAAAAGAACAGAATTAAGGTTTATAACATAAGTAAAGTGGTTCATTTTTGAAAGTGAAACGATACGTTGTTTTATCTGTCAAATAGGTTCTCAAGTAGAGTTTTTTTTTATATGGACGCTTCACACCACGTCAATCTGGCCGTGTGCTAAGTATCCGAAGAACTTGTGATACATGTACCAGACAATGGAAATATCTTTAATAATCTTATGCACATATTTAAGATTTTTGAAGAACTTTAATATACATCCATGACCCAGGAACATTGAAAACTTTTTGTTCCCTCGGCGAGATTCGAACCCGCGACCTCTCGTTCGAGCGCTCAACCACTGCGCTACGAAGGTCGTCATGAAACTGAATTTTTGAAACTGAGTTTGAGATTGTTTTATAAATACGGGCCTAAATGTAAACAGAGCTCAATAATTGCAGCGTTACTGCTTCCAATATAAATGTCACTTATTCGCCGCACAAGAAAAAAATAGCACATTATTTGGTCGAAAGTTGTTGGTTTATATTAAGGCCACATTAAATCGGAATACAGTATATCTAGCCCGGTCACAAAAAGAGATATTCAGCAGTGTCGGCGTAGTAGAGATATCATAGAGCGTTTTCTCTCACAAATGTCACGTTTAATAACCACAACTTTTATCTTTTACCCGACTACGTAAATGTTACCCGGGCTATCGTTACGAATCTATTGATACCGTTTTTTTTTAAATAGTATCGCTTAGCTGTGTACTTGTAAGTATATTCTACTTGCGTGTATGTATTTGCGCAGTAAGACTACAAACTACATATATCATTTCCTTCTACATAAATTTACAAATCTATCAAAATTCCCTTATTCCCTATTTAAAATATCAAATTGTTTCATGCTCAGTCATATTTCAGTGCAGCTCGATCGATACATAAATTTCCCGGGGAAGGTCATCGCGGATACGCATGTGCATCCTTGGGCCCCCTCCCGGAACCCCCCTAGTTCCACCTAGCTGGATCTGGAGGAGGGGGCACTGCACATGCGCACATCCAGCAGGTGGGTCACGTTTATTATGACGCGGAACTCACTGCAAGGTCCAATTAGCAGATGCTTGATGCTGTTTAATATACTTGTAATTCTTTATTCTTTTATTTTTATCATAACTATTCCTAGTACATGAACCTAATACTGCGGGTAGCCTACATCAGGTTCATTTTAATACATTAGATACGTTTAAACTTAACGAGTATATTTCTAAAAATCAACAAAAACTGGCTACCACATGTTCAACTCTAGCCCTTTCTAATCTTTTAGCAAAGAGATGAAAAATTGTTCTACATAATATATATTTTACTAATGTACTTAATTTAATCTGCACGCCGGCAAAATTAGAGGAATATAACAAAATGTTTAATATTTTTTTTTTATATTTTAAGTATTTTTGTACATTTATTTAATCCTTTATATATGAGAAACTTAAATTAAACAAAGTTATGGTATAAAACACTTGTGACATTAAAAAACTGGCAAAAAGTAGAAATAAACAAAATCATTGAAATAACAGTAATAAGTTTTCGAGTAAAATCATCCACATTTATGTAAAAAATACAAATTTAATATCGAGTATTACCTCCTCTGGCTCTTGTGAGATGTTGGATGCGCCTTCCCAAGCTCTCAATTTGATTATTTATCATTTCTTGCGGAATACTCTCCCATTCTTCCAGTAGCATCAACTTCAGCTCCTGGATATTTCTTGGAGCAGGATTTTTTGCTCGTACTCTTCTCCCGATGATGTCACATGTTCTATGGGGTTCATATCCGGTGACCGCGCTGGGCAATTCATTTGAGCTATACCGACATCCTCAAGGTAATTGCGTACGATATTTGCGGTATCGAGGTCGCGCGTTATCGAGCTTAAAAATAAAATCTTCGCCTACAAATGGGGCAAAAGGCACAACATGGGGTTCTAAAACGTCTGTAATGTACCTCTGAGCTGTTAAGGAGCCACCTTCAAGGACAACAAGCTCTGTACGGTCTCCCAAACATATGCCACCCCAAACCATGACGGAGCCTCAACCATAAGCCACCGTTTCAGTAAAATTTATTAGGTTGTAGCGTTCTCCACGATATCTCCATATTTTTTGTCGTCCATCAATGCAATTAACACAAAATCGACTCTCATCACTGAACAGAACTCGACTCCACTCACTTGCCCAATCTTCATGTTCTTGTGCAAATGTTAATCTGGCTCTTCGATGTCCTACCTCCAGTTTTGGTGCTTTTGCTGGCACACGTGAGTTCAGTCCAACTTCTTTAAGTCTTCTTCTCGCTGTGCGTTCGAGATTTCGGGTCTGCACAGCTGTTTGACGACGATTTCTTTGTATCGGTTATAAAACGGTCATCCTGGGTGGTTGTCGCCCGATGTCTGCCTTTTCATCGTCTGCGGACGTAAGATCCAGTCTGCCGATAACGTTGAACATGGCGATAGACCACAGAAACAGATACACCTAAGGCTTGACTGACCGAACGATAAGTGTGACCTTCCACAATCATAGTCACAGCTCTGGCGACTGTAGTTGCTGGTAAGTCACTCATTTTGTATCAGAACAATGTGTTCTTCAGAAAACTTAACGATAAAATGAAATGAACTTGCCTTGTACAACGCAAAACACCATTCTTATCAGAAGTCACTTACATCGTCAATCGTCGACAAACACTTATGGGGTCAAATTGCAATAAAAATCTGTCCACACTCCACTTGACAGTTCTGTTCGATATTTTATGCTGAGTATAGGTATGGAAACTATAAAAAAAATTACACGTCACTCGACACATTTATATTTAAAATAATATAGTCCTTTTTACCTATGTTCCTCTAATTTTGCCGGCGTGGTATATTAATATTATTAAAGTCAGAATACATATAGTAAAAAATATAAGCAGCCTTTCAGGTTGGCCAGGGTGTGCAATCATTAACAAATTCATTTATCTTATAATAAGCTTTAGCACATAAACGTTCTGTAACTACATTCTAAAATTTACCATATTAATACATGTATTATACTAGGTAATTGAAAACCACAAACGTTGAACATTTATCATACCATTATAATCTATCATACTATTTATTGATATGTCATTGGAAATATCCGTCCCTACACTTTGAGGGTCCGCGGTAGCAGGCAGATACCTAAGTCATTAACACGCTCCAAAATGTAATTGGTTCGTCAACACGGAACAATAATTAAGGGTGGACTAATTAGTTATCAGTTCAAATATTAGACACGTGTGCGGGGGACACGGTAGCTAATATAAGGAAGTAGGAGTATAGTAGGAAGTAGGAGTGTAAAATATAAAAAAGTTAGGTAAGTAATTATTATAATCCACGATGGATTATAATAATATAAAATATACCTGATAAGGATATCATGTATGTCCTAGGAAGGACATACATTATTTGATGTACTTACCCGCAATAGGCTAGTTTGGTGTAAGACCAGAAACAACATAATGACCATTTGTCACTTACCGAATGATTTATCTATATTGACTATATTTTTTGAAAACGTAGAAAAATAAATAATAATAATTAATCATTTGTATACACGTATCTTTAATTTAAAGTAAAACATATAAAACACAAACTAAATCATTGTTATTCTCAAAGAGTACCTGCTCATATCATACAATCTTCAAGTTTATTTTAGAAAATTGGGCCAACCCCCGTAAACCGGAAGGCCATAAAGAGATATTTTGGGAGTGTACGCCCCAACCCCGTAAAAGGGACAGCCAATCAGAGAGCGCGACATCTCCCTTGGCTATGGTGTAGGTGGAGCCTCCGTTGTGTAACGAAATATAAGAGGAGATATAATAGAGGACATAATATGGAATTTATTTTTAGAATGAGATAAGTAGATATTGTTGGATTGCTCAAACAAATATCTAAAGTTTCGTATACCTACTAGCCGTTTTATATTATGTGAAAATATGGCTTTTAGGGTTCCGTGCCCAAAGGGTTTAACCGGGACCCTATTACTAAAACTTAGCTGTCTGTCCGTCACCAGTTTATATCTAAAGGGCGTGTTTCACCAAGCAATGTTAAAAATAACGCCATGTTAAATATCATGCTATCCCTCTCGTATTTCCTGTCAATGAATGAGATGGCATGGTATTTTAACATGGCGTTAACTTTAACATTGCTTGGTGAAACACGGCCTTAGAATCGCAATAGCTACACATTTGAAATTTTTAACAAATTGTGTGTTTCTATGGGTGTTTTGCGTTTTGTACTCCTCGTGCGCGAGTCCAACACACTTTGGTTGGTTTTTTAAATTTTGCTTACAAAATTTTGAAATCGGTATCGAAATAGTTTAACATACATACCTGTAACGTTTGTGATGAAAAGAAGCTGTACGGGCGCCTAATTTTAGTATATACCGTATTACTAAATTATAAAGAAAATGTAAATCTTTATACTCAAATAGAAAACTATTCAGGATGACAGGATGATCATTGATATTAATTGTAAATATCAATGCTTGTTGACCATAAAGTAAATAACTTCCAAGTACGCTTGCTGCCTTGTAAAGTAAGATGTGAAACGCAAATACCTACCTAAGTCCATATACAGCTCTCCTATTCATGTCTAGTCAGTAGCCAATAGACACTCAAACTTCTAATAAGTTATTGCGTCTGATGAGATAAATGTATTATTTTCTAGATTTCCGAAAACGTATCCAGTTTTAGTAGAACGTCGGAGGAAAAATAATTTCCAGATCGAACGGAAAAAATATACTATAACTATCGGAAACATAATATCATATTAGTTATATATCTTAGGTAGGTACTAAATATCCATAGCACTTTTTTACAATATGATAATTATACGGCTGGGGTCGAAATAATAATAATTTCTAAATTGAAAACTGTCTCCCTAGTTATTTGAAGATGACATCATTTATTTCTCTTCCCCGATATTTTGGGGTTTCTATCGTGTTAGGTGATAAATCTAAAGTAACACGTAGATAATAATTTTACGTTACCTCCCTCCCACACAACCCCCCGACCTTTAGTGCAAGGACCTGGAAGCAACAGTTGGATCGATAGAGTCCCACACCCAGACTCCGTCGCCACGGCGACCTGCATCCGTGACCTGGGGGGTGCGGAGGTGTCGGGGCAGGGGGAGGGGGAAGGCAGGGGGGTTGCATCGAGCGGCCGGGCTGCAGCGAGCAGTTATTTCGGTGCAGCCAAACAACCACAGTCACTCCGCGCGCCTCTGATAGCGCGCGCGCCTTCGCTCCTCGCTTACCGTGCTTTCTGCCATTGTTTTTATATTGAGTGTTTTTATATACTAATAATAATTTAATTTAATCGTAAATAACTGTGGTTGAAGTATAGGCACCTGTTGCGAGGTGAAACCGCGTGGAAAACACTTTTTCTGCGGACGCGGCCACTTTCACCGCTCACATTCCGATATAACGCTGTTGCATTAACCGATCGTAATACGTGCGATAAACGTGTCACCGTAGTAAGGTACTGTATGTGCGTAGGATGCTCCAAGGCGATTCTATCTGCACTAATTAGCATAAGGAGCCTCGTTAAAGCCAGAGTTGTATTGTTTACTCGACGATTGTTATCGTCAGAATTACAATAAGGCAAATTAAGAACATTGTTCATAGAAGAGACCTATTTGATGCAATGGTCTACGTAGAGATGTTAAGTTCGGACATAACTTTCGAAATGAGGACACCGTCCTGAATAGTGCTACCGAATACCTAGTCTCAGACCTGATGCGTACAGTGATCTAACAGGTACCGAACCACCGATGTTGTTTAGAATACAATTATTTATCAAGCTATATTTATTTTCTTACTCCTTTAAAACATTCAAGGAGTAAAAATTAATAACCAAAAATAAGTTCATACATTTTTTGTTTTAATAATTCTTGTATTAATTTTATTTTATATTAAAGTAACCAATAGCCATATGGAATTCGCATCCGTGGAGGTAATTTTTTTAATAAGAGAGCATAGTCATTATGCTCTATGATAGAGATCATTTGTCGTTCTTGAAAATGCGCACAAAGTTTTTTTTCTATATCAATTCGTACGTTTCTTCTAATCACTGCACCGATTGAAATGTCGATGTATTAGACAAAGCTAAATCTGTTTGCTGTAATTTAGGATGTTATGAGGTTAGTGTATTGAAGCTATGCTGCATTTGGCAGGGCTCCAAGGATGCAGCCGTGAAGGTCGCATAGATGCCTCGGGCAGGGGCGGGGGGTCGATATTCCGGGGAGGGGGACGGGGGGAGTTATAGCCGAACCGCGCAGGTGCGCCCGGACCTCGCCTAGGTCTCACCTTGAATTTCCTGGTACTGATAGATTGAACAAAGCTTTCAGGAATTCAGCGAGTTCGGAAAGGGAGAATACTTTATAGGTTTTTAATTGTTTTCTCTGTCGTAGAGACTACGACTAAGTTCTTACATTAGTAGGATTTGAAAAATAATTATATCGCTACGTAACTGTGTAAATTATTTCAAAATCATTAAGTATTTCATTTGGATTGAAATATTTTGTCTAGTTGTCTAACAACGACAAGGTTCAATTTTTTTAATTTTTTGTACTTTTGCTCGATAAATTATTTGAAAATTAATAACTATTTAATTTCACCTACTTTTAACCCTTTCAATGAAAAACTTCAACCTGATTGGGCCTAAAAGACACCACAATATTACTAGCAATTAATAACTTTCTCTTGACTACGAAATTAAATTTTTTAAACGTTTAATTTTCTTACAAATTGTTGTTTGAAGTCTCCTTAAGCCAATTTGTATCATTTCAAAGTTCACACAGCCTTATAATGACGAAATGGTGTGTAACGATAATGAAAGTGATCACGTAGCTCATACGATAAGATTAACAGTAAACTTTCGCCGCGGGACCGTTGGCCGTGGCTCGACTTTCTAAATGTCGTAACGGTCATTGTGCGACACGCCTCGGTCGCCGCGACCACTCCGACCACCGCGCACGCGATGTTTTTATACATTTTCGTAAAAACATGAAATCCAAGTAATTAGCAATCCTGTTCGATGTCAGTAACCGACAAATAGTTTTGATGGGTAAAGTAACCATCGGGTACTTTAGGGTTATGGTTACACTTTAGGTATTCTCGACTTCAAAAGAAGATGATGAGATGAGATTTATTAAGATTTGCCTCAGAAGTTTTGACTGGGTGCAGCAGCGATTTTGATGTTTTTTTTGTTTTGGAGGCTGGTGCTTTCCGTGTAGTCTCACTTTTACTTTGAAAGTAAATCTTTGAATAATTATTTAAAGGCACCATCTAAAACGTATAGCATAATAGTTTCCTTCAACATACCATGATTCAATAATGACAGTACTTTATCTTGATTTTAATTGTTCACGCACGAATGACGCAATCAGTCACGAACGTAAAATCAATGCATCTGAAAAACGATTAATGATCTCCATCATTAACTTCGTATTATTATTTTAGTATCATTACGGCCCTCGGTAGGCAGTAATTCATTATAATGAATTCTGCGTTCAATTGTACCTGTCGTGTCGTAACACCGCGTCTTTGCCAACCCACCTGTGGAATGCCATGCCTCTAGTTCTCAGGCGACGCTATCCGCAGTATATCCGACGCACAGTTTTATATTACAAATAACCTTATTACGTTTCCTCGGTACAAATAGAAATAATTGCACGTTGGTTTTTATTGAGTCGTTTTTATATGTGTGATGATGAGTTTGTAAATGGATATGTTAGTCATTTTAATGTTTCTATAAAATAGCGAACATTTATATAATTATTTTGAATTAAATTTGTTATATGTTTTCAATTAAGTATAACACTCAAAAAGTGTGTTTGTGATAGCTTCTCAAACTATTACGCGTATTAATGGTTTTATGTTATTATCACCAAATTGCAACTAAATAATTTTGATAATAATCATTAAACTAATTGATGATATTATAATATCGGCCGAACTTGACCACAAGTCCTTTGCAGCGTCCTTGGGAAGTCTGCCAACTCCACTCGCTGTTCTGAGTAAGCAGGAAGTCATCATTAGGTCATCAATAGGCATCCATTGATCGCGTCCTTATTGCCTAGGTAATTAGGCTTTGATAATTAAGGTAGGTCAGGTCAGGCAATGTCATCCGTATGCCTAACGTCATAAGGATTCAAATTGAATGACGATTTTAATGCAGCAGTTCTTATAAATTGTGCAAAACACACGTAATCGTGGAGAAAGTAAAAAGCTAATTCCGGTTTTGATTTTTTTATATTATTCCATATTCAAATAAAGCGATTTATAGACAAGTTTTAGAATCACTGTCTGTGTTTTTCCGCCACATTAGTTGTGTCATATATTATCTATTATAATATTTATGAATCAGCTGAGCCGCATGACGTAATCAAATGCAAGTATGCATTATGTTTTGTGCTCGTTAAGCAATTATAGCTAATGAAACCATAAAGAAACAGGAATAACGGGGATTTTCCTTATATTTTAAGATAGTTTCACTTTTTATTGAAACCTCCTTTATCGTGTAGTTGTTAAAAGTAGGCAGCGCGGATGTTCGTGCAATTAAATTACTCGATCGATATTTTGTAAGAACCGCTCACTAACGGGTTCCGGTGAGAAGGACCTGGCGGTTCGTTTCACACATACAAATTTAGCAAACACTCTGTTATTTGTAAAGCCTTCATATATTTAAAGATTCTCTTTAAATATATCTTAGCTTAAATCTTCTAGTAGTTACTGACTAACTGAATTTTCGGTATGATATGAAAAAACTCTCCGGGTCTTTAGTAGTAATAACAATAAATAATAAAAAATATACATATTATTATAGCAGGCATGCATGCAAATTTTAACGTAACGTAAAGTATATGATTAATTATAAGTATTGAATGTTAATTTTATTCAATTGTGCAATTCTATTTCATTTATTTAATTGTGACATGTATAGAGAACGCTCTACATTTTCTAAAACCTCGTTCGTAACTAAAAAGCATATTAATATAACCAATACTTCAGTTCTCGTTAGCGTAAAGTTTAAAATGTATTTCAAAGATAACTGGTGCGTTGTCAGAGTGCTGATCGCGACGGCAGTCTTAAAATAGACCTTTCAGCCGCTCTGCCGAAATTTCCCAAATGAACGTCACACTAATTACAAACGAAACTGTTTTGAAACGTTCACTTTTATATAATTTAAAGAAATATAACTTTTGTATTTGTTAGTGGCTGAATGATATTCTTACTACCTAAATGAATTTTATACTATTTTAACACGATAGATGTGAGTTCTTAAAATGCGACCATATTTGAACGATATTTGTAAATGTTTCGTTATCCTGTTGGTTTTTCGTTTCATCGATATTTAAAATTCTATAATTATTTTTACATCGAATGAATTTACTGAAAATAATAAAAAGCAAATTGCCTGGTCGTACCTAATGCCTATTTAGTACCTTCGTAATATTTTATGTCAAAGTTGTAGTCCACAGGCCATAAAGTAAATACTTATGTCGTAACCACCTGTGGGTACAAAATGCATAACGCGGTAATAACAGTATTCAGGACGTAATAAAACGAGAGATTATTGGATGTTTGATGTGACTCGACCGCGCGCAGCTGCAGTGGCCAAAATGTGGTTGCGACTACTTGTGGTTTCAGTCAGTCCATACTTCAGTAGACATTGTGGCTAGCATTCCTTAACGATTTGGTAACTATCTTATAATATTATTCACCTTTGACATAATAAAATCTAGCCCCGTATTTTATAGTAGTATCGTAGTTAGCGTTTATTGCTATAAATAAACCATATTACAAATCTTAATACAATGAAAGCTCTTTTAAATTGGTGTGGGTACGCACAAAACCATACTAATTTAAGATTTCGATTGTATTAAGTTCAAGATCAATATTTTGATCAAATATATTCTAAATTCTTGATATTTGGATTTATACCGATATCGTAGAGAAGGAAATTACGAATACTAGACCTTTGCCTATTCGATTCTTTATCGTGTAAATGCGAGAAGTAGGTATAATGGTGTTTGCGTATGTAAAGTGCAGGCGCACGTGTCAGCGGAGTGATCTATGCTGGGATACTCGCGTGAGTCAGCCGGCCTTGAGCTCTCTCTACGATATAAACTCGCGAAACACTCAAATATTATTTTATTAGTTCACCAGCCAGCTAGCACGCCCGCCCGAGGTCGACCCGACAATACGATATTAAGACGATCACTAATCACTAAAGACACGTTGTGCATCTTTATTCTAGAAACTCAAGAAAATAATAGCTAAGTTTATGTTAGTCTGTATGACACGATAGATCGTCTATAGAATGTTGCAACAATAGTTAATGTTTTCAGGATAAAACACAATATAAACATCGTTGTTTTTGTTTTGATAGAATTCGCAGTCGAGCGTCCTGTCGCGTCTATAAAATAGAAGTGTTTCGGATATGATTTCGTTTATCGTGGTGAGTTGGCCGTCGAAATGGAGCATCTATTTTTGACGCTCGAGGCCCGCGGCGACATTATTATAACCGACATATGAGCCTTACGCACAGTAAACGTTTACAAGTACCCAGAATAAACTCTAATTCATTTTGACTTCGCCGTACGGCGTACCTTAATGCGACAGCGTTCGGACTGAAATCATCGACGGTGTGATATTTAATGACAATGGCAGATCGCAAGATATACCATGGAAAAGAGCAATCGTGACCCCCTCTGCCGCCGTAAAGAAGTACCTAAAGAAACACAATGCGTCAATGTGTTAATAACGAAAGTGAGATCGCATGTAGGCGAAAGTCGTATGCGTGAAAACGGGCGGTGAAATGGAGGGGGTTTAGGCGGGCCGGGGCCGAGGGTCCGGCTCGCCGGAGCCGCGTCGGGCGGACTCTCGCGGTCCGCCGGCAGAGGGACGCGTATTTCAAGCCGGCGAGCTGCACCGACCACTTTGCGAAACCGGCGGTTATGCAAGGCGTGCCGATGCCAACTCGCGACCGCTCGCACGCCGCCGGAAGGAAAAGTGGAACGCGTCGCAGTGCTACGGCCGCGCGCGCCGACTTTGCACGCTCCGCGGAGTGAAGTGCCCAGTGTCGTGTCAGTGTCGCTTCTAGAACTCTGAAATTTAGTGTTGCGCAAGTATACGCCTACTGCGGGATTATTTTAAACTAGATAATTAGAAGAGTGGCCGGCGGCGGCTATATCCGTGCCCAGTGCGCGTACTTAGGTCGGCGGACGACACGTGCAGCGCTGCGCCGCGTTATCACGTGCGCGGTGCGCCCGCTCCGGCTCTATTATCACTAATTAAAGCTTGTGCATGTCCGCTATCTTTCAGCCTAACTCATTATTTTATTACTCATCGTAAAACATTTCAGTTTCACCCGTAAAAATGTCAAACTGGTTCGAACGATTCGACTCGCGACGATATAGAAAATATTAACATAAATTATTTACATTACTCTATATAGATACGTCATACAAAATTATCACCTTCTTGTTTGTAATAAAACGTACACTTACCTACTATTTGTCTACCAAATGTGTCAAGTTCACGTAGTTTAAAGGGAAAGTGTTCAGCGGAGCGCGGAGTCTTCCGCGCGCCCGGATAGTAAAAGTATGGTGTTCAATAATTCATAGAGCGGGCTAATGTAGTGACATTCTAAAGCTGGCACCGCTCGCCCGACGCCCATGTGCTCAAGGACGCGCCGCTCTACGGCTCTACACGTCGGCTCCCATGTGCCATGCTCAATTGCACAATGCAGCTTATCTAGCCTGCGCCTGTGAACCGACAATTGTTTGTCCTACTTTGCCGCCATTATTATAATACGTATATCGACGCTGTTTAGAATAAAATCATTGCAGTCGCCGTAATCATTTATCTTTTTAAAATGTTTAGAAACTATCCGCTACGAGATATTATTGATAATGTACTAGACCGTTTTGCTTTACTTGTTTACCAGTTTGACAATTTTTACAACTAACAAAGTAACAACCCATAATGATCATTTTATTTTCTGATACTTAACATTAATTCGTATCTTTTCAAGTACCTAACTTCATACTTATTAATACTAAACTAAAGCAGTATAGGAATAGCAAAATAGACATAATTGTAAATGATAAAATAATTGTAGAGCATACATATTTGTATAGGGCGATTTGACAATATGATAGTAGTTATTTCCCAAATAAAACCTGTAACTACAACGTAATGCCTTACATCAATTAAAAGACAGACAAACAGCAGAGACAGAAATTGCATATTAAATGTAACAGGATGAACGCGTATTACGTCAGTGTGCACTGAGTGCAACTCATGTAGGCGGCTGTTAGTCTTGCAGCTATTTGCAGTTACCATCAATAATGTCATGCTTTTAAAAATACCCACTGAGTCGCTCCAGCAAAGGTTACCTGGAGCAAAAGGAAAACTAAAAAAATGTAGAGCGTAGAGTTTTAGACGTATACAATCGTATGTGATGATTAACATGATATATAGTACAATTACAAAATGACGTGTGTTTGGGATTTACCGTACACGTGTAGCTTGTACATTAAATGCAATTTTATTCATCCCACAGTATCGGATGGAGGGCTATGTCAGTCCGCCGCAAGGTCGGCGTGTCCCACTTACGTTCACCTTTGTCTCTCTCCTGCCAGTTGCCACGCAATACTCGACTCTGTTGACACAATAATTACGAACAATTGACTCTAATGTCTGTGCTTAACAACGATAGTATCGCGTATAAAACAATAGCTATTAATACACGAAGAAAAATAAATGCGTTTTAAGAAACATAAATTAGTTCTAAAGTATATTAGGCTGTTTTTTTTTTATTTAAAACGCTTTGTGGTAATTTTTTTTTTAAATTCAAATGTTTAAAAATAATATATGTATGCCTACTCTTATTATTCGATTCGTAATCGTATAAAAACTACATTACTCTAACAAAGAATTAATCGAAAAATTTATTAAAGCATCTTACATAAACACAAAACCATTCACAATATTACATTAAAATAAAAACGGAATATCTTGTTTGTTAAAAAAAAAAATCAAAAATCAAAACATTTTATTCAGAATAAATTTTTACAAAATGTTTTCTGAACGTCGAGACTATTTGATGCCTACTACCGGTTCGGGAACTAGCCCAGCGAGAAGAACCGGCGTAAGAAACTCGCATGGGGCCATCTTTTACCAAAAAGATGGAAAATTGCTCTTTTTTAAGATTTACAAATGTCAGAACTAAAACTAAATATATATAAATGTCAGAACTAAAAGTTAATAAACAATAATATTTATGTCGTAGGCTCAAAGCCTAAGTTACTATTCCGAATCCAGATATTAAAACGAGGATTTAAAATTTATAAGAAATAAAAAACTACAAAATCATCCGCATATTTCTTGCAAATAGCATTTAATAAAAGTATGTTTTTCATTTATTAAATCATCTTTTTACCAATTTTTCCCACAACTACCTATAAACTAAGTTTATTAGGATTTTTTTAATAATTAACAAGCTTCTTTAACATGATAAAGATTTCTTAACTTCCAACGTAAAACATATTATGTTTAATACATATTGTACCAATGGAAAGTGAATCTTGGGAGAAAACTTACGTGTCATGTTGTATCGTTACCTTTTCCTTACTTTCACCAACTTTCTTTCGGAATAATTTGTACGTAACGCATACGTTTTGGGTGAATTTGATCATTTAAAACTATAAAAATAAAACTACTTTACATAATATATAAACGTTCTGATTTATGCATGCGTATAAATTACATACTGAATATTAAATCAATAGCACAATGAATAGTAAATGCTTGAATATCATAACCTTGACGTATGAGACATTAGTAATTCATAACCACGGATCGATTAATTCTGCTAGCGAGCCTACAAAATACTAATTAGCTAAACACTTGTACTGACACTTACAACTACGTGACTAAACTGTTCACCTTTGTGTCTCTCTACTAACTTTCATAGCGAATACTAACAATGACTTCTATGTACTCACTCTCCAACGTTTTGCTAACATCGACTATATGCGCTAGTACTAACTTTGCTTACTAACATTAACAATATAAATAGTAGTAGTAATTACGAAGACTAGTGATATCTGATAACGGCAAAGACGTTCCGTAGTGAATAAACAATAGTGACGTGACCCGGGAAAGTATCGATATCGACGTTGCGTCTCGGGGTTCGTGCCAGGAGTGCGTTTGCAAAGAGCGTGACGTTGCGTTGTGGCAAAGTTGAGACTGTAAATGCACTATCTGGTACGACACCCCGGTACGTGTAGCGACGCACCTGACCTGCCACTCGGACCGAGTTCCATGAACTATGGACACTAGTGCCCCTCCCTATTTATTGGACTTTTAGTTAACGCTTAGACTATGTTATGTTAAGTTGTGCATGCTATTTTAACGCGTTTCTTCTGCGCGATGTAAGTTTATGTACTTGTATTGTAGATCTCTTGTGCGATAAATTATTATGTTATATTCTTTATTATTTTCTCGTTGTTTTTGTTATGAATAAAACTGCTTTTAATGTTTTTGTATGTGTATGTTTTGATTACAGCTTTCTTCTTAGTTTATTTTGTTTTATTTCTTTATTTCCTAATCATAGTAAACAGTGGCAACAGGTCAATGTATCATTTTTTAATTAATATTGACACATAAACTCTATTAAAATTTTTTTACATTATAATGACCATATTTAATGTTTCATTCCAAAAATTTATCCTGGCTTATGTGATATATATACATTATAATACGCCTAAATAGTCGGGTGATGCATATTATAATATTATAGTAAATATACCGAATATATTTGGAATAAAACATTAAAGAAGACAAAAATAAAGAATCAGAACCTTAAGTCATGTTGGTATCGCTAATTACGTCGACGAAGTTTGAAAAAAGAATAGAATTAATATGACGAAAATAATAATTAGCGGTGGCAACTTGGCTGCAGGCTTGAATTTGTCCCGCTGTAAATTAAAGTATTAAATATATCCTTAGTCTTATTATGAAAGTTTCGCTTTACACATATAAACTGTCGAAACTCTCCCATACGTATACGTGGGAAGTACAGACGGAGTATGGCTGTGAGAATTAACTTTCTACACTCATTCCATATACGCAATAATTGGAGGGGTAATTAAACAGCTTAAGACAGGTAATATTTAAAAAAAACATGACGAGATAACTTTCTCTAAGTAGATATTTTGCTGGTATAGTCGTTACGCATAAAAAATGTGGATACTACGACTATTTTCTTATGATAATACACACTATTAAGTGTAATTCTGTAAATTAGACTGATATTTTTAAAAGTAGTAATTATATTGTATTTAAGAGTACATTTAGTTTCTGCAAACAAATCACAGAGTTCTTTAACAGGCCGTCAAAATTTTTTCAATGTATTTATTTCAAATTCAAATTATTTATTTCAGATTTAGAATCTAAATTATAGTGTTAGTGACAAAAGTCTTCTTAAGTATTAGCTAATCAAATTTATATTAACATAATATTTTAGCAACATTTTCATTTAAAACATAAGGGAAAGCTGTTGGGGTATGGAGCTGCATCCAATTTATAAAAAAATTAAAAAGTTTACTATGTTACACGCAAGACGTTGTTTAAATTAAAATAAAGAAACGTTTAATTGATTTAAATTAATTAATCTGCGATGAGAAAATGTTTAGAAAGTTTGTTATCACAATTTTTATAGACATCAAAAATACTGCTTAATATTGTTTATAATATTAAACGTAAAAATATTTAGCTCATTTCTAATAATTCATACAACCGCTAGCGATCCATATTTTATCTCAAATAAATATTATAAAGTATTCGTATAACTTTGCGTAAAATGCGTAAAAATTCTGATAGTACAGAATAGTCTAGATACAATACAATATTATATTATGAAAAAACGTCTTTGCACAATTTGATAATTTGAAAATTGAGGTACGCCCTTCAGCCTACTTCACCTCTAAAATTACCTTTACTTAGGTACGCTACGATGCACTAAGATGCGCTACAGAACGCTACGCCGCGCTTAGATGCGCTCCGCCGGGTTACACCCCTCTACGTGGCTCTACGCCGTGCAACACCCTGCAACTGCAAGCGTCATTGGGATGATAATATATAAACATTAATCAGTTATGTTTATACATTACCTAAAATAATTTCTACCGTCTTTATACTTTACATATATATATATAGCAATTATAGTTTAGCTATTTTATTATATTACACACATAAAATTTACGAATTGTACTTTATTCAACTTTAGTTTCATAAAAGTTAACTTTGCCAAGTGATATCCAATAGGAACTAATATACACGTATTCTATTTGTATTACGAGTATACATATTCTCTCTACCGTAGGTATAGCAAAACCAGTATCTTCATATAAAGATAATATGAACGTTTAATGTAGTCAATTATTGCACGACTTGGGTAGAAATTTCATACAATATTTAGTTTTGCTAGAAAGAGGTAAATTAAGAACTTTGACCTCTTATGACTTACTTATATTCAACAGATATTGGCGATTTTCCGCTATTTCTTATAGTATTCAGTCTATTTTTTAATTCTCTGTATAATCAGTAAAACAATTGACACTTTAAAGGTTAATTTTAATTTATGTAGTATGAAGTCCCAAATAAAATTGCATTATTTAAATGATTTTATATTGCAGCACTTGTTTGTCCATAAACCTACACGATATCTATTAATATTAATAATCACTAACTGAGCTATCTTCGTGTCAATCAATCAAGCTTTGTTTCTTGATAAAACCCGTAAAAGTGGTATAACGATATTACTTCTAATTAATCCTAATTTTACTTAATGGTACTTTAGAACAATCATTCTAAACCCGCCGGCAACATTGTAAACAAACACACAATGTCATATTAATTGCTCTGAATTATCAATATATTCAGTTCATTACAGTTATTACTATGTGGAAACACGATAGTGGGTCAGTGGAAGCCGTACGCGGCCTTGCACAGTAATCCTATTCCGTGTACTGAGGGAACGAGGTAATCTCCAAGCCAGTAATATCATTACATATCTATTTTAGTTCTTAATTGTTCTACCGGCCTTTTTAGTAGAATTGACATTTAAGGACTACCTAGAATACTGAAACGCAAATTAAAAAGTTCTCGTCTTCACAGGCTGTCACTACAGGTACAGGCTTGGCGGAATGAAAAGGACGGACAACATTTATTTATTTTGGTTTGAGTATTCGGCCGATTGTATCATATTCACGAGTTCTACTAAAGATCCGTGTACATTTTATTATTATTATTATTGCCGGTAGTGTAGCGTATATTTTGATAATCTTTGACAATTTATATAATATTTATAATTATACAAGTTGTAGCATTATTAGTGGTCTTAGCTGTACATTTGACATTTAAACAACTGCGCTTATTGTTAAATTAAATACAGAGATGATTTTCACTTTAGTTTTTTTAATGATCGTAGTAGTCGTTTTTTTTTTATATGGGGACTACGAGTCTAGCTTAATCTGATGGAGACAGCCAGACAGCGTTAAAAACAATAAAGAAACACTTTATACTTAGTTTAAGTTTTATTTCTTTATTTTTAGGTCACAGTGGAGTTTTAAATAAAATATATTTTTATACCACTACTTTTGTTTTATTTCTTTGTTTTATATTGTTATGAGTTACGAGTTTTATTATATTTCTTTTAGTTGCGTAATATTATATTCTGGTATAATTAATTATAGTATTATCTTCATGTTTTTCAACGTGTTTAATTTTTTATAGAGTTGAGTAATATTGTTCCAAGGAATTTTTACTTTTTTAAAAAATTCATTCACTTTTTTAACTTAATTTAGCTAAAACATCAATGATTCACATTTTTTAATAGATTGTGGCAAGCAAAAAGCACTTGCACTATTGCAAAATATTAATTAAAATAACCTACTTACCTTGAAGATAAAGAGGAATGTACAACATAAACCAGTGTTCAATTAAATTTTTAATATTTAATGATAATTTGCAATATTATATAAAATTAGATTAACTTTTGGTAGGTACCTATACTAAATAAGACAGGTAATATAATTAAATCCAAAATTTCAATGCTAATTTATATATTTTGCAATAGTAAGGGAATGTGCCAATAATATTAAAAGTTAAATAAACTTTATTATAACTAAGATTATTAACTTACTAGAATATAAAGTATTCCATGTGATACTTTATGATCGGTTAAGTTAGTAGTTTTCGCGTGAAAGCGTAAGGATCAAACGGACATTTACATTTATAATAATATTAAAAAAATATAATATGATAAATTTTGATGTGGTGTAAAAAAACCCAAATTATTATTATTAAAATATTTGTACAGATGGTATGTTAATAATAATGACTGTGTAAGCAATTAAGGCTTACTTAGTTACAAAAAATCTACAAACTTAAAAAAAATCAAGTCCATTGAATTTGCCCTAGGATGGGCATATAATTAGACAACCCACTCTTTATGCATAAAATGATACAATAATTATTAAATTACGTACGATAATTATAGTAACAGTGATAAGAAATATCTAGATATGTGAAATTTATTGCCAACTGTATCTCAGTCCTAGACTCCTGACACTAGATAACCAGAAGATTGTCCTACATTACCTACATACTCGTAGCTCGATACATAGATAAGTGTCACACGATAACATTCTGAAAGATACTTACATTCAATATTCATTTTAATTAACTTCTATTAGGTATTAGAGGTCGCCCTGTAATCGAAATTAACCTACGATTCCTGAGCTTAAACTTTATATGAGTTCTTTTGCCTATAAGAAAAAAGTAAATTTTGTAATAAATAGTTTTTTATGTATTTGCAGCATTATTTAAAAAAAATTGCCCACTTTTTTGAAATTATATATCTCCCTTCGCACAGTTCTCATAAAACTGCTGTCCACTGCTGGAGCCTCCCCGAGAGTGTTTCATGAATCATGAGGGACAGTTGTCTACTGGCCACGCTTGGCAAGCGGGTTGGCGAGCTGTTAAAATAATAACAATGTCCGCGGATACGCTGCTACCTTAGATCAGGGATGTTAGAGAGCTCCGTAACCGTAACTATCGGATATCCGATATGAAAAAAAAAACATACAGACGAATTGAGAACCTCCTCCTTTTTTGGAAGTCGGTTAAAAATATCCGTAACCTACTGTAAAAAGGAAAACAAAATTTAATATCCGTAACCGAAATTATCCGAAAGAAACGGATAATCCGAAATAATTTGATATTCATATCCGTATCCGAAATTTCATATCCACTTCATCCCTTAGATTATAAACTAAATGATCTAAGGCAGCAGCCTTAGGAAGCATCCTATTCATGGATATATATTCCGTCTGTCGCCTTTTACAATACGGAAAAGATAGTTGATAATTTAGAAATATATCATATTTCTAAACGAATTAATGCATAACGTTTGGCTGAATACGATCAAAATGTAGTAAACACACGGTTAAATGTGCTTACTGTTGCGATTACTCGTTTGATGTTCACGAAACGCTTCCAGAGTATAAATACGTAATCCTTTTCTAATTTTCTGCGTGTCCTATTCGATTCTATTTTAGATCAAGGCGCTTAGATAATTTTCACAACAAATTGTTGATACTTTAGCAAAATAAATAATGTTTTGATATTTCTAATCAGATCTATTTTAGCTCTCGATTTGACTGAAGTAGGTAACTGGGTAATTTAAAATGCAATATGGCGTAATACTTTTTTGATAGTTAATTGTGGAACAAAAGTTAATACATAGTTTCAAATGATTATAGTGGCGAGATTGTTGTCAAGCTAATACAAAATATAAATTTGTACAAGAAAATTATTACTATAATAATTTATAACTCAATCAGATCGCTAATAAAAGGCCCATTATATTGGTATTTATAATTTATATGAGTTTAGCAGTAATATCTACTCCACTCAATGCCCTAAGTGCCCCATAAACGTTGCTTTTATAATTGGACTACTTAAGCTCACTTGCGCCAATCTAGGTTAGTAAATAATCTCTGACTTTACTTATAATTAATTATTGTCCTTTATATTAAAAATCTAATAACTCTGACTTTGTTATTTACTGGAGCAAGTGGGCCTTAGTACATTAATTGACAGATCTTTTACTCGTTCACCGAACAGTAACGTTAAACATCAAATGTTGCGATGATAATAATTATATCAATATATTATTATATTGGTATTATTAACTGCATTTCCGTTTGTTCAGGGCTCTCACCTACGGCGACTTTTTGCAGCAATGCTGTCGTGTTTGCATTGCTGTGGGTGAGAGCCCTTCTTTGGCATCACAATAAGAACGCCTCAAAGCCCACAAATGCCATAGAGCTCAATCCTCTAACCACTCGTTTGATAGTGTGACAGCTGTCAAGCTGTCTAAACCATCTACGGCTGAATACGTGAGCTGCCAGGCTGACACGAGACTGTAATAATATTAGTAACTAATACACGTAACAACGAAAGTGGTTAATTAAATATTAATAACTGTTGTCATTAAAGAACGTAATACAGGGTGTAAAAAGCCGGCCGATTTGAGAACCTCCTCTTTTCTTTGGAACTCTGTTAGAAAGAGCAGTGATCATAACTTTGTGTTTTTTCTATAATATAATCAATGTTGCTGAGTATAATAATAATAGCTCCCCTCACCGATTTCGGTGTCGGTAGCTGATTTCAATGAAACCAGGCCAGCTACACAGGAGTTATTTTATAGTGCCCAAGTGCAAAATACACAATTATTGCTGAGTATAATTTTATGCCAGATTTACTTTTACTTGCTCCTGGTGCAAGAGTGAATTCGGTAGGTTTTCTTATAGGTAACGTCACACTTTCTTTATGGAATTAAAATCTGAACTTAAATAAGACTTAAGAGATATTCCAGGAAGGAAGTATCTATGGTGAATTGACATACCTGGGGCCTATCTTTGAATCTAATTTTAAAGAAACGTCATCGAGTTTGGATTTAATAGTTGTCTCATCTGAAACATAACGTTAGCGCTAAGTTAGTTATAGGACTAATCTAATCCCAATGCTATCGAAATTAATTCAAGAGTAAGCCCACTTAAATTGTTCTTGGCAAGTGGCATACTTCTTCTTCTAACTTAAGAGCTTCGCTCTTGTTGGTGGAGCTTTCGTCCGGCATAGGTCCTTGTAAAATATAACCCATTTTTTATATGTTTACAATTAGTAAAATTTACCACAATATTCCATAATACTTAGTAAAACATTAGGAAAATGTTAAAAGTAGGTACTAAAGTTAATGTTTGATAATTAAAATGGAAAATCGGTAGCAAATTATACTAATTAGTTAGAAATCGACTGTAGAAATCGAATATTTAATCAAATTATCTAGAATTCTCAAGGACGTAACGCGTCGGTCTCTGCACGCAAAAGCATTTGGTAATTAGGTAAACACAAGGTACTTATTATCTTATTTCTTTATTACTACATAATATGTGACTGTACAAACTCGTGGTAGGAGAAAAACTGCTAAGGCAATTATGATTAAATCAACGGTAGGTATACCTAAAACACGAAAAATTCCTTTGCAAAATTCTTAGAAATACTTTTTGTTTTCATACCGACATCATGGACAGTCGACACTAATAATAATTTTATTATAAAGAGAAAATAAATCTTTGTTTGCAATTATTAATAGGCTCCAGTCCGATTTTAATCAAATTAGGGTCAGATGTTGAACAGTGAACCAGTAGTACACAGTGGCCCACCATTCATATCTCACGAATGCGACGTAGCCCATTCGTGCCGCAAACGCGAATATACTTGTTTCTCGATCCAATCCTAAGTGCCCAATCGACGTCTCGCTCCCGCCAAAGACAGTCGAGAAAAGAGACTTTAATCGTTTTGCATTCAAAAAATTAAAAAATTACGTAACTACCATTTTGTTTTCTAGTGCATTCTCGTTATTGTTTTTCATCACTTACATATTACATGTTTTTAGACATACTATTGACGCATATTATGTATATAGTAATGGTAAATATAACCGTTTTATTCATTATGATATTTCAACTTAAAAGAAAATAAATGGTAGTTGTGCACAGTGGCTCAAATTGGACGGTACACAGTGAACCACATGGTTGGCATTATGCATCTTCACTTTATATAATATAACTAGCTGTCCCGGCAAACTTCGTATTGCCTTATTAATTAATTGCTTGACATACTGACTGCAGCGCCACCTATCGGTTCCAATTGTAAATCTAAACCATTCTCGAATCTCCACGAACACACACAAAAAATTTCATCAAAATTGGTCCAGTCGTTTAGGAGGAGTTCAGTCACATACACACGCACACAAGAAATATATATATTAAGATATCAGTCGTTTGGTAGTCACGAAAAAACTATTATACAGTTCTATTATTTATTTCAAAGACAAAGTATGTTTGGAGGTTTTTAAATTATTACTTGTATATTTTGCTCATTATTAGTTCCTTGAAATTTTTTATACTACAGGATTAGTCGAAAGAAATCCGTTGAAAGAAAAATTGGAGGTCATGGCGCTTTAGTTATGAAAGGAGCTATCAACACATAGCCGATGTTTTAATTATAACCTCATTAAACAAATTATATTTCTAGTCCTCTATAAATAAATAAAATCTAAGTGGTTCACTGTAGGCTAACCCCTTGGTTCAGTGTGTACATATGATAGTACACAGTGAACCATTTCCCGACTTTTAAAAAAACAGTAACTGTGCAATTTGCAGTAGACTTAAAGCTTACATTTTGCAAATTCAAAGTTTAATAAACAATAAGTAATACATATCAAAAAAATCACGACTATAATCACTCTCAGTGGAGTTATGAGCATTCAAACTTCTTCTGGGCCACTGTTCAACAGCTTACCCTACATATTAAATACAAATATATAGTACTATTTATTTGTAAAATAGGACATGTAGCTTATATCGTATCCCAAGGCCTGAACGGGGAAGATATCAAAGATACATTTTAAAGCGGGAAAATGATCAGGGCGGCGATTCTCCGGCAGTGGAAAAACGTTCATACTCGAATAAATCGTCGACATTCGGAAATTTTAAGAACGATGCACACTTGGTGTATTCTCAGAACACACTGAAAAAAATCCGTTTATTACTTATTTAATCATAAGTGTGGAATGAGCAAAGAATAATCGTTCTTAGGCTGCCGGCATAAGTGTGAAAATTCTTTGTACATTTTTAAGTGATAAGAGTTCATTTTGTACAATATGCTTACGCATATTTCGCTGCTAAGAAAAATCGTTCTTGTTAGAGGGTAATAAGAGTAAAAATTCTTTACTATTGCATATTACTTTTATAAGTAGTTATATTTTAAACGGCTTATTTTGTACTTGTTAGAACTTGTTAGTTGCGTTTTGCAGGTCGATGAAGTAACGTGTTTTCATTATTTTACTCGACGAAATGTTTCGTATTGTTTGTTTGTTTTGGTGGTGCGTTTAGGTTATACAATATCGTTGACTTTTAAAGCGTCAATAATACTCGTAATTAATCATTTTTGTTGTAGACGTAAATATATTAACTATGTTTGTTTAATTTTTTAGTTCACATTAATAAATTATATAAATACTAGCTGACCCGTGCCCACTTCGTTGAGCATACAAACCGTTTCGCCGAATCGGTTCAGTCATTCTTGGGTTATGCTAACCAACATATTTTGCGATCAATTTTTATATTATAGAATATGTAAGGTTTACTTCGACAGATCGATTGGTAATTGTTCTATTGGTACCCCAGAATACGTGTTTCATGAATCGTTCGAACTTTTCGGTAGTAGAACGGACAACTTCATACATACGGTGGCGGCTGGTAGGTTATCAAATTGGTGGTGCACTTTTCTTACTTAGCTTTAAAAAAACTTAGCGTTAAAAAAACGCTATGGGAAACTTCAAAGACATAAAGTGATTTTCTTGTAAATATTGTTGTTGTTTATTGAAATATTAATATTTTAAATACCTAAGTATAATATTATGTATTATAAACGTATCAATTACGTATTTCGTCAATCATAGATAGTTAAAATAATTTTTACCCGACTTCGGCGAAGTCAAAAGGAAGGGTACATGATTTTGGCAGTTTATGTATGTATGTAGCTCGCAGCAGCTAAACTACTGGTCAAAATCCAAAAAATTCTAAATTCAAAACTTTTTATTTCCATAAAGGTTATTAAATAACACGTCTTATAGAATTATCCTACAATATGATGCCTACCACCGGTTCGGAAACTAGTCCGGCGAGAAGAACCGGCGTAAGAAACTCGCGCGGGGCCATCTTTTAGCAAGGTCCGATTTTAATGAATGAGGTGTCAATCAATTCGTATTGTTGCCGCGAGTAACATAGACTATATAAATTTCATTATCTTAATTGAATTTTTTTGAATATAGTTTTTTAAGTTTAATTTTGAAAATCTAAAATCGTTTTTTAAACATTACACCCACTCTCAATAACGACAACAATTTAGTAATAAAAACTACTTTTTAAGTTGCTAAAATAAGTAAAAACTGCACAGCTGTGTATGGTCTTTTGTCGCTTTATGATATTAGCCCGCAATAAACTTGACTGTCGGCATCATGCATAGTGAACTTTCTAAGAAATTCGTTCTTTTGTTTACAAATTGGGATTGCTTGCACGTGTTGACTGTTTTTGACCATTACTAATAAGTAGGAGTCATGGATTATCTAACGTTAACATATTCTTAGTTGGTCACAAACTTTCAAACGGTAAGCGTGGCTAGTAAAAGAAAATCACTGTGTATTGACGAAAAAGTATTACTGATACGCGCAATAGAAACGGAACATATGGGACATATATCTACTATCACTAATCTGAAATAAACTTTTTTTTCACATACATACATACATACATACATACATGCATACATACCTACATACATACATACAAACATACATACATACACACATACATACATACATACATACATACATACATACATACATACATACATACATGCATGCATGCATGCATGCATGCATGCATGCATACATACATACATGCATACATACATACATACATACATACATACATACATACATACATACATACATACATACATACATACATACATACATACATACATACATACATACATACATACATACATACATACATACATACATACATACATACATACATACATACATACATACATATGTACATACATACATACATACATACATACAAACATGCATACATACATACATACATAAATACATCAATACATACATACAGACATACATACATACATAGTACATACATGCATACATACTTACATACATACATACATACATACATACAAACATACATACATACATAAATACATCAATACATATATTACATACATACATAGACTGCCAAATTATTTATTTGTACATGTGGATTCGGACATCTACCGGTCCTTACCACTCGTTGGATATCGGGGACTTTTTCACGATTTACTTCGACTGTGAAGATCTGAGAATACACAAGTGTTTTTCGTTCTTAAAATTTCCGAATTTCGATGTTTTATTCGAATGTGAACTTTTTTCCACTGCCTGAGAACCATGCGCATTACGTGTTTTGTAAACCGCTCGAACGTTTCGGTAGAATGGAAAAAATCATGAAAAAATGTCATGCGGAAAATGTTCTAATAGCGAGAATCGCCGCCCTGGGCCCTAATTCTCAGGCCTCGAACATAGTTTTTACTATCGGTCTGTCCCGCTCATGCAAATGAGATTTACCGCGCGTGCGAGCGGGATATACTAATATTCGAACTTTTTTCCACTGCCCGAGAATCGTGCTCCTGTACTGCAGGTTTGTCTATTGCGCGTACGAAATCGGGAAATTTCGCGGTACTGAAAATATTTCCAACGAAAAAGAAATCTCTCATACACTGTTCATTCAGAATATGATTGACATTCGTGTAAACACAAAATCAATAACTGGCTTAGCGGTTAGCCAACATGCCATCGTTAATTGCATTGACGATCTTCGATGTTTAAACTTTAGAATTTTAAATAATCTAATATTAACTAACTTGAGTCAAAAAGCATTTTGTACAATTACAAATTTTGATCAACTGATAAAAATGGCTAAGTTACGTAAAATTACGCTTGCAGATAGACTATTTATATTCTTAGTTTAATAAAACATTTTCTCAGTTTTCTCATATTATACTAGGTCCTAGTGCATAATATTATGTCCAATTGGGCACAGGTCTCTTCCATAGCTTTAGGTCGCTTTTTGCCTGTCTCCAACTAATTCCTACGATAAGTCTATCGACCTTAAATTCCGGGTTAGTTCAGATTTCTATACAGATTAATCATGAAATATGGATCATAATATCGATGATTGGCAGTGTTGAAATCTATTTGCAATATGATCGTGTAGGATGCATAATAATGTAGATGTAACGAAGCTACGCGTGACTGCAATAGAAAACGCCAGTGCGTCTGCAGGCATTTCACGATCGTGAGTCTATTAGACGGGTGTAGCTCGGGGAAGTAATTACTGCATAATGATTTAGATCACTTTCAATTCGTTGCATGTAATTGTTATTACTGATTATTGAAGGAAAGATTTACTTGCTCCAGTGTGCCATGTATTGCGCTTTTTTGCGTACTATAGCACTATAACGGGTATAAAAAGAGCAGTCACTATAACTTTGGGATATGATTATACTACCTTTTCTCATTCTAGAAATGAATTTTTTTTTTATATTTTACAAAAAAAAATTTTTTTGCTTATTCGTTATTCTTGCGACAAAAACATAAGAAATGGTAAAAAGTAAAAAAAATATTTTATTAGTTTATGACAAAAAAAATATAAATAAAAACCTTTCCAAAATGAGGAAAGTTAGTATAATTGTATCTCAAAGTTATAGTGACTGTTATTTTTACACACTGTATACTATAGTAGGTATGACCCGGATTTTCATTCTATAAAACCTTAAGCGAATTTTTTTCACGTCTGTACGGTCCGATACGGGATACCTAGCTCGAGAGCCCAGAAATACTACATACAAGGCATGCGTCTATCTACATACTATACCACAAACTATACTAATTATTGTCAATCACTACTCATGTTATACATATCTATCTAATTCTATAATATTTTACGAAAAAAAAAACCGATATGCACATTTTCCTCTTGACAATTAATATACTATAGGTTGTATTATTATTATAGCATCGTGTAGTTACACACTCCTTGTATAATATAAATGATACAATTTAATTTTACGAAGCTTCTCTGTGACCTTCCATGTTTTCAAAAAAAACTTTAAAAAAATGGTCCTTGGCCACTTACCTACTGGGTTTCAATTTTGAAAGCTACAGGTTTATGAATCAAGGTCATATTTTTACTTTCTACTCGATGGCCTTAATAAGTTTACGTTCAATTAGATAAGGCACTACCAAGTCTTAAGTTTCAATATTAAAATTGAATATTTCTTCCTTTTCAGATGGCAGCGTTAGAAGAGCAGACGAACGCATCTTCAAGAAGATTAATAATATAAGAAAAACTTAAGATTATTTTACAATAATAGAGAAAACTAATTACTACAAATACTTAGTACCTACCTATCTTAAAATTTGTAGTCATGTCATCATCATATAGTCAGATTATTTAGGCTCAAATGCGTATACGTTTGTACGTGAAGAAGATAACTAGAAGAGAAGAGAAGATTTATGGTCGGCCGCGTTGGCAGTGTGGTTAGCTGGTTGTTAGGTCTCAGTCAACAGCCACTAACACCACTGCCTCCGCGTTCCACCTATTTCTACCAACGAAACATCAAGAAGCATCAAGAACTGAGAAGAATTAAAAATTATGTAATTTTCTAGTTTAAAAAGTTTTAATAGGTACATTAATACATATCATATAGACATACTTGCGCATTGGCATATCATAAAGTAAAGTTAGCGAACTACCTAACTAAGGCATACTTGCGCCAAAGAATTCTGGGTTATTTAGTGTTGGATATTTTAATTTAAGTTTAGATAAAGCGCTTACATTGGGTAAAATGATAATCCTCGAGTTAGTAAGTTAGCCCTTAATATATAGGAGTATTATAACTAGGTTTCTAGTTAACCCATTATTATAAAAACAAGACTGGCGCAAGTGGGCTTTAGAAGTTAGATTCTATACACATGGAATCTCCGCATTATTCACCTCATTCACGTTAATATTTTTACTAACCTTCCAACTAGAATGTTTTATGTACCTGCTTTGAACCCACTAACATTGACCTACCTAATTATCCTAAATAGAAATTATGTGTCGCAGCGACAAGTTACACTACTTCTATTTAAGAGGTACTTATGCAGTTCATTCATCATAAGATGTGTCATCTCTTATATTTTTTTACAGCGAAAACAGTTGCACCTCTTCATAAGGCCGGCCGCATACATACGTTTTCCGTATTCGTTTTCCGAATGCGTAATTTCGATTTGGAATTCCGTGAGACTAACTTTTTTTATTCGGAATGTATTCACCTCAGTACAATTTATGCGTAACCAATACAGAAATTTCCGAACGTGTGCGCCGGCACAAACAAAATGAAGGCAAGCGCTGCGTTCCGCATGACGTCATTAGGTTTTTTCGAGTAGGTTTCTCCGGACGCGCCGGCTTGCACACGAAACGTACGTGCGGAATTTATTCCGTCCGGAAAAAAAGCGAACGTGTGCGTCAATTAATGTATTTTCTACTGATTTTATGCGTTCAAATGTCCGAATACGGAAAACGTACGTATGCGACCGGCCTAATGCAACGTGTACATTTATTAGTAGCATGTAGCTATAGTCGTCCGGTACTGAAAATGTATTTAGTACATAAGTGATATGTGTCATCGCGGCTGAAGTATGCGTGCTATTACACCCAGGTGCATTTATGGGACGAATGCCAAAGCGTGTCCGAGGTGTACACGTGGAACCGCCCTTATAAGTGCATATGGCGCTAAAAGTAGATACTTTGGTATAAAAAAGCTTAATTGAGAATCAGTGTCTGATTCCAATATCTACACTGGGTTTCTATTTACTAGCTGCCCCGCGACTTCGTTCGCGTGGTTTTTGAGTGACCGTTTATACAGCGCACGCAACGAAAGTCCCCAAATGTGAATAATATTCCCCGTTTTTGCAACATTTCTCACTGACACTTCGCACTTATTGGTCGCAGCGTAATGTTATATAGCCTAAAGCCTTTCTCTATAAATGTACTATCCAACAAAAAATATGTTTTTCAAATCGGACCAGTAGTTCCTGAGATAAGCGCGTTTAAACAAACAAACTATTCCGCTTTATAATATTAGTATAGATGTGATCTAAAATTAATGTGCTATTGTATAGTTTCATTGTTGAGGAGAATAAGTGACATTAATATTGTTAGCATTATAGCCCGTACGGAGTTTTGTTTACATTTGTATCACATTAAATAAGAATTTGTGTATATTGTAATACAATAAATACTTTAGTTAGTGTCCACATCTTTATTATGGTTTTATTTGATGAAAAATCTACAGTACTTTAGAGTGGGCGTCACCACAGCAGTCATTTTGCTTTACATATATGTAATTTCCAACAAATATACAGTATGTATACAGGGTGTAAAAAGAACAGTGACTATAATTTTGGGAAATGATTACACTATATTTTCTATTTCTAGAAATGTTGTTTTTCGTCAAAATTTAAAAAAACAGTCTTGGCTTAACAATTATTTATGTTTTTAGTCGCAAGAATAACAAAAACAACAAAAATATTTTGTCATCAATTTTAATGTAAAAAAATACATTTAAGGATAGAATAAAATTATTTATGAATGAGAAAAGGTAGTATAAACATATCCCAAAGTTAAAGTGACTTTTTACATTCTGTATAACAGGAATTCTAAGCCTTTACTCACTACGCAGTCCAACTTTTGAAAGTACCAGGCAATTTCAATCTCAACTTATTGATTTAACTCTTAGATAATTGCCCGTTCTTCACAAATAATTTGAACGTGCCATGATAGTGAATGTTTACTTTTATGTAACATAGATCAGGCGGTTCGACGAGAAATGAAAAGCGCAATACTTGCAGAACTCTCATTGGCGTTATGTGAACAACTGAGACACGTCGAGTACCTACCTGGCTCAAGAGATACGGTTTCGACCATAGCAGCAAGTTCTAACCATCAAACTTACTCCCGACACAATCGAGAACAGATCTCAAAGGCTTTTGGTATTTTATTTGGTTTTATTTATTACTTTGAAACTAACCAGGATAAAGAAAATCGTTAGATCGTAACTTTTAATCCTCCCGACCATATAGATCGACTGAGAATCAAAATAAACAAAGGTCAATTTATTAGGAAGTGTGCGACACGATCGAATCTGAATCAAACTCGAATTAGTTTGGAGAGTAAGGCCCCAGGATAAAGAAAATCGTTAGATCGTAACTTTTTGTACTCACGAACATATCGATCGACTGAGAATCAAAATAAACAAACGTCAATTTATTAGGAAGTACGCGGCACGATCAATAAAATCTGAAATCTGAATCAAAATAAATCAGTATGGAGAGTGAGGCCCCTGATCCTGGATTTTGATCCAATCAACGCGATTTCTGTCCCCAACGAACTTCATGGCACCATTATGTGGACGGGCTTAAATGCTAATAATTCCATACGTTATAAAAGTATTAATGAATGAAACAATAGATGTATTCATGATACGAAAAATAGCAATGAAATCCAACAGTGTAGTAACACACCGCACACGTAGGTGCCAATTATCAACTTTCATGCTCTACCTGCATGAATGCAGTGATTATGTTGTCTTCAGGTTAACAACTGTTTGCGATCGTGACAACAAATTGTTTCAGTTTCACGAATACTTTATTTAGGTAGAACATGATGAATATCGTTATAGAAACTTTCATTTGTTTTGGTATTATATTAAGGTTAGCTTTCATATGTGGCTCGTTGATTTCCTTACAGCTAGACTGTTGTTGGTGAAATAATGGATAAAATGTAGTTTATGTAAGTAGAGATAACTTTAGTATACCTAGGTATTGAAAAAAAATTAGCATGGTAGTCCATACCAAATTTTCTTCAATGTAGTTTTTGCGTGAAAGAGTAAAGTATAAATAATAGGACTTTCTTTGTCGATCATCCCCATTCCTCGTGTCTTAAAATGATTAGTAGTTAAGAAGGTATTTTCAATTATCTCAACGAATGGTAAATGAAAGAGGTTATTTTAGTAAAATGTTTATTTTCACTACACATAAATTACAAGGTAAGAAAATGACACCCACGTGAATGTGTACTGTACAATAACTACAAATAGAAATGCTTCTTATTACAAAAATATAGGCAATTTTAAATTATTCAAGAGTTCTTACAAACGAATCGTATAGGATTTACAACTGAAATTATTTATATTGTTCCGGGCTGATCGATGAAACAAATGTACAAATATATATTATACACACACATGAGTTTTACTTTAACCTACATTAAATAAAATACACCCTAGTATGATGATTATTCAGTTCAATGTTTGTTGCTTTAAAAACTTAAATATTACAATTATTTTTGTTACATGAATGCAGTTAATCGATTATTATCATTTAATCAAGTCTCGTATTGCTTCTCTTCACTTCAGACAACACTCCAGAAATGGGATGTAGGTACCTAATATTTTATTTACAATCGTCTCTAATGTACAAACTCACTTTGGATGGTAAGCTAAGATAAAAGTTAACAAACTGATATCAAAGAAAGCAATAGAAATTGTGTAACGCAGGAATAGGTATTTCTTTTGCTAGCGCTTAAACTTGGTACATTTATTGGTAGTTACGAGCACAAAGTAAACATGTATAGTGTATACGCTCCAAATTATTGCTAAATGTATACGGCACCTCAGCTCCTGGATTGTATAAGGTTGTTAAAAATCTTTTAAATGTGGATGTTTGGACCGTATAATGTACTGCTTATGTACGAGCCATTAAAATTCTTGATGACAAAAATATACTAAATAAAATTTCATTACACGCTTTTAAGGTCATTGACGTCACACAGCTGATTTAATTGGTGTTATTTGGGCAAATGTTTTCCTACCCTATTAAATGAGATGTTTCTGCGAGGATTTAGTGACCGCAAAGGCCTTAGAAAGACCAATGTAATTTTATGTACTACGTGGAACTCTCGCGGAAACATACATTTTTTTGCATTTTTTTTGCACTAGAATGTAGCTTATGTCCACCTTCGTGATCCAATCTATTTATTTCATCCTAATTGATCCGGTACTTTCGAAACCTATTCAACGCAAAGAATCACTTCACCTCTTTATAATATTAGTATTATAGTTTATAGATTACTTAGACATTTATTTTTAACTATATTATTGCCGCAGCGTCTTTACGTAAGCATTGTGTAGGGCCAAAATAACCGTAATTGATTTTAACAACCTTATATATAAAAAGTGCTCTGTATCTACATATTCCTTTCCTAAAAATCGGTTTCAGGTAGATGTTATATGGTATATGATTTCGTTTGTATATGTATGTTTATGACATACGACTTTACAAAATTAGCTTTTAAATATGTTTATAGTAAATGCCAGAGTTCATCGTTGTCTATGCCACAAAATATTTTTACTTTATTTAGATAATGGTGACCGGTAATTTGTAAAATCGAAGGTGACGATAAGATGGTAAGTATCTCCTATTCGCAACAATTGGGTACTGGACTTTATTTTTTATTACCTACCTACATAAAAGAATAGTGCTCCGAATAAATAAGAAAGTTTACTGAAATCAACGTGTAAAAAACTGCGGAGCATTGTGAATATAGTAAAAACGCTCCACACTAAAGTCACTGCGATTGTGACGTCACATTTCGTGACTTGCTACTTGTTGATATATTAAGGTCCCAACTCTCATGCTATTTCTACTTTACAAATATATATCATACTACAATATTCATAACTTAAAAATGAACGCAATATCAAAACTACACCCATTTTTTTTAACTTATTAATTATTTCTGGTATAAATAAAACACTACACTTTACATGTTGTCAAATACCCAATTGCAAACATCATAATTGAAGACATGAATCGATGAAGGAGATATGTCGCAAAATTGTGATTTCGAGAAAATTTAGTTCAAACTGTCACTTAAACATTTTAGAATACGTCGTAAAGTATTAAGTACATTAATCTTAAGATCCGTCTCTAGAATTAATGTACTTTATACATTACTTCATATCCTAAAATGTTTAAGTGACTGTTAAAATTCAACTTTCTGGGTTTTTTTTTTGCGACATATCACCTTCATAGATCCAATCTCAATCTTCAATTATTAAAGGCTGAAACAAAATACACAGCGTATGTATTGAAAGAGCCCTAATATAAGAACCCTACAAAGCGAGTACCTAATCTATAAATTCTTACTAACTTAATTAGGGCTTTAATAAAACAAGCAAACATCTAATAAATTAAGGTTAGTGTCAGTTGTGGAGCCAGGGCATTGATTCAAGATGCAAGGGGTATCATCACTTACAAATTTAAAAAACAAAAAGTATGGGATTTGACACATAACCTTCGGTAAGTGACACGCGAATTCGTATGTCACTTAGCGAAGCTTCTTGTGTCAAATCCCATACATTTTCATTTCGAACTTCGTAAGTCATGATAGCGATGGGACCAGGGCCCTAGCATTTTTGTGAAAGAGGTTTCTGTGAAAGAACTGGGTATTATTTCAAGAGTTATTTATTATTATTGTCGTATAGTAATGCCACCAATGAGGGTTTCCGATATTTTAGACACTGGGAGACATACATGAATCACACAAAGCGCACAAAGCTAGGGGTGTGATTGATTTACATATTTCAAAACAAACTGTTAGTATCAGTTAAGAAAGATTAAGAAAAATAATCTTTAAAATTTCTACCACTAGGTGGCGCTTCGTGAAAGTCAGGTCCTGGGTGTCAACAGCTGAGCGTCAAGAAGATAAAAACAATCGTTCCGATTCAATCGCTTATTGAGCGCGTATATACCAAATTTTATTTATGCAGGACCCCTTATTCAAGATGCCATTATCACTTATCCCATGCATTTTGTTTCCGAACTTCGTAAGTGATAACAGCGATGGCATCTTGAATCAGGGCCCTGAACTTTATCTAGGGCCTATATTATAATGGGTAATGTAGATAAAAAAGTGCAGGTCTGCTTATACCTGAACTTTATCTAGGGCCTATATTATAATGGGTAATGTAGATAAAAAAGTGCAGGTCTGCTTACAAGGAGAAACCCTTTTGAATGAGTTCCTACAAAACAAAATATGGTAAAGTATAATCGTATATCAACGGTGAAAAAATATTAAAAAACAAAATGCAGGTGAGACTGTAAAAAATGTAAACCGTAAAATCAAATTTGTTGTTTATTCAAAACTTCCAACATTACACATCGTACAATAGACACACTGATCAGGCATTCAAGAGGTAGCGTTTTTCTTATCATAATGCACTTACAATTAAGTTACTATCTAATTCGCATCAGGGCCCTAAACACTCTACTGGCCATAAGAAAACATTTCGCAACCACAAAATACACAATCCATCAACACTTTCGTCATAAAAACTTGTCATTTAGAATCTAAAGCCACAAATGAATAAATTTATAAATAAGAAGTATTTTTTGGAAACATAAATAATATACATAAATCAGAATACACGAACCGAAAATCTACAATTTAAAATATTTTCTTTAAAAATTACATTTCACACAAACTAATTAAAAAGATTGTTAAAAAACGTTGTGCAACAATTTAAAATCTTAACTTTCATTTCATTATTAATGTTCAAACGGGTTGTCTGGGGGCAGAGCTCCAGGGGATATTCCTGGGGGTCTCCGCTAAATAAAAGACTTCGATAGCGTATGAATGTACTGTATATTGGTAAGCCGCGGGCGTGCGTCGCGTATGCGATCGTGCGAGATATATAGCGGGCTCGCGGCGCTGTCCATTGCTGAGCCGCGGTAGTGTGGGGAGGGTAAAACCGGTTCGCCAGCCCGGCGCGCGGCGCGATGAGACGCAGGAACATATTCCCCCGGGAACACGTCAGTGGAGGGGGAGCGGCACGATGTTATTGTAGGCACGAGTTATGGTGCCTCTCTTCGTGCGTATGTCGGCGACTCGACTGCGCCCGTCCGTCCCAGGCTGGACAGCAACCACTCTACCAAGTAGCCACAGTAGAGGTGGTAGATTGGTGTCCCGCACCAGGACCATGGCTCCAATCTTGATGTCCGGACCACCGGTCTGCCACTTAGTTTTTCGCTGCAGAAGAGAAACATATTCATTTGAATAACGTTGCCAAAAATGTTGTCTTATCTTTTCAATTCGGTCGAATCTTTGCAGCCTTTGGATGTTGGTTTCGGTGAGCTGAGGTCGTGGAGTTGAAGTCTGAGCTCGTCCGAGGAGGAAGTGTGATGGGGAAAGAAAGGATAAGTCCGAAGGATCAGTGGATAAAGGCGTTAAGGGTCTGGAATTTAGAATGGCCTCTATCTGTATCAAACATGTTGACAACTCTTCATACGTTAAATGAGTAAGACTCAGGACTCTACGTAAAAGATGTTTGGTGGATTTTACTGCTGCTTCCCATATGCCACCAAAGTGTGGGGAGTAGGCAGGAATGAATTTAAATTCAATGCCTTGGTTAGCAACATCAGACTCTATATGTTTTGATGAAACCTGTAAGAAGCGTGAAAGCTCGTTATAAGCTCCCACGAATGTCGTGCCGTTGTCGGAGTACACGCGCTGAGGTTTGCCTCTTCTACTCGTAAATCTGCTGAAGGCCGCAAGAAAAGCCTCTTTGGTTAAGTCGGACACCAACTCTAGATGCACGGCTCTGACTGCAAAGCACACAAAAACACAAATATAAGATTTTGTAAGCTTACTGCCTCTACCCTTACGGTCGGCTATAAGCACTGGCCCCGCGTAATCGACACCCGTATTCAAAAAAGGAAACTCAAGGTACGTCCTATCAGTAGGTAAGTTACCCATAGAGATTTGAATAGGCTGAGCTTTGAAACGAGTACAACGAACACATGAACGCACAACATGTTTAGCGAGGTTTTTACCTGCTAGCGGCCAGTAGGTAAGACGTACATTTGCCAACAATAATTGAGGCCCTGCATGAAAGAGTGTTTTGTGCTCCTTTTCGAAGATAAGTTTGGTTAAATGATGCTTACTACATAATAAAATAGGATGCTTTACGTTGTAATCGTAATTGGAATTTGCTAATCGACCACCGACACGAATTAGGTTATAAGAGTCTATAAAAGGAGAAAGACTTATCAATCGATTCTTTTTGTGTAATGTATGATTTGATTTAAGAACTGTTACCTCATCAGGAAACATGTCCTGTTGAGCAGTTTGTAATATAAAATTCTGCGATGATTGTAACTCTGTAGAAGTTAAATATGACGATTTTTTAACTTTACTTCTACAATTAAAAACAAATCTTTGTATATAAGCTACTGTTCTGATTAATTTTGTATAGGATGATGTTTTATGAATTAAATTAGAAATTAAGTTAAGTTTTATATTATTAGTATTTAAGTTTTTATCTTCGTCTGTTTGTTTGTCTGTGTATAAAGTTGTTTCTGAAAATAAATTATTATGTAAATTTGGAAAAATGGGAAATTGTACTTTAATCTGATTAATAAAATCAGGACCTAACCACCAAAGAGTGGACGAGCTGATATAATCGGCCTTCACCCCCCGAGATGCTAGATCAGCAGGGTTGCACTTGGAAGGTACATAGCTCCACGTCTGGCCGGTCGTAATTTCTTGAATTTCACTTACTCTGTTGCGTACGAATTGATCAAGCTTACTAGGTGGTGATGACAACCAACCTAGCACGATCGTAGAATCACACCAAAAATAACAATGATGGAAATTAAGAGTAAGTGATTTTCGTACCTTCTGAAAGAGTCGCGTACCCAATAACGCACCACACAACTCCATACGTGGTATAGTTGTAGGTTTAATTGGGGCAACCTTGTTTTTAGAAGTTAGAAGGCGAACACAAACTGTGCCATCAACTGCTACCGTCCTCACGTAAACACACGCACCGTAGGCGCGTTCCGAAGCGTCTGTGAAAGTGTGAAGCTCTAATACAGACGGATTGCTACAAGACACCCACCGTGGAATACGAATAGAGTTGAGAACTGGAAGTGAGTCTACAAATTCTAGAAATTGTGATTTTAAATCTGATGGAACTTCTTCATCCCAGTTACACTTAAGTATCCATAACTGTTGAAGAATAAATTTCCCTTGAACTATGCATGGCCCAACGAGACCGAGTGGGTCAAATACTTGACTAATTAAAGACAAAATATTACGTTTTGTCATTTTAAGATTAGAATTTAAATCTACTTTGAAATATAAATTATCTAAGTTACAGTCCCAATATAAACCAAGTGTTTTACTAGGAGATGCGTTATTTAAATTTAATTGTTTATCTGTATTTTCTAAAGAAAGAAAGTTAGTTATAGACTTTAATATTTGTGAACTATTCGACTGCCATTTTCTTAAATTAAATTTTGCCGAAGATAGGGTTTTAATCACGCCTCTACATAGCTCTATAACTGATTCGGTAGAGTCGCCGCCAGTCAAATAGTCATCGACATAAAAATCTCTTTTGATGGAGTCACTAACTTTTGAGTCTAAAGCTTGCTCTGCTAAAGATACTAAACATTTAGTAGCAAGGTACGGTGCTGAAGCTGTGCCGTACGTTACTGTATTAAGACAATATGTTTTTAAGGGTTCGGAGGGGTCAAATCTAAATACGATTTTTTGTAGAGAACGCTGAGATGGCTCCACCAAAATGACTCTATACATCTTCTCTATGTCGGACGTAACAACATATTTATGCTGTCTGTATCTTAAGAGAATAGATAATAAGTCCTCTTGAACAGTAGGACCTATCATTTGTATGTCATTGAAGGACTTACCCGAGGTGGTTGCAGCGGATGCGTCAAAGACAACGCGTAGCTTAGTGGTAGTACTATCCTCCCGCTCAACACCATGATGAGGTAAATAGTATTGAATATTATTAGTTTTTTCTGATTTTTGTTTTTCTGACATATGATTTAATTGTAAATATTCTTGCATAAATTGTAAATATCTGATTTTAAATTTAGGATTGCGCTCTAGTTTACGTTCTAAGGAGAGAAATCGACATTTAGCCATCGCGTAAGAGTCACCTAAGCACTCGGGAGAGTCCTTCAATGGTATAGTGACAACGAATTGGCCACTGTCGTTACGACGAGTTGTGTTTTTAAAAAGTTGTTCGCAAGCTTGTTCTTCTGAAGAAAAAGAGCTACTACACTTAACTGAATCAAGCTCCCAGAAACGCGTTAGTTGTTCACATACCTCATTGGAAAAATGACATTGAGAAGAATGTTTAGGTCCATAAGGCAGAGACACGCAGCCTGATATGAGCCAACCTAATTTTGATGAATGTAATCTAGGTTGGTTTTTACCTAAATTAACTGTATGGGTACATAAGACGTCCCAAAATATTTCAGCGCCTACAAGGATGTCAACAGCTGATGGCACATAAAATTTTGGATCTGCTAACTGAAGACCTGGAGGGATATTAATAAGTTTTTTATCCACGTAAGACCCAGGCAGTGATTGTGTTATGCATGGCAAAATAAAACAAGTTATGTTCGCCTTGTAACCGCCAAAACAAGACTGTACAGTAAGACTACAGCTTTCTGAGGTTTTTGAAATTTGACCATTGATACCTGAGACTGTGGAGGTTGTACCTTCCTTGGACAGGCCCAGCTTCTCACAAAGATCTCGGGTGATAAAGTTGGAAGTGCTGCCATTATCCAACAGCAGCCTGACAGGATGTAGCTTCCCATTGACGTCCGCTGCATTCGCCATGGCTGTGGATAGCAGTACAATGTTCTGTTTTAGATGTTTAGATGATTTAAATATCTCTGTTTCTGTATTAGTCAATACAATATTGTCTGTTGACTGATTATCTGAATCCCTATGTAAGAGGGTATTATGTTTAAGAGTGCAATATTTGCAATGTGAAAGTTTACAGCGCTTGTCTGTGTGTCCTGGCCGTAAGCAATTCATACATACATTGCTTTCTGATGCCTTTTTAATGCGTGAATCGACATCTAAATTTCTGAAGGATTGACAACTAAATAAATAATGTTTTTGTGAACACATAACACAATTAATGTTATTGTTAGAAGGGTAAGAATTATTATTATTAGAGTTATTAGTTTTAAAAGTTGTAGTTGTAAGATAGTTTTTATTTTTATTAATGTCTTGTATAAATTTTGTATTTGTATTATGTACTAGTTTTATATTTGTATTATTATTATTAATTGACTCTAATAAATCTGCTCGATTAGATAAAAATTTAAGAAAATCTTTTAAGTTTGGATATTGATCTAAGTTATTTTTAAATTCTTCCCACTCACGATTAGTAACGACATCCAATTTTTTGGACATCATAAAAATGATCAATGTGTCCCAATGTGAAGTAGGCTGCCCAAGAGTGTCAAGGGCTCTTAAATTTTTGTTAGTTATATCAATCATGTTACGTAATGATGCACTCGATTCTTTAGCTATTTGTTCAAAATTAAATAAAGATTGGATATGATTATTTATGAGTAACCTTTCGTTATTATATCTATCTGTTAATAATTGCCAAGCTATACAATAGTTATCGGCTTTGAAATCTATGCTTTTAATAATAGATGCTGCGCTGCCTTTTAAGGTTGCTCGCAGATAGTGAAATTTATTTATGTTTTGTATACTACTATTATTGTGTATTAAAGAAATATACGTATCTCGGAACTCGAGCCAGTGCTGATAGTCGCCGTTGAAATGGGGCAAGTCGATCTTCGGTAAGCGCACAAAATCATGCTTGCAAGCAGAACCGTGAAGATTGTCACCAGCGGAGGCCGCGGAGACGAGCGCAGGAGAAGAGGGACGCGGAGGGTCGAGCAGCGACCGCGCGTGGCCCATCTGCGCGTAGTACATAGACTCGAACTGATCCCGCTCAGCGTAAACCTCGTCTGTGTTTTCCGACAACAACTCCAACTCCGTCTGTAACGTATCGAAATCATTATATAGCGTTTGCATCACATTGACACGGCACTGTAACTCAGATAATTGAAAGGAGCTCAACTGAGAAGTAGGTAATAGTTTTAAGAAATTGCCAAAATAGGTAAGCTTAGCTTTATAGCCACCACGCCTCTTAATAAGTTCCTTTAGTTTAGCTTCAGACATGATGAAGGCTTAGCGTACAATAAGAGTATCAAGTGCTAAGAAAGGCAAATGAAATAAATGAAAGAAAGAAAGAATAATTACAAAAATAAAAATATGAAAACAACGGCCAATGACCTGATGATGATTTACGCAAAGTAATAGGTAAATAAATCACCTGATGCAATAACTCGGTCAATAACCTGTATTTTATAGGTAAGAAATTGTAAACAATAAATGCCTACTGCAATAAATGAAATGGAAGACAATAGAACAATGGCGAGCACGTGCTCGGTAATTAGTCACCGACAATATTATTTAAAATGTTAAGAATTTGTTGATATTATTGTCACGATTTTCTAATTAATTTAAGATAAGAAAATGTAATAAAAAATATAAGCTGAAAGTTTAGGTATGTTTATAGGCTACGTATGAAGAGGTCATATATGCCTGACCGATATAGCACTATTCTATTTTCCTGGAAAAAGGCTTTAAAAAAGACAGGAAAATAAGGAAAAAGGAACGGACTCACTCAGAATTATTGTATTCCTTCTTGAATGTCTTCGGATTAGTCTCGAACACGTGGAATGCGGCGCGATCGGCGCAAGCGCATCTCCTTATCGGCGTGTCTCGGTCCAAAGTTCAGTCCGAACGATATATTGCACTTCGCAGCAAAAATAAGACGGCTATTCTTCTGATTTCCTCGCGAAGGACCACTGTCTGGGGGCAGAGCTCCAGGGGATATTCCTGGGGGTCTCCGCTAAATAAAAGACTTCGATAGCGTATGAATGTACTGTATATTGGTAAGCCGCGGGCGTGCGTCGCGTATGCGATCGTGCGAGATATATAGCGGGCTCGCGGCGCTGTCCATTGCTGAGCCGCGGTAGTGTGGGGAGGGTAAAACCGGTTCGCCAGCCCGGCGCGCGGCGCGATGAGACGCAGGAACACGGGTATTATATTTAATTGCAAATAAACAAAAGAAAAAGCCACAAATCGTTCGCAGAGGCTTGATATTATCTTGAGGATGTGTTGCAAGTGTTAATGTTTAAACATAACATTATATTCAAAAAGCGGAACTACGTCTTATTTCACTGGTGAGAAAAATATACCGAAATACGTACATAAGAATATCTCGTATTTATATTTATAGTTTATAAATATATATATATATTTTATTCTAAGTTATATTGATTGGTGTATTGCTTACGATTTTTAAAATTCATTTGGCAATCTCAGTGTAGATACCAAAACTGAACAACAATTAGGTCCAATACTACATGCCAAGTACTTAACTATATATAGTAGTAGAGAACTACAGTTCTCTATGTAGTATTGTTGTCTCGCATTCACAGTTTTATCTATATTATAATATTATGTATATTGATTAATTTGGCAATTCCCTTGATACAGTATATACGAGTAGGACATGCTTCTTCTAACGATCGGACGACAGACGTCTCCTTTCATAGCAACATTATAAATCATCTATAGGCCGTTAGATAAAAGTTGCGCCTACAACACGTGTACATGGTAAATTACACGAGGGAATACAATATTTAGTGGGAATTGTTCTATTCTCAATTAAGTTATCAAATATCAGAGTATAGATTGCATTAAATACAATAAATTGATAAATAACATGATAATACTAGTAATAGTTATAATATTGCTTAAAAAAGTATCACCTGAGTTTTCAGTTACTAATGTTGCCAGCAAGCACGACATTCAGAGATGAAGCTTCATCATCAGGACTTACTAATAGTATGAATATTCAAAGGGATATGATATATTAATAAATAATAAATTACTTGATGAACGACAGTGTTTGTGATATGAATATGCAGTATACTTACGAGTTACAAGTAACTTTTTTCATATAATAAACTCGTACTTTATTATACCGGTTGACCGTTGTACAGTGTAAAGAGACGAAAGACGAGAGAAATTAAGAATTCAATCTATACATTTAAAAGACTTGTCAATAATAATAATAATAATCGATTAACGTGAGATTTAGTAAGCTATAAAAGCGAAACTCATTATACTACTCCTCTCTTACACCAACTAAAACAAGGAGCAAAGTAAGGTGCAAAGTACACTTAAAACTATACCGTGCTTATTCTGCAAGTCTACATGCCCTATCACATGCGTATATTATGTATAATGAACATAAATTTGTTGCCCCTAGCGGTAACTCACCGCAACATTTCTCAGGCGTTGCAGCGCCTCTAACGGTCACTAGGTGTAACTTTTTAAAGTTTTACAGCGCCCCTATCGATCACTCTGTGCAACATTTTAATGTGCAGGTCGCAGCGCCCCTAGCGGTAACCCAGCGCAACATTTATCAGCTACGCACGAATATCAGTCGAACATGTAGACTCACAGTTAAAGTACCAAATTTTTAATCTCCCTAGACGCAATCAGTTCAATTTGATCTACAAAAATATAAACAATAAATAACTAGCAAGTAAAATACATACTTACATACGAACTCTTGTTATATCTATTTGTTTATTGTTATAAAACAAAAGTGCAGGTACTGCTTATGGAAAATTAAGCGTATCCGATATTATTTACTATTATTACAGTAAAACGTTATTGTAAGTCGGCAAAACAACAATTTACAAACACAATGTATGGTAGTTAAAGCGAGACGCAAGATAAACATACATTATTGTCTCTCTCGCTCATTACATTTGCTGCATAATATTTCGTTTGCGAGTTTTTAAATTCATAAACATTAAACGCAGGCATAACAGTTATAATTAAGATGTCGTGACATTCGTGTTAAACCTTATTATTTTGTTCAAAGGACATAGTCAAAATCCTTACAAAAAATCTAGAGTCGACAGCAGTGACCTGTTTTACACAGAGTTCACTTCTCACATTTGATGTCACCAAAAAAGCAACCCCGAAATACGCCGGGTGAGAAGTCATATGTAAGAATAAAATTCAACATCCTGTAGGTGTTGGTGTAACAACTGTAGAAATATGTTGTTAGGTTGATGTTGTGACCCAGCCATGTACTGAATTGTAACGGAGGTTCGTAAGCCACCGCAAACGCGGACCTACTCCAATTCAATTCAAAATTCAAAATATTTTTATTTCGAAATAATAAAAATTTGGAAATAAAAATATTTTGAATTGTGAATGCCAGGTGTCGTACCTTCGAAATCGTACTTTCCTACAATCAAATTGTATACCTACGATTCCCTGCTGTCCACTCTAGGTTGGTTACATTTGGTTTATTTTTCGCTACAAGCTATCAACATCGTTATTTTAAAAAAGAATCGACTCATTGTCTTCCCGTATTTCGATTGTTGTGCTGCCGACTGTACACTAAACAGCAGTACATTTTGCAGAACGAATTTGAAGAACCTCGGAGACTATTGAGACAGAGCATTATATCATTTGGTAAATATTTTGGCAGAGAATTACATTCTTATGTTGTCATACATCAAGAATTGTTTTGAAATAAATAATTTTATTATTACTATAAACAGTTGGGATACTGAAATATACTTCGTAACATTACAACCCAAAAAATTAACATTAATTTGTCGTTTTTAAAAAATGCTAAGGCTATTTTTAAATAAAGTCACATTTAGTCAAATGTATAATACTAACTTAACCCAATTACTTGATGTATATAGTAATGAACAGTTAAATGATTTAGTATTTTGAGTGCAGACTGGTATTAACCATTGAAACAGTGCAAGTGTATGTACTTATTATTACGTTCCCTTAAATAAATTATAAAATACCAATTGAAATTTTATTCATACAACGCGCTTCAGCCGTGATAAAATCACAAGAATCATTACATAGGAACATAAACATTTTTACAAAAATATGTTTTTTTTTGGTTCTATTTAAATATTCTATTATTTACTTTATTCCATGTGTTAGTCTACTTAAAATCATAAAACGTCTAAAATAATGCTTACCTCGAAATATATTTTATTTGCTATGCATATTTTGGGTCAATTTACAAATTAATAACACTATCATTGACCATAATTTATATTGAGCATTAATAATCGCTTTTTTCGCTATTAGAAAGAAAATCTATTATGAAATGAATCATTTAAGTAAGTATTTAACAATTTAAAACCTTTTTCGAGATAAACACTATCAATTTCCAAACCCGCTATTTATTACTTGTATACCTTAAAAATATTGTTATTTAATAAAAAATAGATGGCGGAGGCAAACATATAGCCGTCTCTGTCCCTCGCATTGAATTATCAAATCACATAGATGCACGCATTAATCGTAATTCTCAAATCAACGCTCTCACTAAGCATAGCAAGTAGTAAATAGCTGCATCAGGAAATTTATTATTCGTAATAACGCTCAACGGTGAATCGATCGGGTATAAACACAAATTACAAAAATATAAATAATTTATTACGCACGGCCACACGCAGAACATAGTCTAGGGGCGTCCGATCATAAAAACAGTCTAAAACAATATCTCACTCCCCGCCAATCACAGTAGCACGACACTAAGTAGCAACTTCACTACATTACCTACGAGCGAGGACCGACAAATGTTTAAGACAAAGGTATACGGTGCTTTCCTCGATACGTGGCGCAGAAACAATTACGATTTTTTTTTAAATAATATATCATAAGAATAAAAATACTTAATACGCATTACGAGTTTCAGACTGCAAAAGTCAAAGCACGTTCTCAAACCCTTTTTAGTAATAATTCACATTACTCAACTAAAACACTTTTATAAAAATAAATAAATAGATGTAATACTGACCAAATTAAACTATAATTTAAAATCAATATTTATCCATTATTGAATCATTTTGACACACGTCGTGAGTTATTAACGCCTCAAATTTACTAAAAATTCTAAATAAATTACTGTTACGCCTTAACGACACTCTTTAATCTACGTATTTGCTATTACAGATGTTATTTTGTGTTCTTTAAAAACGATTCAATTTTTAAAATATTTATTGAAATAACTTAAAGAAGTATGTACGTTAGTGCACGTATACATATTATTACACGCAGTGGCGTATTAGTAATTTTATATTATTATACAACTCGCAACCACGAATATTGTGTTAACTTATCGGTATATTTGCTATTACGTACGTACGTGCACTTCTAGTGCACGTATACATAATATTATACGCAGTGGCGTAGTAATAATAATATTATAATATTATTATATATACAACTCACCACGACAAATATTTAGTTAACTTATCGGTCCCCACTCATTTCCTATCATGAAACAACTTTCAACGCTTACAACTCGATCAATGAAATTCAATTTCTAAACATACACACACTAACTAAAAGCTTGAAACTAACAATTTTGAGACTACAATCAAATTTGTTCCTTATAGTAGTATTTAATAAGGTTTGTTTTCAAATTGATACACGACTGTTATGACGGTGCGCTGGACGACATCTCTACGGGAGCCAAAACCTGTATCTGAAAAGGAAAAATATAAAAAAAACATAAACTTAGTTTTCCCCAAACATTTTCACGGCTTGCGTAGAACAGCTTTTTAATGAAAACATTGTTAATGGAATCAGGCGTTACTTTGCGGAAATCCATAGCATAAAATTTAAATGAATTGAAGACATGAATCGATGAAGGTGATATGTCCCAAAAAAATGTTACCCAGAAAATTGAGTTTAAACAATCATTTAAACTTTTCGGGATATGTAGTCACGCATTTAGTACATTGATTCTAGAGACGGGTTTTTGATTATTGTATTTAATACATTACGACGTATTCTAATATGTTTAAGTTTAAGTTTTGCTATATTATATCACCATCATCCATTTATGTCTTCAATTATATCTAGTACGTGCATACTTTTTTAACATTGTGTTTATGTATCCGGAACTAAAACGCACGAAAAATTGAAATCAACCTTTGTTTAAATACTAGATGTTTCCCACTACCTCATACATATATGCACAAAATGTAATTCCATGAAGCTGTTAATTTTGCTGCCGTAAAAGTAACCCTCGTTAATGCAGCATGTAAACTACCATATCAAATTTCATCATAATCCGTTCAGTAGTTTTTGCGTGAAACAGTAAACAAACACAAACTTTCGCCTTTATAATATTAGTATGATGTACTGCAAACTTTCTAAGAAAAAAATATATACCCCTGAAAGCGTTTACTTTATATTAAACGCCGTCTAGTGGCGACATATTTCGTTTTCAGAATCGTTGTCGTTTTAACATGAAATCGAGTGAATTAAATACAAAACACTGATGAAATGATTTCTCACGTCATTTTATTGCATTGTAATTATGCAATAAATAAAAATTGTATTATATTTTCCACTTGTCGAATAGTGTGGCCGGGACGCTTAATCGCATCGTTGTGCACAGCTGCTCTGCACACATGACATATTTTAAGGCTAGCGTTAAATGTATTTTCTACAAAGTGACTAAGATTGCAAAAGGCCAAATAAAAAGAAACATGTATGACATTACATACCTTGGTTTTCTGATGGACGTGCTGCGCGGCGAACACGTCCGCGATGTCCAGCGCGCGCTCGTCCAGCACACGCTCGTCCAGCACCGCCTCCAGCGCCGCCGCCAACTCGGAGCTCTCCGCGAATGACGTGCCACCTTCCGCTGAAAAATGATACACTGAATTATGTTGTACGCAGTAAAATATGTAGTACAGTTAGCACTACTCCCAACATTGCGACTAATGTGAAGCATTATTTATCGTCGCTTTACCTTCTCAGCCTCGTATCTAAAAAAACTTAATAATTTTAGATTTTATTATGTCATGGATTTTGGATGTATACTGTACATAACTGAACCTCATTAAAAACAAAATCCATGTCATAATAAAATCTAAAATTATTTTTTTTGACACTACTAAAAGTTGTGATGGTAAAGCGACGTTATCTTATTAAATTCATTGATCGTCTAGCCGTCTAGCATAGTAATTCAATTTTGGCTAGATAACATTCTATTTGTCAACTAACTTTATGATCTTTCGTATTATTTATTGAAAAGCCATCGGTTTCTGAAAGACTGATCAAGTCGTGTATCATCTAACATTTGAGTTATCGGGTCGAAGGATAGTGACGTATTCGCGTCAGAAATAAATTAGTATCGACTTCGCATGTTGCTATCAATATGTCTGTCACGTCAACACACAATAATTGTATTTAAAAACATAAAAAAATAAACAAATGATTACCTGTATTGAAAAACTCTGTGAAGGCTTCGTCAGGCATTTGGCTGAGCACGGACGGATCCAGAATGTCATCTGGAGGCACCTGACCAACCTCTGTAAAACAAAAATAATATTGTTATTTACAAAAAGTATTGTGCGCTTACATTAAAAAAATATATTGTTATTACATTAATATTACTTACATTAAAAAGTAATCGAGATATTTTTGGACCTAAAAATTTTTATATACCTACGGTAATTTGAACAAGTTTGGACACATAAATAAAATATTGGACATACCTAGTTCGTGCGAATTATTTGCGGACATGTATTCGCTCTCGCTCAGGCCTCCGACCGCCGTGTCTTCTGAACTGTCGTACGTCGAAGAATTCGAACACACGTTGACATCTGAAACACATTATTAATTAAATATTAGCAAATGTCAAATACTAATACTAGTAAGAGTAAAAATACACAAACTTTCGGTAATATTATGTTTATATTTACTTAATTAATGTAAATAGTGTAATGTTGAAAAGTTTCTAACAATAAGTTTTGATGTATATGTGATTTAGCGCACGCGCATCATATGTCAGGATGGCCGAGCGGTCTAAGGCGCCAGACTCAAGGTTCCCTTGCCTACTCAGTAGGTGCGAGTTGTTCTGGTCCTCTCTGAGGGCGTGGGTTCAAATCCCACTTCTGACAAATCTTTTTTCACATCTTTATTTTTTTTTTGCTCTTTTCACATTTTATTTTAAATTCATCATTATCAACTTTTATATATTTCGTTATTGTTTTATATAATATCGATGTCGAAAAAAAATCTGTAATTTTTTTTTGCACACCATTTTACAAATTAGGTATGTTACCGTAACCGTTAAAAGTTTTTTTGTCTCGTTTATGATTTATCGGTAATAGCGGCTTAATTGTTTATCTCATAAAAACATTGTACAGGTCATTGCTAATATTTAACGAAAGTTTTATAATAATATTGTGTTATCTACTTTTATACTTAAAATTATATTATAAATTCTAAAGTTTCAAGCAATATGTTATATAGTTCGTCCCTGATAAATTCAGCCTAAAGGTAAACAAATCGAAAACATCTAAATTTTCCCTTATTCACTTATTGTGCACACTTATCACAGGTATATTAAAGGATTATACTTCATTATCCAACACATTTTATAACAATTAAACAATTATTAATATGTTCAAACATCAAATGAAAATCTTTCACGGAAAAAATACGCCATTTTGACACTCCCGATTGTAGAATATAAGCCTATAGTCTATGGATTCCTAGCAAACAAAAACCATTGTATTAATATTAGCCAATTGGCGTCACTGACTAGTCTTTGGTTGTGTCATAGATGGGTTTGTTTACGTTTAGGTCAAATTTATCTCGGGCGTAATATAGTAAACATGTGGTATATAGTCTATGGCCCTGCACTGTGCAATAGAAATGCGCTGCCGTGTGCACAGTTATATTAAAACTAAAAAAAGCCGACTGCCTTTTTATTTTCATATACCCAGTGTCACTTTCATGGTAAACACGAATCTAACAACTCCTTTCAGAGTAAAATCCATCGAGTCATTCAGACTGCATAGCGTACCAAACAATTACTACATACATACTCTCTGAAAACATCTCTTCTAGCGTAATTGGAAATAACACGTTTTCAGGGATTTTACCAGCAAGTAAGTGTTCGTGCGTCGGCGGCGGCGGCAACGCGGCGCGGGCGCGTGACGGCGAAGCGCGGCGCGGCACGAGGCGGCGGCGGCGTTTGGGGCGGCGCGGGCGCGGCCGAGACTCGCCCGTCCACGTCCGCTTGCGTACACACTTTGCCGGCTTGCTCTCGCGGGCCAGCATCTCATAGTTATCCTGTTAACATTATCAATATTTGTATCATGATTAGATTTAGCAGTTACCTTTTCCTTTTAGATTACGAGAATCAATAAAAAAGTAACGCTCAAGAAGACTTTTGTCTTGCAGCCACGAGTGGGATGCGCCATAGTAAGGGGAATATTCAACTCTCATAAACTATACAGTTCTTAATCAGAATTTGTTGATTGATTAACTTCTAATTTGACTGTATTAAAACTTACGCTTTGCGATCTGTTTGTCCCGTTTTAAAATTGCCATGCAGTTTTATGAACTTACATAAATTGTAAACCATGTGTTTTGAAAAATTAAGATTTTAATTATTTTGATTGAGATTATCAAAACTTACCCGTTTCCAAGCGTGTTCAGCGCACAGTGGCGTCTGATCCTGCAGCGGCAGCAGCGGTTGCTTGCAGCGATCGCCGCCGGCGAACACCGCGGCGCACGCTGCGTACAGCCGCTGCTCGGGCGCGTGAGTCACGTGCGACAGGCAGTGCCGGCCGCACGGCACGGGCGGTTTCAGGCAACGGTCCTCTGTGCATATGTCCGCAGTTTCCTTCGAACGACCGCTCTCGCCGCCCGACCAACCGCTCTCTCTGGAATGTCAAATAGAATTATGTATAATTGGAAAACACTTTCGAAAATGCATAATTCGATTTAGAATCGACAATTTCCCTGCGTGACAACTAACAAACGCTTGCCATGCCCAAGCGTTGACCAATAACCGTGTTAAGTTTTTTAATATGAGTCAAACAGATACTGTGAATAACCCTCCAGACCAAATTTATGATACTGTACATTATAATATGGAATTTGGCATGCAATATATGGGTATGATGTCATGTCAATAACACGAATTATGCAATATTTTTATATATTTTACACTTTACCTTAGCTTCCTTCTCTCCTTTACATTCATTAATGTCGACATTCCTCTCATGGCCAGTAAATGGTTCGAAGTTGCTGTCGAAAGGCGGCCCGATGCATTATTGGTGTTTATTTGTTTCTGAAATTTTATTTAACTTTTTTAATAAATAATATTTATAATCATTAGTTTATTTTTTTCATTAGCGACAGAAAATATGAAATTAAAAATATTAACCCTAACCAGAGCAGGACCAGCATAGGTATATAAACAACTATTTGATAAACCCTACAAGTTGATGTAAAATTAAATTTTAAAAATGTACCCCAATTCATATGGGAAGCCTAAAGGTAAGTGGCCCTTCCTGCTTCTTTCGTTTCAGTTATATGAACTGAAACGAAACTTAAACAAACTTATAAATTTGTGTAATACCAAAAATGAAATATGCAATCTAATATCTATTCCTGAAATATTTTCTATAAAATTTTGTCTAATAATTTTTAATAAAAAGTTAGCAAGGGATGCCGAATAGATGGATGGACAGATAAGGGTTTCTTGTATGGTCCCTACAAATTATTTATGTACATGACTATACTTAAGTATTGTAAACTGCATATTATGTAACTATTTATTATATAATATGCTATGATGTATTTCTGTTTAAAGGTGACTTTAGTAAAGTATGATTATTCAATTTTAATTACAGTCATTGTAAGATAAAATCATTTGATAAACAGACTAATTGTCTTTATGTAATAGCCAGAAGGAATAGTCATGTAAATAAGATTAAATCTGTGTTTTGCTCTACTAATATTGTACATTAGTTTAGTTTATACACTTTGTGGACAATATTATTTATCTTACCTTTATACAAAGTTGTTAAAAAGTAATGTGAGTAAACTATAACCTTGATTAGGGTAGCAAGGGTGTGTTGTACTTTGTGGCCCTTGGTCAAGTTAAGTGAGGTAGCTATTCGCGCCACATGCCTTCTCATAGCAGCTCTACGCAACTCTAACCTCGCTCCACGGGACTCCGCCGCACTCTCCTCAACACACATAGCCCCAAAACCTGATTCTACAAATATCATTGAATATATACTAACAGTGTAATTACAGAATGCTTTTTTTTATTACATTTGTAGACTTTCTGTAGAATTTGGAGGGCAAAAACAAATACAAAATGATGAAGCCAAAATTCTAATCATTATTCTAATTGAAAAATACTAACCAAACTCTGGCATATTATCATCGTCACTGCTACTACTTTCCAATCTTCTAAATGCATTGGGTTTTTTGTCATCAAGAGGCCCACAGTTGAATAAATCTTCTCCAGGTGCATGCCATATATGATTGGGTACAGCCAGCACATGACGCTGTGATGGTATCCGCTGTAAAGCCTCATGCACAGCCGGCCCTCTACCACGTTTTGGTTTTGACTGTGATGATGATTTAGCTGTAAATTGTAAAATAAAAAATCATCAGTGCAAAAGCTTACTATACAGTAAACGATTTTATGAATGACACCACACTTTGGGTATAAAGCAACGCTATATTTATATACTATACATTTATTGTACTTTTGTTATTTAGTTTTAGTTTTGACATTTGTTATGTAAATATATTATATAAATAAAAAGAGCAATTTTCCATCTTTTTAGTAAAAGATGGCCCACGCAAGTTTCTTACGCCGGTTCTTCTTGCTGGGCTAGTTCCCGAACCAGTGGTAGGCATCTCATAGACACAATGTTCACAAAACATTTATTCTGAATAAAATGTTTTGATTGATTGAGCATGTTCAATGAACATGTCACATATTTAAATATTTGATATTTTAAGCTTAATATCAATTAAATATTTATTTTGCATTCAGCAAGAGCATAATCTAATAGTTTAAAAACAAATACCTGAATACTTTTTGCCTCCAGGTTTACTAGGTGCTATTATATTTGGTTCAGTTTTAATTTCAACATTAGAGGAAGCCAATTCAGCTACACCTTGTTCTCGTTTAAACACATCCAAGAAAGTTTCAGTAGCCAATTTTGAAGAAGAACTTGTGTCATTATTTACTAAACCATTATTTGTGCTGACTTTATTAGTATGTGACAATGAGGATTGACTCTGTGGACTGTGGAGGCTGCTCCGAGAAACATCCTTTGATCTTATTGAATCTGCATTGACATGGTTTTGTCCCTTAGTTTTTTGAACCTTGATATTAGATTTTTTTGTTTCAATAACTGAAGATTGATTTGTTTGCAGAGGTGAATAGTGTCCATTTGTCAGATTAACTCTATCGTCTTTGACATCGCCATTAGTCATACAATGCAGCAAATCAATTTCCTTATTTGGACTTTCTAAATATTTGGTTTTAACATCTACACTGTCTGGGAAGACAAAATTCTCTTCTGTATGACTCACAGTAATTTCACCGGCCACTACATCAGAATCATTGAATGTGTACAAATCATTAGAGTCAATTTTAAATTTAGTGTGGAAGAAATTGTCACTGAAGTGTGGCAAATATGTTTGTTCATCTTCTGAGCTGTCATGAATCAACATATTCATGTCACTTTTACATACTCCAGGAACACTATCCACTGCCATCTTATACTGAGTGGCGCAACTAGTCTCGGATATATTTTGGGGAATACCACTAAAACTGTAACAAGTATTGTATTAAACATTTATAACAAAGACCAACACTTAAAATTATATTATTTTATAACACAATTTACTCACCCCACATTTTCTGAAGAACTCAAATAAGACATAATGTGTTCATTTTATAACTTACGGATACTAACAATTGTTACAATGAATTTTAATAACATTCAATTGGTCCCATTGATTCATACTGAAACCAAACATAAATAGAGAAAGGTAGCTTTGAGCATCAATCTAAATAAATTTTTTCCACAGGAAATTATTTAATTTCATCAGGTTTAATGATAAAACTACATAAAAAATGCAGAAAAACATATTGACAGATGTCAAAGAAAGTAATTTATTATCAGTATTATTAAAGTTAATCTGATCACTGCGTGTTTAATTAAAGTGTAAGTTTTTATTTGTATATAGAAAACAATCATTTTATAAATAGATATCTACAAACAAAAACAAGCAACAATTTTTAAAATATTCAAAAATATTACATTAAATTTCTGAACTTATAGGTTGCATTTTATGGTATATCCTTCGAAACTGAAATTAATAACAAAATGTTTTTAAAAACACAACAATTTAACTAGATATATTAATTAAAATCAGAATTGCTACACAAAACTTTTAATAACATCAAATGATTGACAGAAATAAGCAAATGGCAGACTCTGACTGACATTTGTCACAGATAACATTGTTCACACACAGTTTAAAAAACATACGGCCTGTTCCAGGAGACGCTCTGAACGTTGAGATCATTCATAACGCTGACATTGACAGCTGACAGTGCCTGTGAAAACAGTTCAAAACGATCCTATACAGTGCTAAAGAAACGCAAATAAGAACGAAAAAAACGTTATTTTCGTTTACTATTTTCTTTAGCACTGTTTAGGATCGTTTTGAACTGTTTTCACAGGCACTGTCAGCTGTCAATGTCAGCGTTATGAATGATCTGAACGTTCAGAGCGTCTCCTGGAACACAGGGATAATAAAGGTAATTATTTTACTGTTGCTTACGTAAAGAAAAAGTACCATTTTACTTAACCATAATAATATGCTAATAACACTCTTCAAAAATCTGTTACTCTATGCTCTACACTTATCAGTTTATAGGCTCTACACTTAGATTATAGGCTCTACACTTAGAATATAGGCTCTACACTTGTGTATAAAGAGTTTAAGGCTCTAATCTAATTAAATATAATACGTCCGAGATCAATTTAACCTTTACGTAAACAAATCCGTCTTTGACACAACCATAGATTAGTCAGTGATGCCAATATTATTAAAATGATTATTGTTTGCTATGAATCCATATATTTTATTGGCGTATTTTTTCTGTGAAAGATTTTCATTTGATGTTTAAACATTTAATTTTATTTAGTTGTAATAAAATGTATTGGATAATGAATTGTAATCCTTTAACATATCTGTGAAAGTGTTGATAAGTGTGCACAATATGAGAATATGGGAAAATTTCGATGTTTTCAGTTTGTTTACCTTTAGGTTAAATTTATCAGGGACGTATTTATACATAATCCTCAGAGATAATCCTAGACATAATCATAGACACCTTGTGTTCCTTTTAGCACTTCTTTTACTCTGAACGCTCAGATCATTCTTATGCTAGTGGAACGACTGACAGATGTCAAAATTTAACATTTCCTTTATAACCCATAAATTCTATTTATATTTTAAATTAACAATAATGACTACATTAAAAAAGAATCCAGAATAAATTTGCTCGATCCATAACTTAAAAATAACATCGAGATCAGTGAAATCTGTGAAATCTAAGTAAACGTCAAAAACAAGATGGGTAAAATTATGCAAAATGACGTGATCATTCTGAGCGTTTTGAACAGTTTTTGACAGCTGACAGCTGCGTCTGGAACACGATAAGTAATAGACCATAGATGAAGAATACATAGATTTGCTACAATACGTCAATAAAGTGTGTGAACGAGATCACAACATACAAAAACTTTAAGGAAGGCGACAATATTGCCTGTCTTTGTCAGAGTTCCTGTTTTTGTTTGTTGGGCACAACTGCTATGTGCCCAACAAATCAGTTGACAGTTCGGTCACAGCTCGTATCTTCCAGGATTTTTAGTGAATAATAGTGATCTAAGTGGTGAAAATAAAAAGAAATTTAAGTGATACATAATACTAACCCTGCTTTACATGGATATATGTTAAATAATTGGCTGTAAAAGCCGTACTGAGCAAAAAACACGAAATATTTCCTTTCATGCGTAAGTACAATTTTTAGTAAGAAATACACCTTGCTTTGATAAAATATTGACAGCTTGTGTTCCGTAGCACACTAATAAGCTATTAATAGGTTATTGTGAATAGAAATAATGAATTAAAATGTTATTTAAAATTACAATAATAAATGTATTATCCAACCAATGTATGTGACAAGGTTAAATTGTCATCCTCGAAACAAATGTCAGGCAGTCCGCCATTTTAAACTACTTTTTGACTTAGTAATGTTAAAGATTTTATGGGGATACCAGCTAAGGTACTCATAATTTACCCTAAAAGTGGGGTCTTTTTTAACCGACTTTCAAAAATAGAGGAGGTTTCTCGATTCGACCGTATATATATATTATATTTTTAATTTTATTATTAAATCTTAAGCTGTGCAATAGTGAAACTGTTGTTACAGATTTCCAAAGGACTCTTCAACCCGCCAATTATGGATTCGTGCCACAGGCCGATAACAGACCAACCAAATATACTCGAGTATGCTCTAGACATTTTGAACAAAGTTGTTTTAGAAAAACAGCAAATATGACATATTTAAACCCGTTATCTATTCCTACGCGTCATGTCATCGAGCAGGTTAGTTACTTTTATGGTATTTATTTACGTACTATAAAAGTGATTATTATAATGTTATAAACATATTATATTCAGAGTCTTGTGTAGAGCCTACTGAAATTTACTTACATAAGTTCACTAAAAGTACTATTTTTTTACTGTAAAATAACGATGGAAATGGAAATCTTGACTACATTTAACGAACGCCTCTACTACTCCTATTTTATATATTATTGCTTTGTTTTAGGAAAGCCGAAGAAATATTTATTGGAAGACGTATAGTGAATATAAGTCGTAAAAGTCACTCCAAAAATTTCCATTCATGAACTCTTGAACTGCGGTGAATAGTCGAATGAGATTATATCTATAAATTGTAGTTGGTATAAGAAATAAATTAAAAATTTAAATGTCCCCGGAAATGCTGGTAAGGGATCCACACTATATACAGGCATGAAAAGGAAAATACCAAATGCTTAAACGAGGAGGAAGAAATTCGTGTATCTACTTCCAATAGCAAACGGTATGAATACAGTTACGAAAATAATCATTTTGAATAACGACCCATAAATGTTGTAATATACCAATAATTAAAAAAAATGCAAATAATAAAATCATTTAAATAATGACTATATGCACAGATTACCTTTAAACACCTTATTTTTTATTTTATATACTTTTTTACATAATATATTATATACTTTATTAGTGATTTTACATTAATTTAAATATTTTTATATTTGTTAAAATACACGACCGGTTTCGATGAAGTCATCGTCGGTGTAGGTATATATTATAATAAAGTGAAAAAAAGTGAAAGTACATAGTTTGTGTTTTATTACTACATAAAAAGAATGTCCGCCAAGAAATTATAGTACATTCGATAACATAAATAGAGTACCGACATACATAAATTATTATTACGTCCGCGTTTGTGATGAAAATAATTATGATATAATTATGATGTAAAGATGTTTTTTTAAAACCTTGGGTTTTGTTGTATGATATGTTTTGGGCATATAAAGTAGCAGCCAATGCTACTTTTTATGCGCAAATGGGAACCGTTGGTACATTTACACGTCATAAACGTAACATATTATTTCCTGCTTTATCCGTTCCAAATTTCATAATTTAATGGAAACAAATATATAGATGAACAAACTTTCTCTCTTTAATAAATTTGTATTTTACTGTTCTGTACTAATCTTTGTTAGTCCCGAGTAGTAAGATTCCTGAATAAATTGGGTATATTTAAATGGGGTTGGCAACACAGATATTGTTTTTCACACACACAGACTTTTCGTTTGTCCCTGTCGGCTGTGGCAATGTGTCAAATCTATAGGATTCTTTATCTAAGTAATAGACAGATTTAAAAGTGTCGCCATCTATAATAGATTCTCAAAACTAAAACAGAAAACGTCTTGAACACAATAAAATCTATATACTAATAATAATCTTTGAATAAAATAATGTATCGACGCTTATTATCAGCGTGTTATCAGCTTTTACAGGCTTAAAATGAAAATTTTAATGAAAATACTATACTAAAATAGAACGTTAATAATATTATGATCTAAGCCCTACAAATAAACGTACCTACAATATTGATGTAGTTATAGATTTTTCCGTCGAAAAAACCGACAAGTGATGGATTGTGCGAAGTTTGCGAAACCGCGCGTGGCGCGCCGGGCTCGCCGCTCGGCTCGTGTATTTGCGCTCCGTTTAAATGTACCTTTACATATAATTATCTGGAAACTTTAGAGCATTGAAAAATCGGATAATATACTAGCACCTCTTAAACTTTCTCGTTACTCATAATTATTTATCATGATGTTTATATTATGACAGCTGAGTATTTGGCATGTATTTGGCTAATATTTTGTAAAAATAATTAACCAGAATAATACGCTCATAATCTGAAATTGTAATTAAAATTGAGTAAAGTATTAAATATTTTCCAACCAATAACTTTAATCGATCGAAAAAACACTATATTTAACGCAAGTGGACCATCTATTAAATACAGAACGATAAGCATGGACAGTATTTTTAAATTTAAATAAGTAATCGGTGTTTCAGCGTTCTTACGGTGTAGTTTAATAAATTGTGTCATAATTAATAAATAAAATATAAAAGTTATAACTTTTATGTAATAAGTACAATTTGTATTTTAATATAATTTAAAATATTGCCGCCAAAGTAATCTTAATTTGAGAACCCCTAATATTCGAAGCGTTGTTGTGAATCCAATATGGCGATATTTGATGTTTTATTACTGTGAAGGTACGTCAATTTGACGATTTTATTAAGTGTAATCCGGTAAATATTGTGTTTTTGAATCAGTTTCACCCTAAATACAAGAATGTATTAAATGTAATTGTGCTTTATAGTTTAAATTAAGTGTAGTGAATGGCTTACAGATTGTATTGTTTTGTTTGTGATTTCGGATGATTTTTGCGATAGTTTATAAATAAATGTTATTATTTCGTAAGTTAGTCAGCTGATAAATAATTATAAAACTTTAACATATAATGAATGAAAGAGAAGTATTTATCTATATGCACTGAAGATTTTGAGAATGCAATAAATAGTAATTATAATATAGTCATAGTGATGGGTTATACAGTTGGTTTACTGTTTAAACATGTATAATTATTACTTATTTCAGAAGTAAATGATAATACAAATGGGAGTAAAATAATAACAGTAACGGGTGCAATATATTAGCGCCAGTATAATTGATTACATTCTTGAATATTTATAGAGATACTTGCACTGACTATCATGACAGACACTAGACGAAGAGTAAAGCTTTACGCTCTGAACGCTGATAGACAGTGGGATGATAGAGGGACTGGTCATGTATCCTCCTGCTATGTAGAAAGACTTAAGGGTACTTCACTGTTAGTGAGAGCAGAATCTGATGGAACACTCCTTCTCGAAAGTAAAATACAACCAGATACAGCTTATCAGAAGCAGCAAGATACATTAATAGTCTGGTCAGAAGGTGATAATTTTGATTTAGCATTGAGTTTTCAAGAAAAAGCTGGTTGTGATGAAATTTGGGAGAAAATTTGCCAGGTGTGTACTCAATAACATTTTTACATAACCTATTTCTTTAATATTATTATTTTGTTACACAGTCACATTACAATATTTCATTAACAATTTCCACTTCAATTTAATATAAACAATGATACCTACTTCTTATTAGCTTTTCATAAATTTAATAAAATATGGTTATTTACTTAAGATCCCTGGAATAATATATTACATATTTTTTCTATAGGTGCAGGGAAAAGATCCATCTGTTGAAATAACTCAAGATATAGTGGAGGAGTCTGAAGATGAACGATTTGATGAAATGTCTGATAGTGTACAACCTGTGGAGCTTCCTGCATGTGAAATGGGCCGCTTAGAAGATATAAGTGAGCTAGTGAATAGTTGTCTGGTGTCACCGGCAAGGAAGGACAAACTAGCTGCAGCTTTAGAGAGTCAGCACTACATTAAAAAACTGCTTAATATCTTTCACATGTGTGAAGATATAGAAAACATTGAAGGATTACACCATCTCTATGAGATATTTAAAAGTATATTCATTTTGAATAAAACTGCATTATTTGAGACTATGTTTGCAGATGATACAATATTTGATGTTGTTGGGTGCTTAGAATATGATCCAAGTCTACCACAACCCAAAAAGCACCGGGAGTACCTAAAAGAATTAGCAAAATTTCGTGAGGCCATACCAATTAAAAATAAGGATTTGCTAGCAAAAATTCACCAAACCTATAGAGTGCAGTATATCCAAGATATTGTTTTACCGACTCCAACAGTTTTTGAGGACAATTTATTAAGCACACTCACAAGTTTTATATTTTTTAATAAAGTAGAAATAGTGAAGCTTATAGAGGAGGATGACAAGTTTCTTACAGACTTATTTAAGTTATTAATGGATGACAAAACTCCAGATCTGAAGAGACGAGATCTTGTTTTATTTTTGAAAGAGTTTTGTAATTTTTCACAAAATCTACAACCACAAGACAAGGATGCATTTTATAAGACTTTGGTGTCATTGGGAGTTCTACCTGCTCTAGAAATTACATTAAGTATAGATGATCAAAAAACCAAGACAGCATCTATAGATATACTGACATATATAGTTGAGTTTTCACCCTCTGTTGTGAGGGACTATACATTGCAGCAAGCAAATAGTACTGAAGAGGTGAGTATATGTTATGCATGTTATTACATTTAGACCTCTATAAAAGTAAACCTGTTATATTTGTACTCTTTTAACTTAGGCTAAGAATAAGCTGTTTTTACACCCTCATTGCTAGTATTAATCGAAATTAATACCAGCATTGAGACTTAACAATTGTATCATAGTTCTTTAGCTACTGTATAAAATAATAAACTAATGTATTTTTTTATTGAAGGAGCAGATGCTATTAAATATAGTGATAGAACAAATGCTCAGGGATCTAGACCCTGAATTGGGAGGAGCCGTGCAGCTTATGGGTGTCTTACGTATCCTACTCGATCCGGAAAGTATGCTAGCTTCAGTTAACAAAAGTGAAAAGGCAGATTTTCTCAACTTTTTTTACAAACACAGTATACAAACTTTAATAGGTATGTTAAATGTCTTTTTGTCCTTAACTTATCTAATCTATTTTCTTGTGTCATATAAACTAATTTATAAATTATTGTAATGTAATTATTATTAATATTAACATTTTTTTCCCAATCAAATTCATCTTAAAAATACCTAATACTTTTGATTACAGCACCATTACTAGAAAATACCACAGGAGATAAACCAGTGAAAGAGGATTATCACACAGTCCAGCTACTTGGTCTTGTACTGGAGCTACTGTCATTTTGTGTTGAACATCACACATACCACATAAAGACATGTATATTAAATAAGGTGGGTGTTTCTGTTTTCAAAGATATGTTTTATAAATTTAGAACAATGGAGTATATTTCCAAACAAAATATAGTATGTCCATTTTAAATGTAACCTAAACCTCAACAAACCAAAAACACCCGATTTTCGACATTTTCAAATATTCACTAATTGTTGTGCCATGAATGGGTTTGTTTCCGTTTGGTTTAAATTATAATGAGACATGCTATAGCTTCCCTACCCTAAGCAATTGATCATTACCTATCACTTGAGTTGTCACCTATAAAAATAGTTTCAGTTAATCCCACAACCTTTTGGCTTATGTTTAATCTTTTTATGTGTGTTCCAGGATCTCCTACGTCGTATACTTGTATTAATGAGATCTACACACACATTCTTGGTTCTTGGTGCGCTCAGGTTTATGAGAAAAATCATAGCACTAAAAGATGAGTACTATAACAGATATATAATCAAAGGAAATTTGTTTGCACCAGTAATTGACGCATTTCTCAGGAACAATGGAAGGTTAGTATATTTTTATTTTAGCACCTACCATTTGCTTTAATGGCTAAACCTAAATTAGCATTCCAAAGAAAATACCATTTTCTGTAACCTATTATCAAATTAATAATTCTAAATACAATGTGATTTCTAGTAATTTGTACTTTTAGGTATAATTTGCTGGATTCTGCAATATTAGAACTGTTTGAATTTATCAAGTTGGAGGATATTAAATCACTATGTTCCCATGTTGTGGAAAACTATGGGAAGATTTTAGAAGATGTAGAATATGTGCAGACATTTAAAGCTTTAAAAACTAGGTACGATCAGCATCAGGATAAGCTGAAAGAGAGAGATAGAGGTATGATTATTGTTTTGCATATTTATTAATTATTATTATCAAATGATAAAATATTAGTAGCTTCTGTCTTGTTTAAAAATGGACTGTTAACTTCTTTCGTGCCAAATTTCTGAGTGATCAGTTATGTAGTTTAAGATACGTCGACAGGTATAGTGACCGATGTTGTTGAAATGAAATGTTTCAACATTTGGTAATGCAGTCTCATATGTCAAGGCTCTGTTATATGTAAGGTTTCACTGTCAGTTTTACCTCAGTCATGGCTGTGACTGATGAATAACCTATTGTTGATATTTAATTTGATAAGTCATAAACAATCAAACTTTATTCACGATTGATGGAATTTACTGACGCTAGACTGAACGTCTAATGAATGCCTTAGCATCAGAAGGAGGCAAGATACTATACTGTGTTTCATTAATTCACGGTGTAACGTAACATTTTCAGTGAGTGGCAGTGTGGGCGTTGCGGAGGCGGTAGTGCCATCGCTGCTGCGCGCGCGGTACCGGCGCGAGGCGCGTCAGCCGGATGACGAGGAGGAGATGTGGTTCAACGACGACGACGAAATGGAGGACGACGCGCCGCTCGACACGCCGCAGCCGCACGCACACCATGCGCTAGACGCTATTGGTGAGAAAACTTAAACTTAAGTTTTAGATTTTTTTGTGTGTTAGTTTTCATTAAAAATACATAAAAAGCACTCACGATCGGCTAAAAAGAGTTTCATATAAAGCAGGGATGTTAGCGAGCTCCGTAACCGTAACCGAAACTATCGGATATCCGAAATTAAAAAATAACCATAACCGTAACCGAATCCGAAATTAAAGTTTTACTACTGTAAAAATGTAATATCCGTAACCGAAATTATCCGAAATATACCGATAATCAGAAATAATTTAATATCCATATCCGTATCCGAAATTTCATATCCTTTACATCCCTGATATAAAGTACAATAAATTTAATTAAAAACTATAGAAATAATTGTTTCAATATTTTATGTTCGGTTAGCTATTATAAAAAATTATCACAAATCTATGCTCTAAATATGCCATCGTGTTTCAGGCAAAATCGTTGAGAAGAAAGTGTGCTTAAGTACGGAGAGTGTGAATGGACCGAGTAGAGTATTGCTCACCACCACCACCACTGCCAGCAAACCTGCGCACACCGACGTTCAGGTATCCACGCCCACATTACTCAATAAGGTAAAATTTAGTTCCTAACTCCTCTTCCATATGCTTCAATGGGACGTAAAAGATATACTATGTTATATTATATTATGCATGCTTTGTTTATTATTCATAATTTTATTTACATCATCATTAATAAATAAAAAATGGACAGGCTTGAGTGCGTTAATATCATGCTTTTTTTTTGTTTTTATCACCTAGCATTATGATTATTTGGAAATGACAAATTAATAGTAACTATTATTGTTTTTGAGAAATTATCATTTTTAATTTTCTATTTATTATACATACAATACAATATTATAATATTTAAAGTCAACAAAACAATTCTTACAGTAAAACCATAATGCCTCTAGCTTTCGGCAATCTTCGTTTATTTATAGAAATTACAAAGAATGTATAATAAACTGACCGTTAGTCAGACTCGCGCACGAACTGCTCCGTACAAAACGGCAAAAAAATCATGTCTGTTGAATGGGAGCCCCCTAAACAAATACACAATTTGTGATAATTTCAACAGTATATCTATCACGGTTCTTGAAATACGATATTCTTGAGCCTGATGACAGATACTTTTTTTTACCCTCTGGGTGGGTACAAAACCCTAATAAACGCAAAACCGCGATCGCCGAAAGACATCGAGATGTGGTTTTACAGTACATGTTCAATGTTATTTGTGTGATTTTGGCATGATTTGTTTTTATGACTGTGATGTGTTTTTCACTATTGGTGGTGAATTTGGCCAATTTTTTTTAACAATTCAGGACAAAATGAATTGAAAACTTCATTTATTTTTTGAGTATCTTAACATCTTTTGCAAATTAAAAAATTGGTCTGTGTCTTCTATATTGTATGGTAATTAAAATAAATTATAACAAAATAACAAAACATATTAATTAAGGCATGTTGCATATGAACACAATAGATATAATTTGTAGAAGATTTATATACAAAACAGATCTTTTATGTCTAAAGCGCATACTTTTACTCAGGTCAACATTTTCTCATAAAACTTAATTCTAGCACTATATGTGATTGTACAATAATAGTGTATATTGTGACAGGGTCTCGTGGATTACGACGGTGACTCGGACGAGGAGGAGGACAGCGGGGGCAGCACTAGTGCGGGCACGGCCGAGGAGCGCGAAGCGAAGCGGCCGCGCCTCGCGTAGTGCATTCCATCTACAACGTTTCAAGGAATATAAGAACAGACGTCTCGCGGAGATTGTGCAGTAAGAAAACAACAGTATTCAAAAATTCTTTCAGCTACTAGTTGTTAATTTTTGTTTATCTAATTAACCCTTGTTATTTACTTCAATATCGCTCGTACTGACCAGAAAATGAATGTTTTATTTTATAGTCAGATAAGTATCTGAATTGTTAGAGTTGAGAGAGTGCCGTGTTGAGTTTTATTTATATAGAAATTATCGTTTCTCTTCGGCTATACGCGGATACAAATTAATTGAGGAAGCTGCCGGATTTTTTGTATGAAATGACAAAAATGCTGTAACAGATTTTTTCAAGAATTCAACCTTCACTGCTCTCAAATGAAAATAAAATGACTATGTAAATATATAGAAATACTTGCCATTAGTTAAAATGGCAGGTTAATTTGAATATTGTCATAGTTTAGAACAAAATATACTAAATAATTTATTGGTTAGGTTACTTCTTTTGACAGTTTAAAGTACAAAACAATTTGGGTGAAAGGGGAAGTACAGATTAAACACCACACGACATTATTAGGTGTGTAACTTGCGTATTTATAAAGGTAGTAGCATAGTATAGTTCTTATGATTTTATAAGGGTACCTGAACTTTATTTATGGCGTCATGTGACATTGCGTTCGCGCACGTAGAAGTGCGTGCTCGACGCACGCTGGACGCACCTGTTGATATCGCTACGAGTAAAGTTGACGCGCCCTTGTCAGTTGCAACAACTTATAGTTAATTACGGTATAGTTGCTGTGGAATTGCTTTACACTTGTTACAAGTAATTTTATTATTCCCAAACTATAATAATATTATAGTTTGATTTCTAGTTGGGCTTTTTTATCATTCATTAATGTTTCGTTATTGTGGGTTCCGAGTTTGTTTAACTATAATTAAGAGGCTTAAAATCTCATTATATTATATTTTAGCCGCGATTTGATGAAGATGAGTAAGCTAACCGGTCTTCCACCCTTTTCTTCCTATGATATTTTAAAATATGTATGTTTAATATTCCGGAATGATTGCTGCGTGCGATATCTTAAATATCTTTATTAATTTTAACTAATATTGCATTACTGGGCATGTAAATGGGAATGTTAAGAAAGTCCGACGAATCTAGATATTATGGTTGTAGCAGTAGTATATTTTAAATCGCATCCGTCATTAATTTCTGTACAAAATATCAATATTAAAAACATGATATATTTTTGTTCCTACAGAATATTATAGATTTAATTTCAACATTAAGTGATAAATAAAGGACGCGTTGTGGGTCCATAAAATATTTTGTATACTTTTCTCGCTTCTTAACTCTATATTATATTATTATTAGTTGCTTAATTTCCTATATGTGATAATTTATATGAATAAGACCAACTAATATTATATTTTCATAGTTTAATTATTATTTTTGTACATAAAGGTATAAGATCTTGTAGCATACATATAACATCGACGCATATTAAAAGTTTGCTGGTTTTGTTGGGTGTTAAAAATAATTATCACATGAATATCTTGTAGATGTATTTATGTACTTTAAATATCGTATATTATATTTATTTTCATTATAAGTAGGACAAAGTAATATCGATTTATGTCTACCAATGCATCAATTACGCCATACAAGTTTTCACCTTTCAACCCAAATTATTTTATTAATTTATCTTTAGGTAGTCGCAATATCTTTGCTAAATTTGATACCTGCTTTAATAATACCAGTGACTAGAAAAAAATTACTACGATATAAAAAAACCCTTCAATAATAATGAAGAATATTTAGCGACGACTATGTAACAAATAAATCAATGTAACATACAGTAGACACAATTAATTTACTCGTAAAAGTAATATTTCGCTAACATAATATCGATGTCATCCTAAATTAATCCTGTCTATAGTTTGAGCTTAACCATGTCAGGATTATTACAAGATAACAAACTTTTTTCATATAGAAGTCTAAAATTCGCTGTTTACATATTTCACGACTATGCTAAACATTTGTGCATGTAGGTATGTTCTTAATTAATCATATTATGATAAAATTTATTTAACAATATATATCTACTACAGAAGCATAACCAAATCTTACCCTCGACATCTTTGTTTTTGATATGATATGAGTGAATGCATCAAATCATCTATTATATAAACTGACTAGCAAGCGTTAGTTAGTCATAATGACGTTTTTTGTAAAATAAATTTGGGTAAACTAGCTTTGCTCAATATTTTGTTTTAATTCATATAGAGGAGTAGTAACTAAATATTTATTTTTTACTATGAATTAATACAAACAAATTTTAATGCTTATATTAATTTCCTCAACAGAAATATTCGTTTAAAACATGTCATGCAGGGTTTCAGTTATCCTATTATTGTTATTATATTTTTTGCACAATTTGATGGACAGTGACGAATAATGACGTTTTAAATTATACTAGTTTATTGAGTATGTTGAATTAGGTAAAAAGTACGTGATAATTTGTGTGATTATTTTACGAACATTGACAGTAAACATCTATGTACGAGTGTATATCCGATTTGTATGATGTTTCTGCCTATAATACATATCAATTTTAAATGTTTTTAACTCGGCGATTGATCTCGAAAAATTAACAAACTGCGCCCGAAATGTATTTGCACAGGAATGACTACAACAACCTAAGTTACGATAGTGTACGACGCACACGTGCGTCAAGATATTCTAAAATTTAAAAAGAAATAGTGATTTTCGGAGTGATATATTTTTAATATAAATAGGGTTTCGTTTGTATAAAATATAACAGTTCCTTATTCCTGTGCATATATCAGTGTTTTCTTTGTGTCACAATGTGTTGCGAGGCAGAATTATTACATACGTGGGAATGGTGTGTCAGTAATTGTAAATATATATTGTAATGTTTTATGTAATACTTCACTCGAAATCTGTCAACTTCCACGTATATAATACGAGTAACAAATAGCTGTCAATTAGGTCATACAATTCTTATATTCCTTGAAATAGCTTTCCCATGTAATGAAGAATACTAGATGAAGGTAGACTGTAACGACTATTTTTTATCTGTCTAGGTGGATGACCATCAACTAATTTATACACAAAATAAAATTTAAATAGATTTACCTATTGGCAAGTTGTGTAAAATAAATAAGCTTATTATAATGCTATTATAATGATGTCACTAGTTACGTAAGCAATATAAATATAAGGAAATACGATACGAAATATTTGTTTTTCTTTGTCCTTTTGCTCATGTTACCAATTTAAAAAACCGAGCATTTTATTTATTACAATTAACTTGATTAATATCGACCACTTCGGCTTTTAGTTTGGACGCCAAAGCCCTTCGCAGTTGCATGGCGTCCGGTGGTGGCGAGGGCGCGTTGCCCTTCAACACCGCCCTTGCGGCGTGCGACGATCTTGGTCTGGAAACAAAGCTCGAAGCGCCCTCTGCCGGAGTAAAAGTTAGTTAATTGAATACATAGGGGTAGTCAACATGGTGACTAAAATATTAAGCGGGGAAAAAATTACCCGTAGATGTCACTTCATTGCTCGCTGCTGCACCAAGTTGCTTTTCCCGCACTTGTTTTTTCAATGTCAACAATTTGTCACGTTGCTGTTTCAAATATTCTTGACGAGTTTTTAATTCTTCTTCGGTTACCTAAAATGTTAAAATGTAGCAGTTAAATTAACAGATTTTGAATGTGTGCAGTTCTGAACTCAATTTTCTCGTAATCCGAATTTTGCGACACTTCATCCATTCATGTCTTCAATTATTTGAACTTACCTCAACTTTAATAGGCGTTTTTATCTGTTCAAATGTTCTTACTTCTTTACTTTCATGGTCTCTGTCTTGGCTATCTAAATGCTGTAATTTGCTTATGAGTGACTGTTTTTCAGCTACAACTTCATCTGGTCCAACTTTTACTTCTGTTAAATTTTCTGCTGTAATGCATTCTTGTTCTTGCATTCTGTAAATTCAATAATACTGATAATAATGTTATACAATTATACAATAATATATAATATTGCGCTTGCCAACCCGCCTGTGAAGCAACCCCCCCCCCCGCATGAAGCTAGCTAGCTGAAATAATTATTATATAATATATTGACTTTTATCCTTAACTTAAACTGCAAAGCTTTAAGAATATATTGAAGCATACTTGGTAATTTCGGTCATGACATCGTCATTATCAGGCCAATCTGCGCCTTCGCTCCGCGTCGCCTCCGTTTCCTCTGCCTCTGATGAGTACAAGTTTGGCATTGTGCCATATCTCTTCTCGATTAATTCTAAAGCCTGGAACATTTGAAAATATATTTATATTGCCATGCGGGTTTAGTTGATACTTTAATTTACTTTACTTAAAAAATACGATATTAGACTTATAATAATAGACTCTGGCAAGGCTACATTCGAATGGAAATTGGGTTGTGTACATTTCAGCAATCGTGTCTACTTATTTAATTAATTAAATAAGTGCCATATTTGTATTTACGTTAAAGGGTGTAAAATTATTTACAATAAAAGTTTAAAAAATTATACACTAACTTGTAACTGCAACTCCACGTTCTTATGAGTCATCATCTTCACAAACATCTCGTAGTCGTTGGCCGCCCAGATCTGCTCGAAGAGACGCTTGTGGAAGTAGGCAGGTAGGCCTGCTAGGTCGTGGGCAGACAGGTGACAGGCTGCTTGAAACTGGTCTGCCGTTATGCCTATGTCTTCCATAAAGGATCCCAACATGACGTCAACCTGGAAGTTTACGTCAACCAACAGTGAAAGTTGTTTAGCAGGAACAATTGACATCTACGTATTCATATCCCATTGTATGAAAGTTATGACAGCGCCATCTAGCCTCAATGGACATTCAATTCAATAACGTTTCGAAAAAGTAGACCTTTTCCTTATGTGGGACTGCTATTAAACCGATACTTTGGCCACTCACGAAAATCAAAGGTAACGAAGTTGTAATAAACTTACCAGATTTCGATATTCATGATGAATCTTCTTGTATTCAGGTTTGTCAGGCACTTGTCCATTTTCACTTGGCTCAAATGCTGCAACAATTTAACGGACATTTAAACAAATGAACGCTCCGTATAGTTTCTTTCTAAATGGTTGTACTAAGTAGTCCTACGCAATGATTTTTCTTCAATAAAAGTTTGTAGAGGCACATTCCAAACAGGACCATGAAGAAATCCGACGAGAGAGTCAAAAACCCAAGCGTTGCTTTCTATATCCATCACTTGTTTCAATTGATACTTTATGTTAGGTATACACTTTCCATGTGTCTATTATTTAACAATACTCTACTAGGGATTAGCGTCGCAATAGGCTGAAAACAGTTCTATAGTTGTTATGGTAACAACTCCTACAACAAACCTACCTGAGTCGTTCGATGGTGTTATTAATTCAAGGCCAATATTATGCATAATATGGATGCACGTCAATTCTGCAGTTACGAAAGAAACAAAACATTTAGTCCTGATTTCACCAACGTATGTTAGTGTTAACGGCGTGTTAAATTATCACGCCTTCTCATTCATTGATAGGAATTACGAGAGGGATAACATGATATTTAAAGAAGGATTAACTTTAAAAAGAAACACGGCCTTAATTTATTTAAATGACATAAATAATATATTATGTAGGTATTTGATCTTTCCAACTACCTTTAATACTTACATAAACTACTTTTTATTTTTAAATGTGTTGGAAATTGTTAGTAATTACAAATTAGTCGAACCCTCTCATCTGGATTACGGCAGTGGCCTAATAATAGGGGAGCCGAAGAGGGGATTTTGTAGTAACTCGTTCTTGCAAAACTATAATAATTATTTTTATTTCATCTAGTCACCAAAACCTACTAGGTCTCCGCAACTACACGTTTAGCATTTTGGGCTTCCCTACTATAGGAAACATCACAGGGAAACATATTTGAACATGGCCCTGACTTCTACTGCCCTGTGTTCTGCAGTTTCCAGACTACAGGGCAGCCAGACTGTAAACTGCATCATTAAGTATGGTACGATACCAAAAATCTATGTATAAACAATAAATTTCAATTTGCCTACATAAATAATTATTGTAGGTATTGAGCATAATTTATATTTAGAAAGAAATAGGAAAAGAAAAGTCAATACGAATCACGAAGTTTTGGCAAGAATGTGAAAGTGTGTCGTTGTGATTTTGGTATTTCATCTATAAACTTGTGCGATTTTAGATATTTATGTACAATATTGAAATAATATTAATCATAAATATATTTATTTGTGATGCGTTGAGCTGTCCTGTGTTTAAGTGTAAGTAAGTGGTAGGCGAGTGTGAAGCATAGATTAGAGTAATTTGTTAATAGAGGTGTGAAGTGGTAGACGTACCGACAACAGACATAAAAAAACGTATTCTTTTTTTGTGATATCTTCAAAACTTCTTCGGAAAGTGCAGGTGCCGAAAAAATACAGCACAAATTACAGTCTACTTCTTACATAAATCAATGAGCGGTTTTTATTTTGACAGTTCTACTAGTTTCATAAAACTGCTCATAGATGGCATGAAACCTAAGTAATATGTCAAGTCCTGTGTAAAATGTCAATTTCCGCTTTGTTTTTTGTTTGTTTACCTTTCAACTTTCTTTCTTTCACTTGCAATAGTTTATTATTTATTATTTGTGCCCTGAGAACTAAACTAAACATGGCTAGTCCATGCGTAGTACAATTTTGTAAAAATATAGGTAACCACCGCTTTCCCCAAGATGAAACTCGGAGATCAAGATGGATAGAGGCTATCAAACATATAAAAACAGGATTAACTATAAGAAAAAAATCCTTCATTATATGTTCAACTAACTTTACGTCAGCAGATTTCATCTCTCCGTCATCACATTTGGCAAGAGCCCCAAGAGGTAAAATATTTATCTTAGCGTCGAGTCGTTGTATATTTCTTAGAATCTAAGTATAGGGGAGTACTAAACAAGAACTTCCCGAAATCGCTACGGAAACGGGAGAAAAGGGTGATTAATTATCTGTTTCAAAAATCAAAGATATCGAAGCCAGCGAGCTATAATGTATGTAGGTTTCCTCGGAAGTGTAGGAGATCACTAAGAAAGGAATTTGAAAGGATTATTTTTGTGTATGAAACAGCATCTGGCAACTATAATTAACCACCCACCCAAAGATCACAGTTTTTTTGACATATTACATTATGCAAGCGCCATCTTACGGTAGTCTCTGTACCTAAAAGTGACACTTCGAAAACCCCTCATTGACTAGCCTCTGACTGTATTGAGATTAAATTGACTTGACGATTTAAGTAAAACGCTGCTACAAACTATTTTGACAGTTCTACTAGTTTAAGAAAAATGCTGATAGATGGCATTAAACCTAAGTAATATGTCAAGTCCTGTGTAAAATGTCAATTTCCGCTTTGTTTTTTGTTTGTTTACCTTTCAACTTTCTTTCTTTCACTTGCAATAGTTTATTATTTATTAATTGTGCCCTGAGAACTAAACTAAACATGGCTAGTCCATGCGTAGTACAATTTTGTAAAAATATAGGTAACCACCGCTTTCCCCAAGATGAAACTCGGAGATCAAGATGGATAGAGGCTATCAAACTTATAAAAACAGGATTAACTATAAGAAAAAAATGCTTCAGAATATGTTCAACTCACTTTACGCCAGCAGATTTCAACGAAACTTAATGAAATCACAAAACACCACGCAACGAGAGCAAACAACAGAAGTTGTGTGTTGCTATTAGCTATAATGTATGTAGATTTCCTCGGAAGTGTAGGAGATCACTAAGAAAGGAATTTGAAAGGATTAATTTTGGGTATGAACTAGCATACCTACAGCGACTTAACCACTTTATGAATAATTTCACTACCTGAAAATTGATAATAGCTATAATCTGGCAACCCTATTAACCACCCAACAAAGATCACAGATTTTTTTGACATAATACATTATGCAAGCGCCATCTTACGGTAGTCTCTGTACCTAAAAGTGACACTTCGAAAACCCCTCATTGCTACCGCCTCAGATTAATAACTAAAGCATAGATACCGGGTAAAAAGCAAGAGCAGAGGCATATTTCTGTTCTTGTCTCACTATACGACACATGCTAATGGGAAGGAAAGGGAAGTCTAGCTGTCCGTCACCTTATTTTTTTAGGCTTGTCATCACTTTGGGCGATCACCTCTGTACGAAGTTAGTCACAAGTTGCATGACTGCTAGCTTGTGCTAATTTCATGTTTTTATTCAAGGGACGTCCGCAGTCGACATCACATATCGATAAAAATGAAAATAAAGAAGAAGATAATATTATGTTTATACTATCTTCCACTGAGGGCGTGTTCCTTTAGGCGCTCTTTTTACATTGAACGCTCAGATCATTCATAACGCACACAGTCGTTTCTTTAGCACATTAATGAAATTTTCGATCTGAACGTTTCAACAAACTTTACTGCTAGTGGAACGACTGACAGATGTCAAAATTTAACATTTCCTTTTTATCTCATAAATTCTATTTATATTTTAAATTAACAATAATAACTACATTATAAAAGAATCTATAATAAATTTGCTCGATCCATAACTTAAAAATAACATCGAGATCAGTGAAATCTAAGTAAACGTCAAAAACAAGATGGGATCATTCTGAGCGTTTTGAACAGTTTTTGACAGCTGACACCTGCTTGTGGAACACGAGTAAGAACAGTTCAAAACGATCATATTGATTCTTTAAAGTGCTAAAGAAACGCGAATCTGAACGAAAAAAACGTTATTTTCGTTTACTATCAGCTCCTGGAACACAGGGCTAATATAAATTACTTTCCTCTTTATCTCCGCCTATGTCTATTAAACTCAAGGGATTTTAGTTTGCCCCAACAAATATGGTGATTCAAGATTTCTTCTTTAGGAAGTTTTCTAATATGAATAAGAATACATTGCTTCCGCGCGAAGCAAAGTTTTTAATGATTTAAAAAACTTAAGTCAATAAGCATCTAATCTAAGAAGTATTAGCATCTTATATTCTTAGGTATATAAGATGCTAATACTTCTTAGATATACCTCGGTACTATGGTACTACTATTGCTAAAATGTAAAAATTATAACATTGTGATCCCGTTCAATGTTCTGGAGGAATCTAATCTACTAAAACACTATTTAACTACATAAAAGAAACTAGGAAACCACAATATATTTAGCGTTTGTAATGGACGTAATGTTAACTGTTCAAAACAACGTTACGTGTAAAATCAATTTGAAAAAATTAAGAATGTTGAGACAGCGAGTATTTGGGTATGAATAAAAAGTAAAGTCATATACTTACACCATAATCAAAATTCAGGAAGATACTGTTGTAAGCAGTAAGACCGCCTTTTTGTACAATTCCTCTTATTGCACTTATCTACTATACAATTGATTGTGGTATGTATTTTATGCACAAATAAAGAACTTTTTATTCCTTTCTATTTTCATTTTACTATCTATTACCTTTATAAAGTATATTACCGTCCAAGTCAATCATATTATCATCCAATTTACAGTAAAATGCTGGTGTATGGAAATCGTGCAGTGCAAGTAATATTTAATGGTGTAACAACACAGACACACACAGACATTTGACATTTTAAGCATTTGGATTGGGATAAGAAAAAAAAATGTATTCAAAAATATATTTATTACGCATAATAATATTAAATTAACAATGGTAAACAACGCTTACGAACATACAAAAAACTGCACCAATAATACAAAAAAGGTAGTCTCAGTCTATCATAACAGCATTGAGTATGCAAAGGAACTAGAGCACAGCACTCCAGCCATGTATTCGACGATACGAATGGACCGGCAGGACCGGATTCATACCTCGGGCTCACAGGAAACCGGTGTGCATCAACATCAAGGTATTATAATATTCTCGTTTGCAATAAAATAATTGGGGGTAAATGTTTAGAGCAAACGTGACTGCTTCTATGTAGCTTATGGTTTTCCAATGAACTCGAACCATTTTATTTTTGAAGCATGATTTTGTAAAAAACCTGTAAATACCAAATAGCAGATTAATTAACTTGGTATGGCAAAAAATAATAAAAGTTAAATGTACTGATTATATACTATTCAAACATAAAGTGATGATTTCGAAGGGTTATCGATAAAGAAATGTACAGCACTAGGAGAAACTTAACCTCTATGTTATGTAAACAAATAATTTTTATTATAATGCAAATACCGCATACTATTAGAAACTATAATAATATACACATACATCTAATAAAATAAATTAGTTCTAGCCTATTTGGATATATTTACTAAGCCTATAACATTAAAAACATACTTATGAAAAGATCTTGTTCCTTCACAGATTTTTTTTCGAGATGTAGGTATAACTTTTACACGCATTCACTAAGCAAGGCTTTTTCCGAAACAGTTATGTTGTAAACTGCAAAAAATTTAATAAATCAGATGAGATTTATTATCTTTTACAATAAAATATTAAAATCTAAAAGAAAATATTTTCTTCATGTTTTATTGTTGACACAATAATAGGTGCCAGCATTATGGCATATAATGCTACCAATTGAAGTTGTCACTAATTTCTAAAGAGATATAAAAATACTGAGACGTTTTTATTTAGTTGGTTTAATACGTTTGACAGACCACCAGAATTTGACAGACCACCAAAATCGACCTCTGACCTGGTGACAACGCGAAAAATCATGAAGTTGCTGTCTCTTTTACTCTCATGAATCTTTGCCTTTGAAATTTGTTAGATAGATCGCTGTTTTTAGCTCTACTTTTTACACTCCTTCTATGTATATCCTATTTCTATGGCTACCGCAATTACAATTTTTCACTTTTTTGAATTTAACTGTGACAACGGTTGTATGCAATGCTATCATCATAGATTAATAATTGGTCCCTTTGACTAGATACCGTCCAGCGTATTGAAAAATGCGGCAACAAATAATACGCCGAATTCGGCGTACCCGCGATACAAAATCTATTATTTTATAGGCATTGTTTTACACACACTACAATAAAAAGTTGCCGCATTCAGTAATCTGTCATTTCTTGACATCGCTCCATCTAGTCGAAGGCGCTGAGACCAATCAATAATCTAAGGCTATCATTTAATTAAAAAAAAAGACTTTCGCTGTCAATGTCATAGTGGTATTTAAAATAAAAAGAAGAAGAAATAAAATCAAAACAAAACAAAATGAAAGTAAAGATTAAAGAATAATTTTCAATCATTTTAGCAGAATTATTAATTTCTTATAACAGCAAAAAATTAAAGAATCTATTAAGCTTACTTACAAGCTACATACTAAGAAATTATTTATTTAATATAATGTAATACCTGAAAAAGTCCAAAATGTCTGGAAGAACGATAGTTAATTCTGAAAATGTAAATGGAGTGAATGTATCTCTAGTTGTGAACAAGCGCAACCGAACACAACCATCACAAAGATTTACAATCAGTTACAAAGATGGCCAAAAAAGCACTCCATGGAGATTTAAGCTCTTCTTTGTAGCTATTATTTTCAACATATTTACTATGTCTTATATTCGTGTTAGCATATTTGCTATATTAATTATTGCCATAGTATTTTCAGTGTTGGTTATATTCTGGATAACACACAGTGTTCAATCAGGTTGGGTTTAAATCAAATTATTTAATATGTGTAACTTTATTGTAAACATAAAAACAAAGTTTTTATTCTTGCCATTTCAGAAAGTATTCTTTTCATTCCAAGAGTGGGCATTGAGTCAACGGTTAAGTATGTTTTTGGACGAGAAGATAATTTTGTTCCATGGTCGCTCATAGATGATATCATCATACGTGAAGTCATTAAGTTGGTTAGTATATTAATAAAATGTAAAAAGAAAAGAGTTTTTAATCCAATAATGTTACCATGCATTTAATTTTTTCAGAACCGGGTGCTGTATTATCTTACAATAATTTTAAAATCACCCAATGCAGGTGAAAGTGATTCTGTGAAAATAATACCACTTTTTAAGGTAAAATATTGTTTTCCAAAATGTTATCTTATTGCATAGTCAGACAAAAATATTGTATAGTTGACTTTAATAAAAATATCAACCTTAAATATAATAAAACTATTATTTGTTGATTATTATTTATAAAAGTAAATGAAATGTATATTTTTTGTTTTCAGTACACCAAGCCAAGGCTGGCCATGTTAGAGGTCATATATAATGAACTTTCAAGCTTTTTAATAGCATTTAGAAATGAACAAATGGGTTCCGGTGATGCAGAATAATGGTGCATTTCATACACAAGTTGAAGTAGTACAATTTATTTATTCTAGGTTAAGATAATAACTAGTACAAATGAATAATTCCAAAGATTAATAAGACTAACAAAGCAACATGTAATGGTCTATTATTATTAATACAAGTTTAACATTCCATTAATGATTGTGTTTTTGTATCCTTATTCCTTGTAAATAGTGTGTAGTCGAAAATATTACTTTGTTCATAAAATTTTATTTTACAGTTTTAAAATGTGATTTTCCGGATTCTAAAACAGTAAAATAAAATATTTCATAACATTTTTAATCCAACCACTGTCACAGTTCACCATGACATAAAAGGTTTCAAATACTGAAAAGTGCATTTGCCAATTTGTAAATATGTAATGAGGTTTCAGAGGTAACTACTAGCCTTGATAGTGAAATCACTATCAAGGCTAGTGGTTACCTCTGAAACCTCATTGTGCGGTCACAGGTAAATACCTGTGAACCGACACCGCACAACATAAATGCATAGGGGGTCAACATAATATTTTTAAAAGTAGGTCAACTTTTTTAACTTTGTTGATTGAATTAAAACTGTTTATATTGAAGTAGAACACAAGTATGCACCTAAATAATGTCTTTGACACAAGTGCAAATCCTACAATTAAAGTAATTAACTACAATAGGAACTAATTAGGAAAAAGTAATCTAAGTTTTCTTATGCGATTATGTCACAATTACAAGCTACTAGCGTTTCATTGCGGGGCAATATTTATAATATGGATATTTATTCCTTCTGTCGCCCTATGAGACACGAACGGTTCTTTGAGATGACAAATAAGTTGCAAGCAGTGAAACCGCCTTTTTGTACAGTTCCTATACTTACTTGGTTTTGGTAGGTACCTACCATATTTTTTGTGTGCAAATAGAGTTTCTATCTATATATAGTTATTCTAGATAGTTATTCTATTCATATTCTTTGTACGATAAAAACATTTCGGTACAATTAATGTCGTATCAATATCTAGATTCTGGAGGCTGGAGCCATCAATTAGTCGCCGTATATCGAACGCTCCACCATTTCGCTGCACTCAAATGACAGTAGTGCCGAGAATCGGGGAACTAATTGACGCAGAGCTGTTGCCACCCACAGGCGCCGTTGAATGATTTCAATTACCTAATTAGATTTAGGTGGCACCGCTTCGACAGAACCCCTAGAATATAGGATCTGCGAGTTGATTGCGCGAAACGCTAGCATGAATGTGTTAGTGATTGTCTGTTACCAGCTAACGCAATAAACAACTGCAAATGCGGATGTGTTTATGTCGTAATACTTAGATGTTTGAATAGTATCTAAGTATTTGTATATTTAGAATATTATTATATTTATGTAGGTACGGTTTCACACTACGTCACGAGACAAAGGAAATATTTAATACTTCTATACTAGACAGTACACAGTACATTCTTCTATAGTTAGTACACATATGTTTAAAATTTTGAAACATGACCAAGAAACAAAGAGAACGTGTTTGTTCCTTCGGCGGGATTTGAACCGTGATCTCCGGCTCAAAGGAATTAAGGGACATGTAATATTATGATTTAGGTGAGAACTGAGAAGTTATACAGCAAAGAAAGCTACTTATACTTACTTAGATAAGTAGGTAGGAGCTTGCTTGCTAGTTACCTATTGCTAATAGATAGATGTTAGCTAAATAATCTTTGCAGCCTGCAGTGACGAATTCTCATTTAAGAAGAAGCTCTAGGCCGTAAATTATAGGAACCGCACGCCGCGCCGTATGAATTTTATTTTAGACCTACTAATGTAAACGTTTGCAGGAACATACTATGTTTCTCTGGTTCTACCTACATTCACCAAGGCAGAAGGGACCCCTACTTCATATTTTTGCAATGCCTTTACAAATTACAAAGAAATACAAAGTTAAATATTTTTTTCTTATCCGAAAAGATTCATCTCCCGGCACTCGTGAGGCTGTGATCAAAGCCGGCGTAAGTGGGACGGGATCAAGTTGTTCTTGTGATATCTGATATTTTTATTTTTGAAGACGGATGGTAGGTACTTCGCTTTTAAAGGTTTCTAGTGTAACTAATTCAATTTATTTAGAAATAAGTAGGTTACAGATGTATCTCATATGATTTTTTTGCTAGTGTTGAAATCGTTAAACTCGTGTCGGTAGGTTAAACGATTTCAACCTTTTAACTACCTAGCGCTGTTTTGTTTCATTGAGGATTCTCCCAGCGATCGGACATACGTCTCCCAAGTCTAGTTAGTAAATAGGTTTAACTCATTAGATTTTATCGACCATTGCTGGTGGTGGGTGGGTTTACTTACATAATATTACGATGTGTAATACCCAAATTATGTTTAATCTCTTAAGCTACAATTAAATCTCTAGTTATAGTTGTTCTCCTTCAAGGATTCCCTCTAGAACTATTGGTACCGAAGGGACAACTGACAAGGGGATAATGTTAGTTACCTTCGCTAAGGTAGATTGATTGTGTTTCTTCCCGCATACAATCTATATGCTAATAGAACGCGAGCTATCTTTATGTAAATTGTAACGGCCGCCTCCTTTTTTTCGCGATCAGCCGCTCTCCTGATACCAATATTTCACTTTATTTCATTATAATAGACTAGATGTTGCCCGCGACTGCGTGAACATTTAAATCTCTCGGGGACCAAAAATATTGCCGCGATAAAAATGCATTTGTATATCTTGATTCACTTGTGCCTACGCTACAGCTATACCAAAAGTTAAAATTTGTTCAGTAATTTTTGCGTAATACAGTTGGTTCCCGACTCCATCCATTTTAGATACACCCTCACATTTTACGTTTATAATATTAGGTCAATCCTATTATTATAAACGTGAAATGTAAGGTTAGGTAGGTATATATTTCGTTGGTAAGATAGTGATAGTGACATACAATTAGTACCTACCTACCAGTACAATATATTATTTATTACTTTAGGTAGCTTGCTTTATGATAACTTACCTTATCGATCCTTAATATGAGTAAGTATAATAAGTACATACCTAAATACCTTTTAAAAAGGTAGGTTTAATTTAGAGCTTTGCGATAAAATAAGGTATGTATTAAACCTCAAGTTTAGGTATGCCTAAGTGATTATTTTAGCCTGATGTGATTAAGTAAATAACGTAATTTCACAGCGAACTTAGTAAACATCATTAAACACAAATTACAATGGAGACCGCGACGGTTGCAATCTCAAATAAAGACACGTTGGAAAACTTCTCGAACTTTCCTCCCCGAGGTTACTACTTTGACAGTTGGTTTTAAGTTAAGATCTTATAAATAGTGCTCCCAGAAGAAGAAATTTCAGGATTACTGAGTGTTTTTCATGACTGCGAAAGGGGCTCCAAGGATTTTGCTGGAGCGGCACCGAGACATCGCGATTATACGAGTAGTTAAACTGGATCCGAGTTACTCTTTTATGAGATTTGTTTACTTTGTGGATGCCTCCGTGGTCCAGTAGTTTAAAGCTGGCTCGACTACGTAGGGTCGTGGTTCCGTGATTGCGTGATTCCAAACGAAAATTTAGTTTTCAAGCCTGGTTAGGACTGATTAGTTAACATGATGTTCCTTACATCAGATGGGAATATTAATATAATTATGGTCATGTTGGCAATGAATGTAAGTAGTTATCGATGACAATTGTATCAAAAACAAAACAGCACCAATACAATTGATATTCGATAACGTGACTATTACGGAGCTCTCAAATATTCCGGCTTGGGCTACAGCGCTTGATTTGTCGCTAATAATGATAAATAATTTCCCAACTAGTTTACGACAGTTAGAGAAGAGAGAGTGCTTTTGTGTAATGCGTACACACTTGGGTGATTTAAAATAAATCCTGGTCTGTTTTTCAATGAGATCGCATTGTTACTTGGGCGGCGACAGTCGCTAACTATTATTATTTCTCCGTATTTTGTAGCAAGAATTAAGATAAACCCGCTTTAGATGTTTAGATAAATGTAACTTGAATAATCGTTAAGTTTTAGAGAATTTATTAAGCTCAAGGGACCTTATAGCTTATGCGCACTGTACAGTCATGAACTGACTCAACAACCGAGTACTTTTAAACCTTATTACTTACTAGCTGTGCCCACGATTTCGTTCGCGTGGTTTTTGAGTTTTAAACCGTTTATGCAGCGCACGCAACGGAGTTCCCAAACGTGAATAATTATCCCCGGTTTTGCAACATTTCTCACTGACGCTTCGCTCCTATTGGTCGCAACGTAATGTCATATAGCCTAAAGCCTTCATCTTTAAATTGACTATCCAACAAAAACAATATTTTTGAAATCGAACCAGTAGTTCTTGAGATTAATAAGATGGAGTGGCACACCTGACACTATGTTGATCGGCGACCGTACTACGTTATGATTTTCTTATCTGTTATAAGTTTAAAACAGGTACCTAATTAAGTACTTGCTAAAAAAAGGTAATGCTTTATGCACGAATGCGACATTTATTTAAGTGTCGCATTCTTGCATTTCACCTTCTATTTTGAATCGCAACGATAGAAATGAAAAAAATCTTATCAGTAACAATTACGAAGATTGAATGATATGGTTCTAAAATATTTTTCCATTGCAGTGTTGGCGAAAAATATTTTTTGTAAGTGGCTAGGAGCCAACACTAGCCATAATTAATCATCAGAAGCCATGTGGCAGGCTAATTACCCTAGATGCCCTGGAGTAACCCTAGACTATAGTTGTATTAGGACTATTTATGTTTTTTGTCTTCTGCGCTTCAGAATTCGTAGTTTATAGTTTGGTACTTACAGGCTAGTGCTACCCTATGGTCATACATGATCCTTGTATGGCGCAGAGTTCCTCCTATAACTCCGTTCCTATCGGTTTCTCTCACCTCCAACCGTTTTGAATACCCTCATCCAAATTTCAACCTATTATTAGAAGCCCTAGTCTGTGGTTTCTCTCTAAAGAAGAACCAACTTTCGCCACTGTTGTTTACATACAGAATGATTCATACAGGTTGATTCATGGTACATATATTAAGCCGAATATAGAGTGAAGAGAATGACGCGTATGGCATTTTTTGTTTTGGCACCTCATATAAATTACCTACTTATATAACTAAAAAAAAATCAAAGGTCTAAAATGACATGGAGTGAATCCTACTATGCTGGGGCTCGCGGGCTTCTAGTCTACAGGGTGATTCATGGTTCATATATTAAGCCGAGCATAGTGTGAAGAGAAGGACGCGTTGAGCATTTTTTGTTTTGGCACCTCATATAAATTACTTACCATAATGCGAAAAATCACTATTAAAGAACTCCATTAAAGTCACAAAACAGATGAGTTTCAATACTGGTCAGGTCTTTCAACGCACTGGTTATTGACATAAGACATGACTGGACAAAAAATGCTCTATGCGTTATCAATCGTCAAAAATCCACTGAATATTATACCAACTCAATTAAAATTTGTATCTAAATAGTCTAAAAGTAGGTTAATTACAATCAGTAGTTAATTGCAAATATAAAAGTCCCAATTTGTACAAAAAGAATGAAAACTTGTTCCCCATTTAGTTTAGCTGAAGCGATATATTATATTTTGCCCACGAGGTTACGAACACTTTTTAAGTTGCGAAATTAATATTATTTTTATACAAAACGGCGAGTATAGATCGTGTTGCACTGGTGGCAGCCGCTCGGGAAATCAAACCTTTTGTAATTGCGTGTCTTTCATCTTCTTTGATTTTACGCTGGCTAAAAAATTGTTTAAGGAAGATATTTTGCACATTTCTAAACTCAGAGAAAGTAAATTTCATTTAATTAAATTGTAAATCTTCGGAAGTTGTTTTCCTTCGTTCTTATTTTAATTGAAATAAAGTATGTCCAACTTACTTATTTTAGAGTTTCGTACTAAGGGTAAGTACAAAGGGTAAAAACGGGATCATGTCTCTAGGACTCTGCTCGTCTCTTCGTGTCTCATGAACCAGGCTGCATCACACGAACCTCGCCAGCTAGACATTTAAAATTTTCACAAATAATAATATCTAATATAGCTTGCCGCTAAACAACAACAAGCACCTACCTAATACGCCTTACTCTCCAAACTGATTCGATTTTGATTCAGTTCCGATCGTGCCGCGTACTCCCGAATAAATTGACGTTTGTTTATTTTGATTCTCTGTCGATTGATATGGTTGGGTGTACAAAAAGTAACGATATAACGATTTTCTTTATCCTGATTAGTTTCAAAGTAATCCACCAAATAAAATATCAAAAACCGTTGAGACCGAACTGATTCGATTCTCGATTGTGTCGGAAGTAAGCATGCAGAAGAAAATCAATATTTAAGGAGCCCTCTTACAACAAATGTAGTTCTTTGACGTTTTTGCTCGATATTGTTTTTTTAGTAGCAAATCTTTAACTACAGTTTTACGAGAATTGTGCAAACGAAGAAGCAAAATTTGCCAGTTATATTATTATCAAATATGTTGGGCTAATTTCGGTCACAGCGTTATTGATATTATACAGGTAGTAGAGATTTACTTACATTGTATCAATATAATGACGACCTCCGTAGCGCAGTTGGTTGAGCGCATTGGTGCTCGAACGAAAGGTCGCGGGTTCGAATCCCGCCGAGGGAACAAAAAGTTTTCAATGTTCCTGGGTCATGGATGTGTATTAAATTTGTGTATAATATAATAAAAAATCTTAAATATGTGTATAGTATAAAATTATTAAATATATTTCCGTTGTCTGGTACCTGTAACACAAGTTCTTCGGATACTTAGCACAGGGCCAGATTGACGTGGTGTGAAGCGTCCATAGATATTATTATTATTATTATATTATTATTGTATCAATAGTTGTACTAATAGAATATAATAGTATAGAACCCTAAGTGCGCGAGTCCAACTCGCACTTGACCGGTTTTAAGAAATATTGTTTACCTTTAGGCTATTCTTTCTAACTCTTCAGATGTTTTAAGGCAAGATTGGTATATTTGCTTTTTCTGGCCACTGAACAATAAACTTTTGTACCTTACATAACTAATACTATTTTTAAAGACATAAAAGGTTGTTCACCTTCTCTAACATCAACTTGCATCAACATAAATTTTAGATCTTGAGTTTGAAATAGGCATGATATTTTTTTTATGCTAGATGTGGTTAAGAATAATATTTCTTGAAACGACTTGAAAACATTAGAAAAAATTGGTTTTAAGAAATGGTATTATCTATGAACTCTCCATATAAAATGATAGGGAACAAATTATTAGTGCTGTTTAATGTCAGGGTTCACATACTTAGGCAAATAATCTAGTCTATAAGGTTTAAAATATGTTGCATTATTATTGGTTAATCTGTTTTGTGAACTAATATAAATAAATAATAAAAAATATCAATAATAACCATCGATCCTGGTTGCCTGATTAATTAGGTAGGTACCAAAATACTTAAGGTTACGATTAAATTAATAAAAAAATAAACATATTATTTACTAGTATATTATTACTATTATTACTAGTATAAGAATTTTTTTTTATTATACGATTACATTATTAAAGTCTTGATTTTTGCATTACTCAATAAATAAAAATTATACTAGCTAATTACTTATTGCTGTTCATAATTTCAGAAGATTTCAGTGTGGAGCGACGTTGAGGGGCAAATGTTTTCTGTGGCACAGATCTGTAGGACCTTTCGATGTGAGTTCCATATTTAAATTTCGAGTCACCTGAGTCCATACGATGCGAAATCGACGCCATCATGGACGCGGCGGTTTGAGATGGATGCGGCAAATCCGGAATTTGTGATATGCAAATGTTACGGAAAATCCGTCCCTCATCTGGTACTGGAGTCCGTGACTCATCGCCGATATCAGATAAGCGATTTCCTCTATCTTCGTTATCGAAAGTCGACATTGAAAAGTTTAGGCTATCAGTGAATGTCAGATGCGTTTCATAACGGCGTTGGTAGTATGAGAGTCTGAGATGCGAGTAGTCATCGATAAACGAGCCGTTGTCTTCGTTTGAAGTAGATAAAAAACTCGCCGATGAATTGGTTTCCTTGTTTTTGTCCATATTATTTGTTTTAATTAAAATATCACTTGCACGTAATTAATAATACATATATATATATAAACTAATGAAGTAACACAGTCAATTGTAATTGACAAGTTTTTGCAATATACCCACGACAAACAAATTTAAAAAGATATATAACTTTTTTAGGTTTGTTTAGCAATGAGGCAAATAACAGATTTCGGTTATGAATATGAATTAACATAATATTATAGTAAATATTTGTTTATAGGTAGGTACATAATCTACATAATAATTGGTACCTAATTATATTTAACATACGCATTGTATTACATACGAAAAGCAATATTTCAATTAAGAGTTTTAAGAATAAGTAAGTAATCGAGAAAACTCCTTGCACACTAAAATAGCTCTTCGGATTAATAAATAGATACTTTTCTGAATTATTAAGTACCTAGTAGTACCTACTTGCCGTACTAAGTATTGTATTGTTCACTTACTTAAGCAGATATATAATAGTGCCGTCGTAATTCAATTGCCTTTTTCGCACTATCCGTATGTGTTTACAATAAATAATATTCGCGTTAGCATAAGAAATCAGTAAGGGCTAATTACCTATTTCACTTTGGCAGTTAAATTTGAATATTACCTACATTACGATCTGATAAGTTAAACATAATATAATAAATACCCAGTATAGCTTTGAATATCTTTGTAATTATACAAAATATACGCTTTAATATAATCTACTGCAACAATTATAGACATTCGTATCGATTATAGATATACGTCTTTTCATATTCAATTATGATATTTATTAATATCGATATTAATGTAAAAGAAAATTGTTGATAGTTTGTTTGTTTTATAACCTACTATTGAACCGACTTTGATAACTAGCTACAGCCTAGACCACGGGGAAGGACTACGCTAACATTTAAAATAGATTTTGTGTGATTTGCAAACATTTTGCTACATGAGATTTAGCTTAAAATCAGACTCTGGTCGGTTTTCATGTTAAGTGAAACAGTAAAACCTTCAAGTGTGGATTAGAGTGTCAAGTCTCGAGCTGTACAGAATATTTGTGCCGTTAGGTTTATCTCGCAAACTCAAAGCGATAACTTAACACCCGAGACTTTTGGGTATGAGTAATCAATATCTTACGTAAATGTATCTATGAAGTATGACACTCACGATAAGATATCTCCAACTGACTATATAAGGAGGTTTTGGCAACTGTACATTATTCCGAATTACTACAATGAAGGTCGCAATTGCCCTTCTCGCTCTGGTCTCCCTGGCTCACGCCGCACCCCAGGTGCGGAAGTCATTCCACGAGCACTACGAAGACTTCCTCGGCCTGATCATGGACGAAGCCGGCAACGACATCGATCACCTCACGGAGCACTATCTGGAGTTCGAAGAGTTCCTGGCTGGTATCCAGTACCTCAGCAGCAAGGACTTCAAGGAGTTGGTGTACGAAATGGAAGATCTGCCCGAATTCAAAGCTGTAAGTTGCCTAAAGACGACATGTACAATATGTATAACTCCGTTCAGATTCAATGTGAAAGCTCAATATGAACGGCTATAACGCTTCTAATTTAAATGTGACCTATTTACCGTGATAAAAGGAAAACGATGACACATTAATTTGGTCTGATTTTAATATTTTGTTTATATTATATCACATTGAATCGGAACGGAATATAGTTAAATATATGTACTTAGAAATATTAAGGTATTGACTTACTTATAATCATTTTTAAGTAGTTAAGCCTATTGCATGAATAAACTTTATGCGGGTTTATATTGCAACAATACATACTAAACTGCTCATTAAAGGGAAACGGTTTTTTATCCTCTCGAGTTCCCAGTGAGCAAGTTTCAATTACAATTCATTACTTTCTTGTTAACTTTTACAGAAAAGATTGATGGTTCGCCTCGTTGTTTCATAAAGTCACAAGGAACAAAGATCACTCTTTAGAACTTTGTTTTTATAAGAAGCCTCATCAACACTAGTATAAAACTTCAGTTGTTTGAATATTTTTTATTTTTACAGGTCGTTGAATTCTTGGAGGGTCACGGCATTGATATTATGTACTTCATTGATTTCATCAACCAGGCTGTCGGTAAGTGATATGTGTTAATAATACCTAACCCTAAAAATCTAAATAAATAATCTATTGGTAAGTTACGTAGTGCAAGGTACATGAGAAAAGAAACATACCAGTAGAAGCCTAGTTACCTTATTTTTTAATTCCGCATTCCGTGGAGGATTGGATATACCCTCCGCTCATATGTAGGACTCTCTGCGCCCGGAAGACGGTAAATGGATGCACCTACTGAAATTCGGGATTACTTTGACTTTACCGCTGTTGACCCACAGGGACAAATATCCGCGATTTCTGACTCCGTCGACGAGTTCGCCACAGGCTCCTCTAGGGCTTGTAGGCCTTCCTTTGCATTTGTGATGATGCGCATCGCGACTCTAGAAGGCTAAAGTCTAGCCACGTTTTAAATGTTTTCTTATAACCGAACCGATTTGTATAGAACAACTGCTGCGGTTAGCTCGCCGGGGCACAAGATGCAAGTCGCGCGTTCGAACCCCGACGAGCAAGGAAAAAGTTTTAAATGTTTTCAGGTCTTAATCATATGAAAGGATTAAATATAATAATTCCGTTGCCTAGTACCTACTAGGCCTTACGGGTACTGTAACATTTTTGGACGTACCTTGACGTGGTGTGAAAGCGCCTTTTGCATAGTATTATTTTCTTCTTCAGATTCCATTGGCAGGAAGCGCACTGAAAGGCACACACTCAGCGGCCGCGACATCTCATCCTTCATCAAGGACAGCATCTCCGAGTTCCCCAAGGACAAGCTGACCGCTCTCTACCATGAGAAGATTGCGGAACACGAGGACTTCGCCAACGCCATGACTGACCTGGAGACGGAGGAGTGGAAGCAGCTGTACCAGGCTCTCCTCGACAGCGAGACCTTCCAGAAGGAAGCCCAGACCCTGCTCGAGCACGGCATCGACATCCAGGTTGTGATCAGCGAAATCACCGCCGTCTTCGGAATCTTCTAAGCTTTAATGAGTTACAGTGTTAACTAATAAATTATTTAAATTATAAATATTTATTTTATTTAAGTGAATTTTCCTTGAAAAAAGGAATATGCCTATGTTCTAAAAAAGTTATTGTTAACCAAAATAATAAAAAAAAATTGAAAACAAAATGGATTAGTCCAATTTGTTTTCAATTTTTTTACTGGCGCTAACTGGCTTGACCTTTGATAAAACTAATCTATACATAAATAATAAATCTATAGAAAGGTCATGTCTGTACATCAAAGATATTTAAGTGAAAATCAAATAAGGAGAAAAGGGGTCTATAAAGTCCACAGAACTTAAAAATAACATTTTTGAAAAAAATGTCTATCTGTCTGTCTGTCGGTCCGTATGTGTATGTTTCATAACACATCACACTGAAACCACTGTATAGAATAAAATGAAATTTGGCAGCCAGTAAGCTTACGACCTTAAAGGTAATATTGGATATTAATATTCCGTAAAACGATTGGGAATCTTCAAAAACTAGTACTATTTGACGGCAATCTACTTGACGTCAATAATTATTTAATAATATTGCAAGGAAATTAACAGGTAAGTATTTGATAATTGGTGTTGAAGGAAAATAAGAGTGTGTGTGTGTATGTGTGTATGTTTATGTGTGTGTGTGTGTTTGTGTGTGTGAGTGGGTGTTTGTTGCCAAATCTTCTTATAAAACTATAACTAATCTGTGGTAAAGGGAGTTTTATAACTCGTTTATTACGTAAAATGTCATAATTAGGCGATTTAAGAATGGTGTTGTGTTCTTTTATCACCACACGAAGTACGAAGATTCCACGTACTGTGAGAACCCTAATATTTTTGTATAAACATGTAGTTGAATACCAGATCGGTTTTTTCATTAATACTTTAAGTAATACTTTAAGAATTGAACGCTGAGCTCTCTCCAAAACTATCATATTAGTGGTACCTGTACCTCCCCAAATTGAAATACAATATTACAGACTGACAAATTGAAACATATACAGTCTTCAGTAAATTTATAGTGGCCGAGTTACGCAATTTTTTGAAGATATAAATAAGTTTTCTTATTCTGTTTGCAGTGATTACCCGATGTTCCCTAAATCTTAATTTCTCATCAATCATAACTCCAAGATATTTTACATATGTAAGATGATTTACTTAATTTATTGCAATCACAACCGAAGCTATCTGAAAGGCATGTATGTAATGTTAAATTGAGGTTAACAGGTGGTATAGTTGCTTTTGTCATGAAAAAAGATAAGTTTCGTTTTTGGAACATTAAGAGTAAGAAGGTTGCTTTGTAGCCATCCAGCAGTTTCCCTCAGTGATCTCTCAGCCGTACGTACTACGTCAGCCCAATTTTCACCATTAAAATTAATAATGTGTCGTCAGCGTTGTTACGCTGTCTGTATATTATGTCAGTATTATTGAATTTTTTGTTTAAGATGTCATTCGGAATATATATTATAAAAAGCGTAGGGCCCAATATGCTACCTTGTGGGATTCCAAAGACAATGTTTTGATGGTTGCTTGTTTCCTGATTAATTTTCACACACTGTGTGCAATCTGTTAGATACTACGGAACCAAATTGCATATTAGATAATAAATGATTTAGATCCAAAAAACGAATAAGGCGTTTATGGACAATTTTTTAAAGAATTTTGGAAAAAGAACAAAGAAGTGATATTGGCCTGTAGTAACTAGGATCTGTTGTACTTCAAAAATATGTTGGATCAAAGCTTCACGTGCCCTACGTGTGTTGCAGTCCCAGTTCTGAATCATTAAGCCCGAAAGAAAATCTATCAGATTTAGGTCGGGACCTTTTGGTGGTCAAGGTAGCACCAATCTCATTGCTATGGCGGTTAAACCAGGCTTGGCTTAGCCATGATCTGTGAACCGCAGAAATATCTTGCACGAATGGTACAGTACCAGAATTAGGAAAATACACGTGCAAACTTGGTGAATGTACCTCATCTAATATGCTAGTGTATTGTTGGCTGTTCTGCCACTAACTTTCGTCAGTTCCAAGCCTACTAGCATCCATCCATCCTAAACTCCGAAACTTATCCTATCGCTGGTTCAAGTTGTCCGTAAATTCTTATCTAAGTAACAGGTAGTGTCAGGCCGCTATAAAGATGTACGTCCTTTAGCAGAAGACACAAATACTTTTTCACCTAAAAGAACGTTCTGCAATCCCGTTGCTATGGCGGTTAAACCAGGCTTGGCTTAGCCGTGATCTGTGAACCGCAGAAATATCTTGCACGAATGGAACTGTACCAGAATCAGGAAAATACACGTGCAAACTTAGTAAATGTACCTCACTTAGTATGCTAGTGTATTGTTGGCTGTTCTGCCACTAACTTTCGTCAGTTCCAAGCCTACTAGCAGCCATCCATCCTAAACTCCGAAACTTATCCTATCGCTGGTTCAAGTTGTTCAGACCACTATAAAGATATACGTCCTTTAGCAGAAGACACAAACACTTTTTCATCCAAAAGAATGTTCTGCAATCCCGTTGCTATGGCGGTCAAACCAGGCTTGGCTTAGCCGTGATCTGTGAACCGCAGAAATATCTTGCACGAATGGAACTGTACCAAAATCAGGAAAATACACGTGCAAACTTGGTAAATGTACATCACCTAATATGCTAGTGTATTGTTGGCTGTTCTGCCACTAACTTTCGTCAGTTCCAAGCCTACTAGCAGCCATCCATCCTAAACTCCGAAACTTATCGTATCGCTGGTTCAAGTTGTCCGTATGTTCTTATCTAAGTAACGGATAGTGTCAGGCCGCTATAGAGATATACGTCCTTTAGCAGAAGACACAAATACTTTTTCACCTAAAAGAACGTTCTGCAATCCCGTTGCTATGGCGGTAAAACCAGGCTTGGCTTAGCCGTGATCTGTGAACCGCAGAAATATCTTGCACGAATGGAACTGTACCAGAATCAGGAAAATACACGTGCTAACTTAGTAAATGTACATCACCTAATATGCTAGTGTATTGTTGGCTGTTCTGCCACTAACTTTCGTCAGTTCCAAGCCTACTAGCAGCCATCCATCCTAAACTCCGAAACTTATCGTATCGCTGGTTCAAGTTGTCCGTATGTACTTATCTAAGTAACGGATAGTGTCAGGCCGCTATAAATATATACGTCCTTTAGCAGAAGACACAAATATTTTTTCACCTAAAAGAACGTTCTGCAATCCCGTTGCTATGGCGGTAAAACCAGGCTTGGCTTAGCCGTGATCTGTGAACCGCAGAAATATCTTGCACGAATGGAACTGTACCAGAATCAGGAAAATACACATTCAAACTTGGTAAATGTACCTCACTTAGTATGCTAGTGTATTGTTGGCTGTTCTGCCACTAACTTTCGTCAGTTCCAAGCCTACTAGCAGCCATCCATCCTAAACTCCGAAACTTATCCTATCGCTGGTTCAAGTTGTTCAGACCACTATAAAGATATACGTCCTTTAGCAGAAGACACAAACACTTTTTCATCCAAAAGAATGTTCTGCAATCCCGTTGCTATGGCGGTCAAACCAGGCTTGGCTTAGCCGTGATCTGTGAACCGCAGAAATATCTTGCACGAATGGAACTGTACCAAAATCAGGAAAATACACGTGCAAACTTGGTAAATGTACATCACCTAATATGCTAGTGTATTGTTGGCTGTTCTGCCACTAACTTTCGTCAGTTCCAAGCCTACTAGCAGCCATCCATCCTAAACTCCGAAACTTATCCTATCGCTGGTCCAAGTTGTCCGTATAATCTTATCTAAGTAACGGGTAGTGTCAGACCGCTATATTTCACATAAAAGAACGTTCTGCAACCGCTGTTGTTTGTGGCGATTTGACAACCGGTTTGGGCGCGAGTTCTGTTGTGTAAACCAGCCGAGTGTAGACGACGAATAGTTGAAGATGACACTTGGTATATACTTGATGGTATGCTTATGTGGCCGAATCCATTCTGCTGAACTGTTTTCATCAGCTCCCTGTCTTGTGCCTGAGTGGTAGCACGGGCACGTCCTCAATGTTTTCAGACAAACTACGCCACCTTTCTCTTGCCACCCGCTCAGCCGACGATACCCTTTTGAAACAAAAATTTAATGGTTACAATGTTTTCCAATCGTAAATGTAAACGAATCTAGCAATAACTAAAATTAAAATATATATATATTCCGACTACGTAAAATAGGAATATAATTATTATAGAAAAAAAAACGAATATATATAATAAATAGAATCTACCTATATAGTCGTATCAAGTAGTATGTATATGCGCTACTGTGGAACTAACATTCATACATAGACTGCCAAACTAATTAGCCCACCTTTTAGCTTCGTTGCAGGTTTTTTTATAAACGGATAACACGATGAAGTAACTTAACGACTAGGACTAGGTAATAAAACAAGAAGTATGTATGACGTATGCAACTGATGTCGCGGAGAGCAGCTTGTGTAGTGATTACATTGGCAACAATATCAAACAATATTAAATTCAATTGCCTATCGAGATCAACTATGTTTAAATTGGAATATTGCAAAGTAATTATTTTAGATCCCTCGTATCTGCTCGTTGATGATTTCACTAATTTATTATTTTGTGCCTCTGTGTACAAATTATAGGTATATAATAATATTATTGATTAGGGACCAAACAAACAATGTTATTTGTTATCAATTCGGGCAAAAGTAGATAATAAAATTCGGGCAAACAAAATCTTCAGTTTTAAAGAACATTTTAAGGGGAGGCCCCTAAAATGTTCTTTAAACTGAATATTGTTGCAATCTATTGATAAGTGCCAGATATGTTAACATGTTTTGTCGCTCGAAATAGATTAATCCGCGACAAAAACGGCTTAACCGATTCGGCTATTTTTTCTGCTTGAACTATTAATATATTTTGGAAGTCCAGGTAAGGCTTAAACGATGTAATTGAATTTCATCACAAACTGTTTGTATGCTCAACGAAGTGGGCACCGTTCAGCTAGTTACAATATAATACTCTTCCGTGCATTATCTATCCTAATATTATCATACTTAGTAACTACGTAAGTCTTTTTTTTTACTCGATTTTGTTTTGTAATTATAATATTATGTATTGAATAAGGTTTACCTGTAATCTTCTTCTTCTTCTCTTTTAAATAAAAATGAATTTCGTCAGTTTCGCTAAAACTCGAGAACGGCTGAATCGATTCAGCTATTTTTGGTTTTTAAATATTTGTGGAAGTCCCGGGAAGGTTTAAACGGTTAATTACAAACTGTTTCTATGCTCATCGAAGTGGTTTGCTAGTTACGTATATTTACTAAGACTGGCCTCCATGATACAGGATTTACCAGAGGATAAAACAAAAATATAAATTTATATCGTTTTATAATGCCTATAGCTTAAAATAATATGCACAGAACACCCCTTTTTCACGTTATAGCCTTTTTTCTCTTTACATATCAGTGACGCAAGTGTGAAAATTACTTCAGTATTTTAAGTAAGGCAAGACTCAGAGGACTGTCATTTTAGTTTTCGCAAATGTTGTCTCAAAAATCTCACTCATTTTTATACAATATTAACACGCTCCGGTCGGTGCGAAACCTCTTTTTACGCCATAGAATATGTAGATTCAAGGCCAAACGAAAGTTAGTATTACTTTTGGCAACTTGCATCTACAAACAAACATTCGTGTTGAATCTTAAATTGTATTAGTTAGTGGCTATTAGGTATCAATACAATATTATCTTGTTTATATCGGATTACAATATGTGTTTACAAAACAAAATACTGTAGATCACTCTATTGATTGAACTCCAAACACTTTTTATACATTTGGTTGCAAGCGGTGCAAGGCAGTAGGAGTGTGTTTTGTAAAATAAAAGTTTACTTTATTTAAAAATGGGATATTTTTGGATAATGTTGATTATTACTGGAAATATACTTTATACTGTAAACAGTGAATATTCTCAAGTAAGTAATGCTGATATTATTAATGAAAGTAACTTAAGTAATAAACTACATGGTGCCCGCGACATCGTGCGTAGAAAAGACATGACGACCTTAGTAGCTCAGTGGTTGAATCCCGCCGAAGAACAAAAAACTTTTCTCCGTTCATAAGTTGCATCTGACCCCGTGATAAGTATATTAATACTTATCACGGGGCCAGATTGACGTGGTGTGGAGCGTCAATAGATATTGGATATGTATTTTAAAAATGAAATATACTGCGGGAGCCATAAATATTGTCGCTATAAATATAGTCCTTTTCTATGGCATGTTATATGTCCATTCAAATTGGTCCAGTAGTATCGTATAATATTCAATGCAAACGAACAAATCTTTTCTTTTACTATAAACGCATAAGCCCCATTTACATTCAGCCCCAATCGCTGCTCCTCGCGCCCTTCCTCTCACTTCGTTTTCAAGTTCCGGCAATGGCTCGCGCTGCCGGTCCTTTGAAGTCCGCACTACAAACCGCTCTTTTGGGGAGCGCTGGGCAGCGCTAGTGGCATTAGCAGTGGCATGAAAAGTATAAGTTTACATACTCGTCCTGCCCACTTTCCTGCCCACTTCCCTGCTCACTTAAGCTGAATGTAAATGAGGCATAGAAAAGATAGCAATAAATTATGAGTAGGCGTTACTTTCAGTGTTCCTTAATACTAAGGCTATTTTAATAAAAAAAAGCAAATAAGCATAAACAAGCACAATAATTATAAATGTTACAGATTAGTAGCAGTGAGATGGAAAATAATTTATTCGATATTGTTTCCGATAACTTACAACCAAAAATGACGATCATTACTAGAAACGATTGGGACAAAGACTTGTATGAAACTGGTGAAACTAATAATTCGACCGTAGATGAGAGATCCTTAGTCCTTTTAAACAAGAAAATCAGAACAAAAACAATGTTTGGGCAAATGAAACTACCTTTTCCATACACAAAGTTGATACTCAAGAACCATTTGATCAACATGAACAATATGTTACTGGAAGAGGAAACCAAAAAGTATTCTAACGATCTGATTGATAAACAGATATTCAATGAGGAATATAGCACAAAATTGTACAAAGTACAGAAAGACAGAATCTACTACAACATTAAAGAAAAACATAATTATTCTGTCAACAAAATTTATCCACGGATATATGGATATAATCCAGAGATGAAGAAATTACCTCAGAAACCCATTGAAACTAATAAAACGTCTGAATGTAAAAACTCGGTCAAAGTCCACAAGCAATAGTATGAAGCGGAATCACATATAATGTAGGCACATTTTAGTACTTAAAAACTTTAATGTTACATTATATAGGTTTATACGTAAGACGTATTCGACATGGGCCTTGGGTTCTTCTCGACGGGTAAGGTTGAGCCGGTGGTAGCTTTTTGTACTGACATTCCGTGAATAACTTGTTAAGTTTTCTTTGGAAATATTTTTTTTCATTTTCATTGTACATAATTATAAAGAAAAATGATGATAAGATAGAATCAAAATTTTTTGGCTCACTTGCACCAGTCCGGATTAAAAAAATCTAACTGACTCGAGGTTTACTATTTAGCCCAGAATTCCGCTAGTCTTTATTGGAGCGATTCTAAAGACTGAATACCATTACAAATAATGTATTGTTATAATGTCTTACCCGGGCCATTATTATGTATAATTTGACATCTCATTCATTACAATCGGATCCATAGATTAGGTGCTATGATGAAACATATATACATGTATATTCTGCCATAAAACATTCCTTTACCTTCCTTTCCCTTCGCCCTAGTCGGGTAAAATAATCAAATCGTGAATGAAATCAATGAGGTTATCCCTAAGATAGGGTAACACCTAAATACTTTTTGCGAATGCGTGTGACAGTACACAGTCAAATGAAAGGGGCAGTAAAAAGTAAACAAAGCAGCAAAGGGACTGAGGAAGTTGTAACCTGGAGCCTGGTTTAGTACAACAGCAACAGAAATCCCCCCATAGTGCGGTGCTCGTGACGATCAAGATTACGACCGCTCAAAGCAATCGCGATAAAATCGCTGCGCGCGCACACTTTCTGACTACGCCGTTTGTTGCTTCGAGAAATGAAATGTAAACACTGCAGAATGCCAACAGATGTCCAGATAGCCAATAGAATATTCCGAGCCCTACAGCACTAGAAGCGAATGTTGCCTTTTATAACTTGAAAGTTGAAAACACAATAGCCTCTTGTAACTTACGAGACCCTATGTATTTACATTAAAATAAATTTTAACAAGATTTTTTGTTCATTATTGAAACATTATATTCTATTATTCTGTTTTTTTTTTTGTATTTGTAGCTAGTGTCAGTCTAGCTTGTGAATCTATTTGATGCAATCTCTTAATCAGAAATATCTATTATAAATTATCATGCTTAATGCAAATATAAATATAAATATCTAAATTATAAAATCATTTATTCAATTGAATGTTTTTTTAACATAAGTCTCGTTTAATATACTATTTATAATAGGTCTTATATTATTACACAATTTCTATATAATTTTGCACCAAATTTACCTCATCCAGCATATTTATATCTGCAAAGTTCTTTGCCGTATTTGTTGAAGAAGATGACTTCGTTCGGACTAGGACATTGTCCACGGATATACAAATATTTTCGGACGCTCCACTATGAAAAGACTGTATTCAATCTGCTAAATTATTTTGCTGAACTTAATGTCAATATGAACTTTGGGTTGTATTTTCTTCACCTGTGCAAGTAAAATGGGTACTTACAAATTATTTTTAGTTTTTCGTCTTATGGTGTGATGTAACACACTCACCTACTCGTATCTTCGTAAATGTCAAATAAAATAAAAACTAAACTAAATTAAATTGTGCATTGTAAACGCGATGTACACGAAAATAAAAAGCATAATATATAACTACTTATGACTTTCCGCTTATCACGTTTAACTACAATAAAATAGACATTTTGAGCCGTAGCAATTATTAGGTTTATTTAACAAATTGACAATAGATTTCTTTTTATGGAAATAAAGGTTCAAAAGTGCTACACTTCTTCTGTCAGTGATATTATCTATTTGTGCCGCAAAGCCCCATGACATCACGTGACATGACATAGACGCGCGTTACGATGGCTTAGGCTGGTATTTACGCGTCAATCAGTACATCTGAAAATTTACGCCGTAATTTTACGATACTAATGCACAAAACAAAAAGTGGTAGCTGGCGTAAATCTTAATTGTAAATGAAGACTGGAGGCCAAAGTTTTGAAGTTCGTTCAAAATTGGAAAACGCCGTTCAAAATGTTGAAATGTGCATATTTTATTTACAACCGCGCCAGTCCTGGCAAGTCGAGTTTCTTTAGCAATTTTGTTAATTACGAAATGATATAAGCGAAACAATTTGTTAATTATCCAATATTCCCTTTTGTGTACGCAGGTACTTTTCATTTGCGTTTGAACTTCCAGTTTTGTTTTAAACAAACTGTGTGTAATTATTTATATGCTACAAAAAGGAAAATGCTATTTTGTTTGGAAGCTGACGTGATCAAGAGTGTTCTTAGCTATAATTCATTCATTTTGAGTTTAAACTGTTATTTAAACATTTTAGGATATCTAATTACGTATTAAGTACCTACATTATTTCTAGAGACGGATCTTCAGATTAATGTACTTATTACTAATTAACGAGATATTCTGAAATGTTTAAGTGATATTTTAAACTCAATTTTCTCGAAATCATATATTTGCTACACTCGTCCATAAAAGTAAATGTAAGATCACGTAGTAGGATCGTACTTAAATATAAAGTAATAATAATATGAAACCTGTAAAATAAATAACATGTAGTATTTTACATGTGTAAGGATTGACAAGATAGTGATACCAAATACTTAAATATGATATACGACTAAAGATAATAGTTTTGAAGATGAATCATCAGCAATCCACGTGAAAAACACGAATATTATATCGCATCTCGAGCACATTTGGTTATCTTTTTTTATTTATCGAGAAAATACATTTCGCAGTTACATAACTTGTACACAAAATATTTTGTCGAAGTTATGTAACTGCGAAATTTATAAGTTTACCTGCACACACATACACACACATACACACACACACACACACACACACACACACACACACACACATACACACACACACATACAAACACACACAACAATAATAAACATCCCATCGCTATAATCACTCACGAAGTGCGAAAGCAAAATGTATGGGATCTGACTTATGAATTCAAATGACATATTTTAGCGAACCACCCAAACGGAAAAGTCCAATTCCGTACATATTTGCAGTTTCTTCCGGACAACCTAAAGAAGTTAACTCCATACCATATTACGAATATCTATCGCTTTCCACCTTTAAAGCAAAATGAAGGAATTTCGTTAAATAAGACGTGTAATAACTTCCTAACCGTCTTTCAATTTCTCAACGTCAGGAAAAGTTGATTGATGTGAGGAGCTCCGTCGATTGGCTATATCAGGTTATCAGGTTTCCTCAGACAAGGAACTCATTTCAATTCCAAAGTAAGTATAACCACATAACAAGTAGCAGTAGGTATAACTAAGAAAAAAAAACATTTATCTTATATTATATAATAATCAATTGCTGTTCGTTAGACTCGCTAAAACTCGAGAACGGCTAAACTGATTCGGCTATTTTTGGTCTTGAAATATTCGTGGAAGTCCAGGGAAGGTTTAAACGGTTTCTATGCCCAACGAAGTGGCACGGGTTAGCTAGTAAGAAATAAAAATCTATATCTAATCTACAGTACGTGTGTAACTGAACTTCTAAACGACTCGCTCATCGTTCATTCGGTCTCTTATGCGAAGTCAGGAGGTTATGTTATGGAGCTTATTACACTTTAAAATATCATAACATAACAATAGGCAGAGAACATCTGGGTGAAGCCACTAAAGTGAATTTAAAATCAGAAGCTAATACCATATTTGAAAATGAATAATTTCGATTACTGAAAGACATTTATTTTCATTATCATCAGTTTACTTCCTAGTCGCAAATTTGGGGGTTTCTAAAAATAATATTTTGTTTCTAGGTATTGCAAGGTAAAGTTACTTCCTAGTATAATTTTTGATATTTACGAGCACAAATTAATGACATAAAATAAAAGCAAACTTATAAGAAATAATCGCTTGAAAGTTTAGAAACCGTTAATACCACGCTGCGTCGCGGGACCGCACGGAAAACGGTCACGTATATTATTTCTTAGCGCGTGTGCCAACTTCTGTGAACCTAACATTACGGTCCGGCCACACCAACAGGCAATGCATTTAAAAGACAGCCATCTTAAATAAACTTTATATACTACACAACAAGATACATTTAAAAACGTGTAAATGAAGTTCAATATTGAATAGCTGTCTTAAAATGTCGCGTACCGTTTCGGCGTGAGCTGACTTAGTCCAACTCCAGGACCAAGATAACAATGGATCCGTAGACGGTACCACCGGGGGCTGCCGTCTCTCTAATTTCCGGGGAACTCTTGGCGTAGAAAGATGGCAGCATCACCGTCATCTATAAAAAAAGATGATGCACTATGAGGCAATACGCCCGCGGGGTTGTGGTAGTATAGCAGTTCTCATGGCTCCGTCATAAAACGTGAAGATAGACATCGGAGGATTTAGTTGGTAAACTCACTGGGGAGTCCAACATAACCTCGCGACCCTCCCCCGTGGTCGCGGGGTACGCGCAACGAAAAAATAGGACCATGATAGCAACTAAACATTATACAATGTAATATTGTATAATATGCTCAAGTCGTTGGTAATGACAACGTTCAGCCCCATATAATCCTTTGTAACGTTCTGCACGTCAGCGCTTTTATTTGTGACTGAATAGGGTCTGACAGGTGAACCTCTCTTAGTATTTATTAGCGCTGCTATTTTATTTTATGAAGAGGTTGGCAAAATATATGTGGGCACTGGGCGTTATATTACCAACTCATCTTTTTCGAGTTATTACGTCCTAAGGACAATACTCACTCAAATGGTCCTTAAAGGATTATGAAATTGTTATATTTTTACCCGACTACGGCGGCGCCAAAAGGAAGGGTAATGATTTTGGCAGTCTATGTATGTTCGATCCACTGTGGCCCAGTAACATAGGCCTAATTTATTATAATAATAATATCAATGAACGCTTCACGCCATGTCAATCTGGCCCCGTGCTAAGTATCCGAAGAACTTGTGTTACAGGTACCAGACAACGGAAATACTATACACATATTTAAGATTTTATTATATTATACACAAATTTAATACACATCCGTGACCCAAGAACATTGAAAAACTAAAGAACTCCAATAAATCGAACCCTCGGTGCGCGAGTACGACTCGTACTTAACCGTTATTTAGCGTTTTAAATATTCCGATGATGTAAATGACGTAGTGCATTGTTTGGTTGTAAAGTCAATTACTGTCAAGGTTGTATCTAGCTAAAATTTAAAATTCACAACAAGCTGGGCTAATTCAAACAATAGAACCTATACCAAAATTATTGGCAGCACAAAACACGTACAAAATATTGAAAATAAAACACATCAAAGCTACAAGTATTCCCAAAACGCGAAAACTTTGTAAGGAGAGATTATCGATACTTAGCAGGAAGTTTTTTATTTCCCTTAAGGGTATAAAAGTTCAATAAAATGGAGTAAGGAAGGTATTGTGTAGCATAATACGTCTTCCGCGATGGTGGATAAATATAGGATCACTTGTTATAATATTTATCAAAACATACTTTATTGGTATACTAAATTTTTTCTGGTTTTACTAATAATAGTATTTCCTCCTTTTTTGGAAGTCGGTTAAAAAGGGGATGAAAGTTGACTTAACTATGATTAGTTACTTAATCAAAACATACACATTCACAGCTACCTTCTCATTCATTAATAGGCATTACGAGAGGAACAACATGATATTTAACGAAGGATTAACTTTAACATTGCTTTAAGCAGCGCGGTAATTAAACGGTTACTCCCACACTCTACCTGTACCTGGCTTTTTCTATATAAAATTCCAGTCGATTATTTTGAAGAAAGCGATCGATCTAAAATATTTCAAACTTACTTAATTCTGTCTGTTTAATACATAATGGCTGTTAATAATTTATTAATTAATTATTAACAATGGCTGTTAATAATTTATTAATTAATTATTAACAGCCATTACTGTCCCAATGCCCCCTCTCTCTTTCCACGTCCCGTCTAAAATATGAAAATGTAGAAAATTATTAATATGCTTAGTGCCTACTAAAACAATATTTATAAAGACATTAAACGTGTAAAACATTTTTATGGGATTTGTGAAAGTATACATGAAAATATAAAAATAAATAATAATAGCTCCCACACCGATTTCGGTGTCGGTAGCCGATTTCATTGAAATCAGGCCAGCTACGCAGGAGTTATTTTATAGTGCCCAAGTGTTTGCGCAATACACAGAAGCACTCTCTCTTCCTTTTACTCTCATAACCCAGTGGGACGGTAAACCGACACGACTGGCGAGAGAACAGGCGCAGGACCGACTTTTTACATGCCCATCCGACGCATGGATCATCTTTCTTGTCAGACAACCAGGTGATCAGCCTGCATTGTCCTAACCAAACCTGAAAACAACATTTGTTGTTCCAACGCGGGAATCGAACCCACGACCTCCGGATCGAGAGCGAAGCTCTGAACCACTAGACCACGGAGGCGTTTAAAAAAAAATATAAAAAATCGCATATACGAATCAGCTAATTTCGTAAAGTTACTAAATTTTAAATGTGTAAAGTAGCGGTCATAAGGAAATGAGAATTGGGAATGAAAAGCAATATTTACACATTTAAAAGCGATATTATTAGATACAGAAATGTATTAAATATATAAAGCTATTGCTCATGAAATTGTTTGTTTTTGCGCACTCATCCAACATAGTTTATTGATATTAAATTTCGGCCTCGTGACGTAATAAAAAACGAAATGCCTGCTTCAAAAATGTTAGGTGTATACCAAACGCCACATGGGTGGGTTTCATGATTAAATTTTACTAACATCAGAATGCAGGTCGTCAAAAATCATTTCCCTTTGCGAGACTTTTCACACTGTAATGAAATATTTTATTTCGGGGCTACAAAGTGTGCCGGGAATTTTTACTTAGACCGACACAATGTATTTACTCAGATTTTCAGAAATTTATTAGTGCATTTGTATGTAAATTAGCGAGTGACTGGTAAATACGGAAAAGTATGTGAGGCGAAAAATGAAGTAATGCGGTAACTTCTATGTCGATGATGTAATAAAACAGCGTTGACTTGAAGACTGCGTAAAAAGTTTCATGAGCTAGGTACAAAAAACGTGTAAGAGACAAACATATTTGTTTGTATTCTTTATTAGATAAATGAATAGTAAATGAAAAATTAATAATCTTGTTATATGCTTAACACAAATAACCCCATTCCTTACCAGTGAGACTAAGGCCTCAGCCTCGAATTTTGCGGGCAGCGGGGCGGGAGCGGCGGCGGCGCGGGAGCGGCAGGATCTTTTACGTAAAATGAAATGGACCGGTTCTCAAAAACAGCGGGAGCGGGTAACGTGTACTACACCCGCCCCGCTGCCCGCAAAATTCGAGTCTGAGGCCTAATAGGAAGATACTACTACAAACCCACACTTGCGTGGTAGGCCACGCATAGGTTCCGTAGTCATTCATCTATTTAAGGACAAATTGACCATCATACGATCCTACAACCGCATCCTGTGTGTAGGACACTAACCAACCTTTAAAACCCTTTAATATGCTCTCAGAGGTGCCCGAGGTACGTGCAAGATCTGTCTTGGGAGCTGCGACGAAATAATGAGATGAATAAAGGCTGAGCAGGAAGTATTCGTTTGCAAATGCGGACGCGGGGTGAAAGTGGTTGCTGGGGTCTAAGCAGTCACCGTACAACCACCATACGGCTCGCAGCACTATATCTAATCCTTGCGGTGTGGATACCGCTGCAAGCCAAAACCCATTACCTTCCACAGTTGTTAAACGCATACATGGTTATACCCAAATTGAAGCGCCGCCACCGATGCGTTGACTAGATAAGCCCCGTCTGACAGGAGGCAGAGGCAATGATTACCCTCTTATTATGTGTTATGTATGATACCACGTTAATTTTTGCAAGGAGAAAATGGGGGAAATTCCCTACATAAAGGGGGCGAATCAAAGGGGGCAAATCTAATTGGCCCATTGCGCTAAATCTTTAAGTAAGCTACTATCTACGACTAGTGTATTTGTCTTTCATTCCCCTCATTTTCTAATTATAAATTATATTGGTTAGTTTGAAAAATAAGAGAGTAAAAGTTTTATTCATCTTGTTAAATGGCTGCTTTCTAATTCCATAGCGACGCCGAGATAATTATCCAGGGAATCTCCATTGTGTCTCGCAAAAGAATAGGCACATTTTTTGCCTCGTTATAATATTACTCACCAGCGTTTAGTGCTTTTGAGCTGATTTGAATTGAATAAAACAGTTTTGTTGTGCACCTAATAAGTATGTTTGCATTGCCCACTGCAGTACAACATAGGGCTTAAGAGGAAACACGGTCTAGAGAAATGAAAAGTAGGTATTTGTAAATTCTATTGCTGTCTCGCAACTGCCCGATCAAACCGATAGAGACAACTGCAGCTTGAACTGAAATTACTTATTAAAAGTATGAGAAATCGACGATTAGGGGACCCCTGTTTCCTCCTCCAAAACTTAACCGATTTAGGTTTATTTTTCATTATAAACTAAAAAAGGCTGGAACTATGTTCCTACGTTTTGATTTTCTCATAAAATTTACTGCAATTTGTTTCCTGCATGTTTAAACACAGCCAAAAATCTGACCATATTTTTAGGTTTTTAAACGTCCATATTTCTTTTGATTATTTAATTAACGAAGGAAAGGAAAAAATAGGGACGTACTAATAGTATACATAGATACTCAGGATTTTTAAAAAATCTAGTGGCATTATGCAGGAAGAAAACAGGTCGCGTAGACCTTTTTTGTATGGAAAAACGGCTGTTGTGTTTCCTCTTAAGTATCAATCTTTTTATAGCTGACATTAAACTAAAATATTAGAATGCTTGATTACCCATTAACGGGTCCACCCCAAGGACTAAAGTAAAGATGGTAATATGCTATTTTATACACAATGTTTTACCGCATCGTACAATAAATAGGTAAAATTTTCAGATTCGTTTAGATAATATTTCACATGGGTTAGTTTCGCAATAATTTAATTTTAGCGGTTTAATGGTGAATCTGCTAATAGTCTGCGGTCGGTGGTCGAATAGTTGTATAGTTCCACCTACTGTAGTGAGCAACGGCGTGAGGCTTGTTTTCCCGCATAAATTCGGGTCATAGGATTTGGTAAATATGAAAATAATTTTTAACAATAATAATAGCTCCCCTCACCGATTTCGGTGTCGGTAGTCGATTTCATTGAAACTAGGCCAGCTACGCAGGAGTTATGTGTGCGCAATACACAAAGACACTCTCTCATCCTTTTACTCTCATAGCCCAGTGGGACGGAAAACCGACACGACTGGCGAGAGAACAGGCGCAGGACCGACTTTTTACATGCCCATCCGACGCATGGATCATCTTTCTTGTCAGACAATCAGGCGATCAGCCTGGATTGTCCTAACCAAACTTGAAAACAACTTTTTTTTGTTGTTCCAACGCGGGAATCGAACCCACGACCTCCGGGTCGAGCGGACGGAGGCGATTTAACAATACGCATGTTAAAACAGACTATAGACTTTATTCCTAATTTCAAGTTTTGTAACAGCGCTATCTTCACAGACCGATACCACAAAGTTGAATACAAAAACATATTATACACTGCACCGTTCAATTCGAGAACTATCTAGGGGTTTTATTGGTTTCCACCGGCCATTTAAATTGAAAATATCAAACAAGGGAATGGACAGTTAGATTTTTATTATCAAAAAGTCGATTAAAAAAGAGAAAAGCATCGCTTGGGGACGCGAAATTGAATATTTCATAGGTTCGTTTGGTCCGGGCCCGAGCGAAATGAGTGCGCCTCATTGAGTCCGGCCCCAAATAGTCCACAATTGTTGGGGCCCCCGGGACTCTAAAGACTATCCGACAACTTCCAATCCTATTAACTAAGAATTATATAATTGGTCCGCCATTTTCTCTGCGGAGTTGTCTACTTCATTTTTGTGAAGTGGAAAGTTCAATGTGCTATTTATTAAATAAGATTATGAATTTCTCCTCGCAGTGCACTCACCTAAACCTTAAGAGTTCTCGTTATGTTTGGGCGAATAGGTATTATTCGTTATAAATTTAAATACTTATGTATAGCGTCATTGTTGATTTTTCGGACATTGTACGTATGTATTTTAAGTTATCATTTATATCAAGAGTTTTACATGGATAAACGAATGAATGGCATACCTAGGCGTTCTTTTATTCAAATATATAGCTTGCAAAGATGCAACTTTTCTAATGGTAAGTAAAGCAAAAAATATAAGGGTTTGTCGTTTACCATTACAAAAGTGTTTAAACTATTTCTAACTCAGCTATCGCCAAACACCTTACGGTCACACTTACATTTAATCAGCACCTTCAGGTGCAGTTGCAGTAAGTAAATAGAGCCGGCAATGAATCACCCTAACAGTTTTCCGATAAGGACTCTCTGCGATAGTAGCGAGCCCTGTTTTATTGTGCCAGTATTTTCAGTATCGCGCGTCGCTCGCCGCCGCTCGGGCGGAACGCGATAGGGCGACCTCTATAATATACAGAACACCATTTCACTGCACAACTTACAGCATCCGATTTACTGATTCTTATTTACGTCTTGGTTACTATAATAATTCGTAATGCTTCAAATATACATAACATTTTTATACACAACATTCATTCAGATCTGCTGCAAATGACAAGAATGCTTACCGAATTTATTTATTAAAAAATACAAGTCTTGTGTGACGAAACAAACTCAAAGCACATAAGTTAACAAACAAACCTTGGTATGTATATACGGAACATCAAACGGGCTGAAGTCAAAACTAGTATAAAATATCTTTGAGCAGTCCAATTTAAGGGATACTCGTACGGGGTACGTCAATTGTTACACGTCAAGTCACTAGACTATTTACTTAATCCGTGTACAAGAGAGGCTTATTACAAAAAGTCTTAGGAGTTTTATTTGCATCGCTCGTTTGTGAGATCACTTCGTTTGAGAAGTGAAGAGGGTCAACGATATCAAAGGGCCAAAACATCTTGTTTCCAAGACACTGGATTACTACGAAACGTGACTTCAAACAACTTCAAAATTTCACTACATGTAATCCTTTTAATATGATACTTGTCATGTAAGTGAGTTATGAGAAGCTTATTTAGCAAAATAATAATACATTGGTTACAGAAGGTACAAGTAATTCGAGTCAGTATTAGTATCAGCAATATCGACAGCACAGAATCAAGAAAACCTCTATATAGTACCTAATTAACAAACATTTATTTAGACCATATAACAAGATAGAAATGCAACCAAAACCACGTGACGCTGTGACGTTCAGATGAGGGTTATAGTTAAGAAATTCAAATTACACGTTCTGATGATAAAGGATTACGAGTAAGCAGTGAGGATTGAGGCGGTACCACTGGTACTGCTAGTAAATGGAAACAAAACTATTCCTACCTTACAACAAAGCTCTCTCTCTACGCATTTAACTTTACCACAAAGTAGATTGATGTAAGTAGGTATAGTCAGAAGCTAATGCATATCTACGATAAACTCCGCAATTGTGCCAATATTTGTCCATTGGGTACACGAGAAACTATTTTTGTGTAACACCGTCAAAGATAAAGGCTTCTATTAGAACAAATAAAATTCTTGTCTATTTCATAACATGACAGCATCAAATGTGGTAAGTAAGTGCACAATATTCCAGACACTGAAACGTAAGGCTATAACGAGACAAAGTAAAGAAGGCACTCGGACTTTGAAGTGGAAAAATTTTATTTCGCATCTTTCATTTTAGAGACTTTTATACGTCTGCACGAAACAATGGAGTACGTCATACGACGTACCGTGAGGACTGCACTTTTAAAACAAATAAAGTCTTCTAATAAAACTGTTCATCTTCTGAAATTGACTTCCTAGTGTCGAAGCTGGGAGATTTGTGAGAAGATCGGGGCGTGTCTGGAATTGAAATCGTGCGAACTTCGGTTTCATGTTTTGCATTTCAAAAGTTTAAACTCTTATAATTTTTCTCGTGGGTTCGCAAAATTATGGTGTGTGGTGCACTTAAACAGATTGTAGTTATGATAAATGCTTATGATGCACACCCACGGCCACATCAACAGGAAACTTTATGTGTAACAATACATATATTAGGGCTGTATGAATTATAATTGGCTTGTTCACGTATGATTTATGAACTTAGAATTATTGATCATAAGTGATTCTAGAACTTTCAAAGGTTTGTAATTTACAATTTTTTTAAGGGAGCTCGTTTAAATACTAAAAGTAATTTGGAATATGTTATTTACAAATATTATCTAATAAGTAAGGACTTTATCAAAGGTGGTATTTCTTAGGCCTTGGGGAGTAGGACTATTTTATGATGATACATAAGGATAGAAGATAAGTATTTTCTGAGTTCGTATTAGTCATATTTTAATCTAACACTATAATTATGGTCAGCCACAAACTTGTGTACAGTTATAACTAAATATTTATTTAAATCAGTCTGAATCATCATTGGAAAAACGAAAAACCAAATAATATATTTTAAATGTTAATTAATTCCCTGAAGAGAAGTTAGGTTTACAGTTGTGAATGTATATTATGTAAATAACAATGTTTTATTACAATAATTACATGTTGAATTCGCCGACCTACAATTGTCCCTTGGGTGAACGAGACCTACTCATGTAGTAATAGGTAATCATCCATAACATCTACCCGTATAACACAATAACGCTTGCGGAATACGCCATTTGCAGCCATTTTGGATTTGCGTTTTAGAGGATAAGATCATAGTTACTACTGTAGTAGTTACTAGGAACCTCTATATAACCCAGTTTTAGCCCATCCGTTAGTCTGTATGTCCGTCTGTCATCCTTTGATAACTATGATAATTATTATGAATGTAAATAGACGAAATTTTGTTGTTATAGATTGCATAATTTGCTTTTTATTATAGTGGAGTTTTTTTAATGTATTTTGGGGATAGCATACGTGTGAAATGGTGATATAGTTTTTTTTGTTTTCAACCAATCGTGCTGGATATCGTTGAATAAGTATTTTTAAATGAAGGAAAGATTTTTTCCACTGTGGAATCGACGTTCGAAGTGAAATTAAGAAAATAAATTTAGAAAAACGAATAGTTCGTTTTGAAGTAAATTGAAAAAAACTTATTGTGCGTTGATGGTTACAGATATAGGAATATAGAGTATGCCCTGACTCTGTAAGGTTATTTTTAGGAACGAACATAATATTATTAGTGCTAGAAATACCAAATCTGGACAAAATTCACATTTCAATTTGATTAAAAGTTCCCCGGCGTGTAAAATATTCTGCTTAGATTGCACTTTATTTTGTTTCGAAGCGCAAGTGCGGTCGAAATTACATTAGGAAAATACGACTACATAACTCTCTCGGGCAGATATATTCCGCGCGCAGTTTTGATTTTATTCAATTGAAAACTCTTTTAAATATTGAGTTGAAAAAATATTACGATCGTTAAACGTTTATATGTGTGTTGAATATATTTCGAATTCGTTTAAAATATACGGCTAAGAATTTTTATGTTTCGGTGGATATTTAGAATTATAATTGTATATATTTTATTTTTAAGTGACTTCAGAAAAGGGAGTCTAATTTGTTGTGTCAGAGTGAACACTATCGTGTTCACTCTGGTATGAATATATCTAATAGCGAGTATTTTATTCCTTAAGTGTAACCATTATATTTATGATGCTAATCCTACAGATCATAATTGACCCCTGAGCCTGCTAAGGCGCCAATTGTTCCTGCTTGGTCTACTGTAAAAAAAATTTGTTCTTATGCTAGAGTATTTGAATAGGTATATTAAAGAATGGAATAACATGCATGATATAAATCTTATTTCGGTCTTTTGAGCTACCCACTATAGAAAAATCTTAAACAAAAACTTTATTATGCCGAGAATAGGTCTCGAAATAAATACCAGCAGTTTGAGCTGATAAGGTCATATTATTTACGATTCTACTTAAACGTTTAAAGGTCCCAGGAGGTAAGACGTTTCTCAGTTTCTTCTCAATATTTATGCGAACTTTCTAGACGTATATTTTTTTCTAGACGTAAATTTTTGTTTATAGTGGCATCGCTCGGAAATAATAACCATTAAATATTGTAATTTACAAAAATCGACACTACTTTCTCTTCACACTTCGTCCAAATCCGGACATTCGTAATGTGATTTCACTCGAGATTATATAGTTTACCTAGGTTTAAGTAACACAATTTACTAAGAACAAATTAAAATAGCTAGAGATATTTTCACATAGATTATAACTGAAATAAATGAAAAATAATATAAATAAAATTATCCGCGAGAGTCCCATGCTGTTTTATGTCCTATTCTCAAAAAATATTTGTATGTCACAGACGTAAAGATGGTTATCCCGTTATTTGAAAAATCGATTGTACATTTAACACGTTAAAACGTAGACGAACTGACTAGACTAATAAAATTTTTAGAGCCAATATCACCGTAAACCTTTTAACGACAGATTAATGTTTTATAAAAGAATGCTTTTACAGGATTACGATAAATTGAATTTATCAAGGTAAGTTCAACGTCATACTTTCCCCCAACTCGGCCATCCTCTTACATCTCTTATTTTCTTATAAAATGTACCTATTATTTTCAAATACTCATCTATAACCTAACTATGGTTTCTGTTATTACAATTAATTTTTTTCACATATGATTCAATTGATTTAAGCCTTACGGCTCGCACCTTTTTTGGATTTATAAAACTGTTCATAATGTTACGGACATTTTAACACCTATTTAAAAAATATTATAATACAATAAAGCATGAATACTAACTTTTAAAAACCTTAACTGACGCAGGGTTTTACACTCTATCTAATAACGCTATTTCTTTTGCGTAAATTAACAGATTGACAGTCAAGTCAGAATTCAACAGTCATTCTGACTTGGCTGTCAGCCAGTATTGGTATTGTGGGCGCAGCAGACCCACCACCCAACATTATTAGTACAGTGGAATTGACATACAGGAAGTTTCGGGTAGAAATAAAATGCTAATGTTTTCTTTCGATTTGGGTTTTTTTATTTTACTAAGATCATTAAGCTATATTAAAATCATATTGAGTCATCAATACGTTAGTAGTACTTCGTGGCCTTGTGGTCAGAGCGTGACCCTCGACTCGTAGATCGTGGGTATGATACCTGTGCTAGAACAACTAAAATGTTAGTTTAGTTGAGAGAATGCAAGCTGATAAACTGATTGTCTTACAAAAAAATTTAAAAAGTCAGTCCAGGGCGGCGATTCTCGCTATTAGAACATTTTCCGCATGACATTTTTTCATGATTTTTTCCATTCTACCGAAACGTTCGAGCGGTTTACAAAACACGTAATGCGCATGGTTCTCAGGCAGTGGAAAAAAGTTCACATTCGAATAAAACATCGAAATTCGGAAATTTTAAGAACGAAAAACACTTGTGTATTCTCAGATCTTCACAGTCGAAGTTAATCGTGAAAAAGTCCCCGATATCCAACGAGTGGTAAGGACCGGTAGATGTCCGAATCCAC